>VZTQ01004327.1:0-93309 GCA_013400755.1 Pelecanoides urinatrix
TGAGGCAAGAGGGGAAGAGAAGACAAAAAAAAGTAGCTCTTTTCTTGGCATTGCTGCCTTATTCTTATCCTGAAAAATCAGCATGTCTACCTGCAACCACTCAACAAACATGCTGCTCCAGCAACTGATCAGTCATGAGATGAGCGACATGCACATATGGAAACTGCCCACCCCTGCCACAAGCACTGCGAGGGCCTGCGAAATGTACAGGCTACACTCCCACAATGGCTTTTCAACTGCCAAACTTATAAGCTCAGGTTTATCATGCAGATTCCCATAAAAAAGCCCAAACAACAAAAAAGAAAAACCCACCCTTTTCCTAGAGCTCCCAGCTCTTGAAGGGTTGTTTCACGATTAGAAGAGCTTAAGTGAGTGGAATTATTCTACAGAAGGGTAAGAACTGGTTACTTGATATTACGGTCCACATCATTAGAAACAAATTACTATACCCACTGTGTGAGCACTTGGCAGCCAGGACAGGGTAATGCTGCAGGTTCATGTCTTATAAAGTGAAGGGCCAAAAAACATTTTGCCAACACAAGCAGAGCATTGTCCTCCTAGATGTGTAATACTAGTTACTGTAGAAACATAATCATTACAATGCTGTAAAATGCATAGGTTGTAAACATCATTATTGTGAGCTATAGGAAGTGTCTGTTGAGAAAAATACTGTGCAGAAGGTATACTGAGAATAATGTATTTTTAAAGCAAGTGTAAAAAAAAAATTCTCCAAAATAAATTTCAAAGTTCTATCAGAGTAAAACAAGGGTTAACATCGGAGCAATTTTTTTGTTTATGCATATTGGTTTAATTTCTTTAACTTCCTCAGCATTTGCTCTAACCCATTTCATAATTAAAGTAAAAATGAACAAGATGATAAATCTTGTCTAGAAGGACAGTGTGGAAAATAAACAAATCTAAGTTATGCAGGAGCTTAGCTAATAAATTTTACCGGGGCAGGGGAGGAGAAAATCAAATCAAAAGGACAGTCATTTCCCTTTTTCTTTCCCATAAGCATGTGCACAACCTGATTACAGAAAGAGCACTGGACAAAGACAAATGGATAAACAGGTAACGGTGTGTGACAGAAGGAGATGCATGGGATGCAGCAAGAAACATTTAAAGAATGTAAAAGTTCAGAACATGTTGTAAAAATATTTTCAGTTAAAACATGGAAGTGAGCAGAAAACATAAAATAGAAATACCCACTTCTTAATAATTCTGTGGGGTCACATCTTGTTGCCATACAAATCACATGCATTACCTCATTTTCTCTCTAGCAGTCAGTTTGCACTGAGGAGAGAAAGGGTAAACCAGCTTCTGTTTCAGTCTAATCGTTTTCCACAGCCTGTCAGCTGAACTCCACTCCACAAACTGATACCAGTGACGGTGATGCCCGCACTAGGAAAAAATAACCTCTACATACTTAACTTCGCAAAGATGGCACTTCACTTCTCTAATGCATGGAAGGAAGGAAGAAGGAAGGAAGGAAACTTCCTTCCCCGCCCGCCCCCCTTTTTTACTTGCAACAGAAGCCATCTTATTAGCACAAATATGAACAAAGCAACCAACAAAAAACCAGACAGCTGACAAAGCAAA
This sequence comes from Pelecanoides urinatrix, assembly GCA_013400755.1. Classification (NCBI taxonomy): domain Eukaryota; kingdom Metazoa; phylum Chordata; class Aves; order Procellariiformes; family Procellariidae; genus Pelecanoides; species Pelecanoides urinatrix. The sequence goes on from VZTQ01004327.1 coordinate 1,600, forward strand.
ACATAAAAGTCATTCCAATACCATCTGGAAGGAGTTACTTTAGCTCTAAACAGAATTTGGCTAGATCAAGAAATCCCTTCCAACTTATTTTCAGAAAAAGTGTATTCACCCATTTAANAGCACTACTTCCTGCAAAAAGGGAGAGGTAGGAACTGTGCATGAAACACTTGAGTGCAGGATTTGGGTATCATTGTACAGGGGTGAGAGTCTGGGCTGGGGAAGCACAATGTTCTTTTCTCCAGTTAGACTATATTCTGGTTACTGGAAGACAAGCCATTTGCTTCATGAACTGTATGGAAGGATTGGCAGCATGGGAGCAAAGACACACAATAGAAATATAACAAAAAAGTCCCTTTAGAGGGGCATACTGTAAATGAAACTGTGGCCTTTGCCTCCCTGTAACTTCTTATTAGAAGCATGAGGTACGTGGGGAGTGAAGGATACCGATGTCAAAGGTTGATAGGGCCCTGCTCATTGATCTTGTCATGCCCTTTTTGCAGTCACCTCACACTCCGATTCATACTCCCATACTTCCATCCCGTAATAGCAAACCACAGCCTCAAATTATTACTGCTAAGCTTTGTACCTAGGATGTCTTCTCTAATTTCAAACCACTCTGCATATGTGTGTGGTGCACACATGAGGGAGAGAGGAAGTGAATGAAAGACAAGAGGCAAGGGGCAGTGGGGTTTTAACATTTGTTGGGGTTTTATGTGCTTTTTTTAACAAACAACGTATTAATTCCTGCAACTAACATCCAACAAAATTCCTCCAAATAAATTTTTGGGTATCACTGTGCCTGAAGTATCCAAAGTCAACTCTGCATAAGTGGTAACGGGCCTTACTGCGCCTGCTTGAGCAATACTTCTGGCATTTAGATCCTTCTTTGGCGTACCTGTATGGTGTACTGGTAGACTCCTGCTTTTGGCTGCCAAGGAAACGTCAAAATGCTGGGTGGAAGAACTATGGGAACATATATTTCAACATCTTGCTGGTTTCGCACTGGAACCGGTAATGTATGAACACCTCCATCCTACAAAAAACAACAGCACAGTATTATAAATGACACCATAGTACTTCCTAGGAATAATGTTTAGTCCTTTATGTAATAGACAAGTTGTTGAAAACATCTCAGAGAGAAAGGAAAGCAACTATTTAGGGTCACTTATGAACAGTGTTACTTGTGAGCAAATAGTCAGCTCATCACAGCAAAATGTGCTATTGTATTAAATGAGTAATATTACCGTGGAGATACAGGTGCCTACAGTAATTTAAAAGGCAAACAGCAATAAGGAATACACTCTTTCACTACTCCTAGTTTTTGAGAGCTCATCTGGAGAACTAATTCGGTAACTCCACACCTGCATTTACTCTTTGCTCATTCTACTCTGCAGCAGGTAAAGACAAAACTCAGCCTAAAAGGCTCATTCCTCAACCCATCCCAAAATACTGGCCTTTACAACTTTGCTGTCATTATAATGCCATAACCCTCTGGCACAGCATCCTGTTTCTTACTGGAGTTCTGAAGAAAACCGTAACAGCTCTCAGACTTCGTTTCATTCAAGAGTACCTCTCTGGCACAGAGAATGAGCATGGCTTATCATATACAAGGATCTACTAAATCCTACTCAAGGAATCACTAAAACGATTTCACAGCAAATGAGTTGAAGTGTTGAATTGTTCCAAGTTTCAAGCAAAAGCAAATCACTTTCACACCACGTGCCCTAGTTAGCCATACGTTCAGCAGCCTGCCCAACTAGCAGAAAGTTAATGAATATTAATTTCAAGAAATTTGCAGGCTGATATATTTGGTAGATGTTCATTCCAGCATTTAACATCACTTACCAAATGACAGAAAACTTTCCAAATGTAACTGAATGCAGAACAAGGCCAGGGTATGACACTGATAATCCTACCACAATAAATTGTAAAATTCACTCAGAGAATGTGAGAGGACCTTTGCACCAGCACAAGGATACGATATGTGCCCACATAAGTATCTGCCATGAAAAAAAAAATCAGTGCTGTGCACCACTAGTTTACCAGGTGTTTGCTACACACTTGGTAGCAAAATCCCACAGTCTGTATTTAAGCAAATCCTCTGTTGCCGTAATTGACAGTTTTCCTGAAGTAAGGATTTTAGAATTTGGTTCTTAATCTGTTGCCTTAATTGACAGTTTTCCTGAAGTAAGGATTTTAGAATTGGGTTCTTAATCTGTTTAAACAAAGATGGCTTACACCCATGTAATTCTTAGGTTTCCTTTTACTATCTCACTATTAAGTCACTACTACGCAAGTAAATAACTTTTAGGCCTACCAGTAAAGGAGAAGAGTTATTATAAAAACATACCTGATCTACTACTGACGTCAGTGCAGCATCAATAATGGTCTGACCCTTCTTTATTGCTTTCACATAATGATATGATCCATTCAGAGATGACTTCAGCACCTCAAAATATTCTTTGGACAGCTTTGTATTAATTCTGATACTCTAAAATCAGAACGTTAAATATATATTGCCACAGGTAACTGATTAATACTGTACAGCCAGCCATAAACATATTAGCAACAAATCAATGAGAAAAGCATTGTTTAATAACAGTTCAAAGAAACTTATCTGAAACTGAATAAGAACTTTTCCCTATGAAAGTTTCAGTCTTTCAACAAGATTGTCTTTCAGACACAGCATTAACTCCACAGAAAACATTTACTTTTAAAAATTATCAGCTACACGTGATTTAACATGAAAAGTACCAATATTTATACCACTAAATAATTCATATTTTACAATAATTTCTTAATTTTGTCATTCTTAAACACAAAAGGGGAAGAACATGCAAATATACTGCCCAATAGCAGAAGTATATCAACATTTCACTTACGTCAGATAAATACACCTTATTGCTCGATTTATCATACACTTCAATTGTAATTTCATAAAGTCTGCCTGTTTCTAGGACCCATCTGTCACCTGGATGAACTGTAAAACCTACAAAACAGGAAATATCGAACAGCACAAATCAACAGCCTCTTTACGTAACGGACATAAGCATTTTGTTTCTGGTGCCCACACTCTGAAGATGCACCTTCATTGTTGCTGAATACAGAAATGAAAGAAAATAAATACTTACTACTAAACCTATTTCACATTGAGCTACTTTTATGCATAAAATTACTCTTTTTATGAAAAGCAATACAAGAAATGGAAGTGTGTATATACACACAGAAAAACATCAACGCAAAAACAAGGCAAGAAATTACATTAAGCAATCAGAAAAACTGCAGCCAATACCAACCTAAATACCCAGGATTTACAACATAGATAGTGCTGTTCGGTAGTCTGGAAACCCCTTGCATGCGAATATCTGAAGTCTCAGTAAAGGAAAAGAAAAGTTTTGACAAGTCAAGTAAAGATCAGCTTGTTCCTGGGGCTCCTTTGTGCCTCTTTGGATATTTAAAGCTAATTGTACACTGAAAATAAATATTATCCCCACTATCCTGAAAGACCGGGAGCATTTTAAAGAGATCCTACTAGAAAATATAATGCTCTAAATATAAAAATTAAATAAAGCCCCATCACATTTCCACATTGACTGAGGGAAACAGACATGATTTAATTGATCTTTTGCCAACCTAATTTCTTAGAACATTTCAAGGCATCAGGCAGCTCTGTTGAGACTGAATTCACAGCAGTGATGATTTCTGAGGCTCAATCAGGTGCTCCCAATTTTCAATTCTACTGGTACAAATATGGATAATTTTATCTTTTTGTGCTGCAAGGGGCGGAAAGTTTGTCTCTTGCCATGAAGATCCGGATGGAAAAGCATCACCTAGGAAGGATACTCTTGTGCCCAAGTATGAGGTTAGTTTGTCCCTGCTGCAATGCAGTTACAACTGATGTTGCCTGGTCCAGCTTGGCAACCGGCCAAGACAGATCTCCCTCAGGACCAACTACGTTGTTCTGTAGCTGCAGTTCATACTGATCAGACGGCATCATTAACTCTGTCCATAAAACAAGACAACATATGAAACAATAAAAGCAAGTGTGTCAGCGTCTGGATGCTGCTAATTATTGCTGATTAATTTTTATTGTGCCTAGTGCATACATTAAATCAGTATTGTTAATGTCTTGTAGAAAGAGCATTTCTATGATTATATCAACACACACACAAAATGAGCTTCTCGCCTAATTTTAATTTCTTCGAAACTGCCATTTCCAGCTAACATCATCCCACTGTTTAGACCTAACATCCAATTCATTCTCAGCTTCAAAAGTCATCAAATTACTATCTATGAGTTACTGACAATTTCTGCCACTCCATTCTGCACTACTAGGTGATGCAGTGAGCCTAGTTTACTAGCCCAGTAAAACATTTCTTACCTAGTTTCTTTAAAAAAAAAAAAAAAAAAAGGCAAAAAAAAAAAGGTGGGGGGGGAAGCAATTACCAACACAGGCTCCTCGTAAGCAACAGATGCAGTTTCAAACTTCCACGCCTTTAAATGGACATAAAGCCAGCTAATCCACACTAAGTGGAGCAAATCCATTTGTCAAGAAAACATTTTCTGCTAGAAAAATTGCTAATCTAAATTTGATTTAACTAAGGAAGTCAGACACAGTTTCTTAGTCAATGTGAAATAAATGAGTACATCTAAAATGATAGTGTTAGCTCCTATTCCAAGTTACCCTTACCTTCATGTCCTTGATAAAACTGCAAGAGTATATCCTTTACAGACACCATTTTTTTTTGAGAGAAAAAACTAAACAGCTATATCATCATATAGTTTAGGAAAACAGTATTAAATATTAACAACACAATTTAAACACAATTTAAAATTTCTCAGGTTAAAAAAAAAAAGGGAACAGGACAAACCTGTAATCTTCCCTTGCCTTATTTTCTGAACTCTGTACTGAATTGATGTTCCTACCAGAAGATAAATGTCATATGCTGGATTTAAAAGGATGTTTTCCAAAATAAGCAATCTGACTTCTGCAGGTTGTACATGCTATTGATTGAGGGGAAAAAAAGAAAAAGCAACCACATTTAAAGCAGTTCATTTGTTTGAAACAGACCACGCAGCAATAACTTAAAATCTATAAGTGAAAAATATTACTTGTTGTAATTGGCTCTTTATCATCATCTCAAATTTTGTCACAGCTGAAAAATGCAGAGGACAATTAATGGTATAGAGATCTGCTCTGTGCATACTGTGCAAGGCTGAATAAAAAAAGTCAAGTCCATATGGACATCATTTTTGTTCAGTTTTCTGGAGAATACAGAAAAACTTGCGACGGATGCACAGTGACTATTCAGACATCTAGAAATTTATTTTCCCTACTGTAAAACGTGGTACCTCCATACAACAGATCCTTTATAACTTCACTGAGGAATCTGTATCAAACTTACAGGTCTATTAAATTAGGAATACAACAGATAATTGTATAAATTCTATTACAGTTGTTTGAGAGATGTTCACTGAAAATGTGCAGTCTGGCAGCAGTGAAAGATTTAAAGGAACTACTAACCAGAAAGCCATAAAAATTACAAACAGAGTATCAACTCAAAACTAATTCAGAAAAATAAATATTAAACCAGAAAACTAAACAAGCTACAAGCATTCAAGGAAAAAAAAAAAAAAGTCAGACGGATGTCATGTAGAGTAACTATATTCAGCACAATTATCAAAGGTAGAACTGTACAGAAATAGAATTCTTAACATGCACTATTATTTGTGCCATGTTACTAGTATTACATACATTTAGATTATATTTTCATAGAACACTTTTTACAGGTATGGGTTAGTCCAAGGCAATTCTGCTTTAAGCAAAAACATTAAGTACAAGATGTAGTAACACAAATCTACAAAAACAGATTGCAGATATGAAATGAACTTCAGAAAAAGCCCATCATTTTATACACGGATTTTTCTAAGGTGCAGTATTAAGTTGATACTAGCACAACGCCAAGTATTCCTGTGAGCGATAACCCATAAAAACTCTCTCAGGTGCTTGTAAATTCTATTAAGAGAAAAACCAACTCTGTTACCAGAGTTAAATGAAAAACTCGGTCACCACAAGTTACAAAGAAAGAAACAGCATGGATCTACCTAATGGCTGGGAAGACCGCCAATACGGCAGTTTAACACCTCTGTAGCATTGACATTCTGATCCCAAAGCCCTTCCTTGGAGACCAGAATCTCATGAGGTACAAGTAGATACTAACGAAGCATTCATATCACACTCATTTCAAGCACAATGGGAAATAAAGGTATATCCAACATAGCAATCTTTGTTCTCGCTATTTATTTATGGAAAAAAAAGGCCTAAAGTGTTCTAGCTGGTTATTTTTAAAAAAAGGTAAAGGTCCAATGCCCTATCCAGCTTGATTCTAGTTATGTATATAATATGAATGAGTATCAGGAATAATAAAATTGCACAGAAGTATTTGAAGTGTATTCCTCTGCTGCGGGGCCTTTTATCAGAGAGTTAGGTTTAGAAATGATCTCTGGCACATGCACCGTCCTGGGTTAGGTAACTGCATCAAACTCCAACCCTTTCAGAGTGATCAAGAGTACCACTGTCATCTTTTGCAATATGGGCCACCAAGTCAATCCGTAGGACAGAGATGCAGCACCATTATCCACAATGGGAACAATATGGCAAGAAAGTGCAAACTTACAGTACTCCTGTAACATTGGACTATAAGATTAAATAATAAAAAAAAGATGAATGCAAGTTTCTTACCTTATAGACGCTTTCCTGTATTCTTGCTTTTAATTTAGAACTCCCTGTTTTCATTCCAGACACCAAAATGGTATCTCCTTGCTTCGCAACTTTTTCCATCTCCGATATATAGGAAGGTGGAATATAAGTGGATTCTAAGAACTTGAGTATACTTGAAGGTGAACCAAAAAGTGAATAGAAAATTGTTAACCAATCTTTGTAAACCCACAGAGAAACACCACCACCATCTATTTCCAGCTATTTCCATGTTTTAAGCAAATTTGAAGATGTCTGTCTGGGACCAGATAGCCAAATTTTACTCATTCTTGAAGATAATCCACAGCTAATTTCTGTGACTGATAGAAGTTTGTTCGAAGCTTGTTTGTGGGCTTTAAAGAGATATCAGAAGACTGCACATGTTGTCTATAATGATCCCTCCAGTTTTTACAGTAGGTGTAGACTGCAAAAACTCTCTAGATTATTGTAGAACAACTGATGTAAAAGACCCAAAGCTTATGTTTATAAAAGCAACAGCTTAACAAACCAGAACATAACTTTGACCTATATAAAGAAGTTAGCATGCATTTAATAGACTATGAAAAAAATCTACAAGCAGAATACTTGTAGTAACTGTTAGAAATTTCAATGAGACATGACAACAGAAAGGAAAGGAATTTGCCATGAATGAGTAAACAACAGGACAGAAATTGAAAGAGGATCATGTTTTAGAGGTTGCCAACTTCTGTATACACATGATCTGTTTGGCTTTATGTGCACCTTCACAGTAAAATCAGTGAAGCCATATTGAGAACAGCTATAAGTATTAACATATTTATGACAGTTTATCATTTATTTTGCAAAGCTGTAACACCATTAGAACATTTTTATGTTATCATAGCTGTGCTAACAGTAGAGGATACATCAATATTACTTGGATCATACATCAATATACTTGGATCATAATTCCAACTGAACAATTAGCACACTGTCTGGCTCTCACTGTAGATAGGGGCCATACACTCATACCTGCAGCTTCAAACATATTATGGCCTTAACAGGCTTTCCTCAGGTAATGCTGAGTGTTTGTTTCTCTAAGGCTGCAAAATTGGAGTTTGTGTTTACCCAGTAGCAAAGAGTCTTGCTTGCTACTCCCACCCCATTTCCAATGTATTTGGAATATAGGTTTGAGGATGGAAGTTAACTGTTAACCATTCTGCTCTCTAAGACAACTCGTTTCCCCACATTCTAGTCATAGAATCATCATATGAATAAAGCCAGATTTTTTAAAAGAAGATATAGTTTCCTACATTATTTTATGTCCCACAATCCACCTACATTTTGCTGGAACCTGTTTTCTGAAGTAACTGAAGCCTCTGGTGCATGAGTTTGAATCTTATAAGCTTACTATATGTTAGGGAAGTTTTGACTAAAGCTGTATTCAAGAAGTGTCTGTAAACTGTTTTGTGAGAAAAACCCATGTTTCATGTGTTTGCAGTCTGGTCAAATTCATGTATATCAGGGAGGCATTTTTTCTACCAACATTCATTATAAGTAAAGTCAAGATCCACCATGGCATATAGTATAAGGAATACTAGCATAATACTGCTAGATAACAGGATCCTGGTGTGTTGACACCAGTTGGTGTCAGTGCAGAGATAAAACTCCTGGGAGTCCAACTTGAAAAATATCCCATAAAGGTACTGCGAAGTAGTCTTCAATTCTGCTTAGTTTAGTAAGGATGGAAACTAAAATTTTTGTTTGAAACCACTGAAGAACAGAACAATGAAGTCACCACTGTAAAACTACATAGTGCACATGCTTAATAAAATAAACAAAAACAGAAACCCGCCAAACACCACCAAAACAGAGGCCAGAGGTGGTCTGGTGACAAACAGAGGAGGGAGGGATGGGGAAAATCTCTCTGCTGAAATCACAAAATAACAGTCTTACTGGTAAATCTTTCCTTTGCACAAGATGTTTCAGGAAGATCAACAATTGCATCTGTAGATTTCTAGTTGTTGGATTAGAACTACCTGGGCTGCTCATTAACACTGTCAGTTGTTAAATTAAACAGGGATGAGAGTGCCCAGGCACTTAAAAAAAACCCCTGAAACAATTGACCCATAAGCATTATTTTAGGCATCAGTTCAGTGAACTGTCCAGATGTGGGGAAATATTTATACACATCAAACTTAATGGACACGAGACTTTTGAGAACAAAGTAAATAAACTTACCGTAATGCATTGTAGGAATCTGAGACACCATCAGCCTCTGTGTCTTTTACTATCGTCCAGTCAAAGACTAACCCTGCCAATGTGCTGAAAGTGTTTCCTATAAATCAAACAATCAGATTAAAACAAAAACAAATAACAAGCATAGAGTCTTCCTGGAACACAAACTGACTTTTTTCCCTAGTAAGTTTCTTTATATTACCCCTAAAAGAGAGATTTTTAACTAAATACCTATCAGTATTTAGTTAAAAAAAAAAAAAAAAAAAAATCACAATCTACCCTACTTTACTGACTTTGGCAAATTCAAGATTTTTTGTTAACTGCCTTTTCTGTTGACATTTTGCAGCGCCTTATGTCACTTTGTTTTTCACAAAGCCCACTGGATAGGTGCAGGTGTCACTGCCGATCCTCCACTTGTCACCTCCTTCCAACTTTGACCACAAAAACCTTAGTATTTCTTGGATACTAGCAGGACACAAAAAAAACCCTGCTAAACAATCTTTCATTTTGAAACATGTGGATCTGAGATACCATTTGGGTAACCTGAGTTCACAGCACTGATGAACTACATTTTTCACGTATATGTTTTGTTTTTGAATACAACCATGATTTACTCATAACAGGAATAAGTCTTCACTCAGAGAACTCAAACTGAGGACCTTTTTTCTACAAAACTGTGAACTACTAGAACAGGAGAAATTGTAAATGTTAAAAAGGAACAAAATGGAGTAAAAAGACTGAAAGCAAAGATTTATCATGATTACATTTAAGTGTAATGGTCTGCTAATCCAAAACATCTTATAATCTTCAAGATGAGTCTTGATCTGAATTGCAGTGTCCATGGGACAAATAAATATGGAACTGAAATCCCAGTATGTACTATATTTTAAAATAAATTTTCATTTGTGTTCTTCCCTTTGACATTCATCTCTATATTAATAAAGTAAGAATCAAAGCAGATTTATTCTCAAATCCTTATCCTTACAGTTTTATGACATTTTTAAGTCACAAAAATATTTTAAGACAAGATAAGGCAACTCATAGCCTACACTGTTTCTCCCATTTCTTTGGTTCTGTGTTTCTCCCATAAAACTTACTGCAGTTAGTTCCAAATCCCAAATAAATAGGATTTTAAACACAAAACTCAAACACACAAGGCAAAATAATTAAAATTGATTGAGACTGGGTTATTTAACGTGCATTCAAGTCTAACCTTCTTTAATGATGCACGCTTTAGCTTTGCAAAGCTGTATTACACTCTTTTGTTTTGCTCCAATTGGAAACAAGAGGGCCAGTGCAGAAACACACATCACGGCACTATGAAGAGGCTATGCCTGGACACAGCCAGTGCCACAGCGAACGCGTAGCAAAAGCACAAAACCATCCTTACAGCCTCTGAACCACCACTGGGCCTGGGTGTCTCGGCTCATGTTGGGGTCCCTCACCACAAAGGCGAAGTCAGGTTATCAAAGACAAACTATCGTGGGCGTTCTCCAGACGATGCAGGTCTCACTCATCCAGGACAGGATCAGCTATCTCCGCAGCACGGAGGGCAGCAGCCGTCTCCAGGTTAAGCCCACCAGAGGCAGCACCCGGGGAGGCGGACAGCTAACACAGCACTTGCCAGGAACTGCATTATGTCTTTGTCCTTCCCTGCAGGACCACGCAGCTGTCAGAGGAGCTGCAGACCCGCTGCCCTGGCCAGCTGTAACATTACCCTCCCCGGCTCCTCGGATGTCAATGTAGGCAGTGACTTGTGCTCCTGCTCCACAGCCGTAACCCGGCCCAGAGCTGCTCCTCTGTGATGCTTCAGAAGAAAAGCAGCTCCCGCCATCAAGGCTGGAGCAAACCCCAGTAAACACGGAGAGCTGTCTTGATGCGCTCTGCTCCATCGCTGGGGCAGGAAGCCACTGTTCCTTGCATGCTCATAGCCAAAGAAATGCAAACTCACATCTTTAAGTCTTTCTCTTATTTAACTCACCTCTAGTTAAGTCATTATAAAGTAACTTGAGCAAAGTTCAACAGATAAAAGAAAACAATATATAGTATGACTTTTTTTTCCCATCTGCATTCTGTACTGAATTTGGCCAAAGATCTCCATGATCATCTTCCTCTCTTGCACTAGTAATCTTTGAAAAGTAGTATTTGGGGATCAAGTTTATATTTGGAGTGGCTTATTAAGAATATGTACAAAAATGAGTCTGCATTAATGTAACTGATTAAAAAAATACAGCTTATGAAAAAAAAAAACTGGACAATATATATGTGGAAGAGAATAAGGAAAGAAACTACTCCTGAAGATACATTGATAATCACAGGAGTAGAATCATCAACATTAATGACTGGTCTGACCCATACCGGAAGCAATAATCTGGCAATGTAAGATGCAATAATCACCATCAGCCTAAAACAAATCGCACTTGGTACATCCCTAGGGCCTACTTAACAACTTTACATACCATGGAAAAAGCTACATACAAGGGCTGATACAAAGCACCCTCTCTCTCCTCCTCACACATGCTGCAGTAACAAGCTTGACACTCATTCTTTGCGCAAGTTTTCAGCAAACCTAAGCAGATTTTTTAAATTTTTTTTTTCCCCCTTCTGAATATTAAAAAAAAAAGTGTTCAGAAGTCCCTTATTCAATTCTCTGGCTTTTCCTGAACAATTATGTTCTTCAATAAACTTGCCACTGCTCTTGAATTTTTTTTTTTTTTTAAGTGTGCCAAGAAAGATCACTGAGAGTCCAATATGTCCAAAGGTCTCCCAAGGATGGATCCCAAGGTTATTTGGGTCAAAAGGAACTGATTTTCAAAGCTTTTGAGTGTATCTTGATCCCCTAAACTTAGATTGGGAAGTTTAGTCCTATGGCTTCCAACCAACACCTGATTTCAGTCATGCATATTAAACAGTCTTTGTGGGTTTTGAACCACTGCTCCTGTTCAGACTCTAACCTGGGTGGCTTCCAAGGCAAATTTGTCCATTGAGCGTGCTTGAGAGTTTGCAGAAACACCAAGCCAAGAATCCGGTATTACGCATAATATAAGAAAATGAAATTACTTTTCACTATTAACATATTGCCATACATAACCTGGCATTCATGGTTTACAAACAAACAAGTGTAGGATGGGTTCATTAACTACCCAAAACAAACAATTCAACTTTTATAGCTGCTTTACATATCATTTCCTTTCAGCCCAATAGTTGTCCTAAAAATCACTTGGTTTGTGTGAGTGTTGATGTGTGCATAAAAATCAATTGTTGAGACCAAAGCATGAAATTCTTACCAGCATCAGGGTTCTTTTTCTGATGCTACAGACAGTATGAAAAGCAGAAGGTTTTTGCTCCTATTACATAATTATGCATTCAGTCCAAATACACTAACTGTTATGAGCCTAAATGATACCACCCAAAAGTGAGTGTTTCCATAATAATTAAGGGATATTAATCCAACATCATCTCTGAACATCCTGCTGGATGCTTGATTGGACTAAGATAAAATGTCCTTTTGCAAAATTCTTCAGACTCTCTCATCTCAAAAGAAAAAAAAAAAAAGAACAAAAAAACCCCAACCAGACTAATTCACATTCCTGTGCAGCCTTGCTCAGCTTAGTTAAAGCCTGATGGGACGTTTCAACAGGACAAGTGTTGGGACTTTTCCACTACCCTCTTACTCCTGACCTGGAGGTAGAATTGCTATGAGCTGACACCTTTCTTTTAATTATTTTAAATTCTAATTTTTAAAAATACCCTTAGCACTAGAGTTAAGTTTCCTGGGAAAATAAGGGAAAAAAGGCAAGCAAAAGTTGCTGGAAATCAAGCAGTGTCTGATTTTCTATTCAGGTGGTATGTAGATTTTACACTTAAACAAAAACAATAGGTTACTGAATGTATTATCCAGAGAACTCCCTTTAAATTACTCAGCTTAGCTTCTAACATTCAATTGTGTCGCAAATAAAACCAGTGCACATATCAGACAATTAAGAGTTTCAATAATATTTTACCTCCCACTAGTAAAACTCTTACCTTCAGAATCCAAAGCCTGAATTTTTAGCTCCAGTGGTGAATCTTCAAGATAGAGTTCTCTTGTTGTGGACACAATTTGGATGCCATGAATTATATCAACTATAGCATCACAACGAAGCACTTGTCCAGTCACTTGAAGAGACATCAGAAAGAGCACATGGAATCAGCAACACTGGACATGCTCATCCAGAGCACCAGCAAGACAAAATGCACCTCAGATTTAGCCAATGACACAAGACACTGGAGGAACTGAAATTAGGTCATGACCTTGACTAATAAACTCTTGGTCAAATGGTGACTGTGACTAAGTAAAGACGAAAAGCAGTTCCCTTCCTCACTGAACTTTAGAAAAAGTCTTAAAAAAATTGTGATTTCCATCTACACTGACAGTTACAGATGTTTTCTCTGAGCACTTAAGTGTTTCTACACTGCAACTGTCAGACATGGCTCATGTCCTAAAGAACTTAATGACTTTTACCCACAGACAACAAACTCCTATATACTTCTTCATTTACTGACTGCAAGACATTTAATTGACCATCTGTTTTTGCCTATCTGTCATTACAAAAACTAACCAGGTATATTGTATGACAGACACAAAGGCAATTTCCAGACTTCTAAATGCAAACCATCTGAATTTGCATTATATAAAAAGTATGTACTGAAAATTATTTTCAGCCACCCCCATCTTTTTTTTTTTTTAAAAGAATTAGCCATTTTCCTGGATGTACCATTAATATCATTAACACTTATTTGAGGCCTTTAACAAACAGAACTTAAAACCCATGCCCACAGAAAGTCTAAAATGTCTATGCATACGAATGGAAATTTCTTGTTTTCTGCACTTTTAAATCTCTACTTTGTTTCTGGGGGATGCCAGGATGTCCATAGACAAGTAGTGGTGTGCTTACAGAAGTTAAAACTTACTTATATCTTCAGCAAAGATGATACTTGTCAGACGTGTGGGCTGTGAGGACCGTGCCTGGACAATAGCTTTCTGTGAACACTGGCGCTCATCCTGATCTGCCAGTTCTATGCTCGCAACCTCCGGCCTGGTAGAGGACCTACAAGATTATTTGGTTGTGTTAGCAGGATTTAAGTTACTGCTAGACAGAAATCAAAAGTCTGGTTTAAAAGCCACCAAAATAATTCACATGAGACATGCCACATGGTCAGGACCCAACCTTCCTAAGAGCTGGATTGCAACAGCTCCTCGAGGACTTCAGCAAAAGCGAGTGCAGGCTGAGGAAGGGGGAAAGCACAAACCAGAAGCCCACAGAGCCCAGGCAGACAAACACCGCATTCTCTCTACCGTGACATTGCTGAATGCAATTCAGTCAGTTCAGAGCTATACCCAGCTACTTAATGAAGTTACAAAGCCTTTGGCCTGAGTATTTATTAGCTTAGAGGCGTGGAGCAAGCAAAAACACATACTGAATACTGAAGTAGAAGGTAAAATAATTTTAGCTAAAGCTCTATTCGCCACTTGTAATTGCATTCAAAACAAGTTTGAAATAAAGTTCTGAAAAAATTGCAAGTTTTCCCTGATGACAGAACATCACAATTATGTATGTTTGCTATGGCAGAGGTTCTGAACAAGTAAGAAACTTGTAAGAAACTTTCTTTTAATCAAGAAATTAAAAAAAAAAAGGATTTAGTCTGTTTAGCTGAAGTATGTAACACTGTCTAAAACGTGCAAAGTTGTATAATTATCTTTGGTGAAATGTAAGCCTACATGGAATTTTGACTTAAAATTGATGCATCTGTTCCCTCCTGCTCTGACCTGTATAGTTTTTCTAAAGACAACTGCTCCAGGAATGGGCTTGTGGGAAGCTCACCATGGACATGGAGCCCAGTTCTCACTCCTGTGTGCCAAAAATGTCAAGATGAGGAGGAAAAAAAAAAGTTTAAAAGTTAAAAACCAAGCCTCTTGAAATTAAATCTGAGATAGTAGCGATATACATCTGATGCCTGAATGTAGAGTGCTCAAAGCAATTAAAATATTCAAGCAGGCCATACCTCCTACAAATAGTTGAAGAACGTCACACCTCTGACCTGGGATGAACTGCTAACCGTTTTGGAGAACAGGGTTGTGGCTGCTCTACACAGCTCCTGACCACGCTACAGCTGCAGGAGTTGCTGCAGAGTAAGCAGAAAGGCAGCCCGCTTGGACTCCGGCTCAGAGCCCAGCACCCTGCTTAAGCCGCTGCAGGCCTGAAACAGCCACTGCTGTTCCCTCAGGGATCCCGAGTCAAAGCTCTTTCACAAGGGTCCTTTGAAGGATTAAAACAATAAAGGAAAGCACTGATGACAAAGCTGTTCAGGAATTGCTTCTCCCAGATGATAACAGCAGTTCTGATGAAAACATTGCATTATCTGGTAAATGCAATCTAAACTAGGTGCTAGATCCCCACCTGGTAAAGATGGTGAAGCTGGATTGATTTGACTTTCCTTCTGGAGGATATTCAAAAATGACTACCAGTAATCTATGGGAAAAATCTTCTAACTCAGCAAGGAGCTGGAGGGGAGTTTCAAACAAACAGCAATATCATACATGCCCACCTCCCCAGACATAGGTTTTACCTACTTTTATTACTGGCAGAACCAACCACTCCAAACGAGCAAAGAACAGAATTTCTTATTAACTAAAATTGTGTCAATTTCAAAAAATAAGGTATCACCACATGTTCAGCTATCTCAGAGCTGACAGGTACAGGCCAGGTGAACATGGACCACTGTTTGTAGTCGCTGGAGTAAAATTGCAAATCCTGTTGTCAACCCTAAGCCATGAAAAGCAGAATTCTGAAGACAAGTCCAATCGTGCAAGACACCAAGATCCCTTTGGTTTGAAGCAGTTGGTAAAACAGCAAACACTGCATTTCTCACAGAAACTTCACATGAAACAAGAACACATTTGTGTCAGCTCTCTGGTTCCCTACATATGGGTACGCTGTCCAAACAATGAGACCCCCAAAGCTTGCAGTTTGAGGGCACAAACCCCTGGTCAGAACATTTTTAATTGTGCATGCTAATGGCAGCGTACAGGTTCATTAGACACTGCATAGCAGTATGATATTTTTGTCTTGGGCAAAATTCATTAATTCAATGAATTATTAATTCATAATATTGGTGTGCTCCCAACAATATTCTGCTTACACAAAGACTAATTTTGAAGGATTTTTAAACAACAGTAGCAACTGCTAACCCATAAGTCTCAAAGTATTTTATCTGATCAAGGAAAAGATGACCCACAGCAGTATACAATGGACAATTTAAACACCAATTAGAAGCTTAAACCTGAAAATTGTTTGTTGTATTCTAGATACCTAAGCAATATACACAAATATGAGCATTTTTTTTATACTAGGGTTTACACTGTTCCTAAAATAATGATTTATTTTCTGTATTAGTAGTACATTTAACTTCTCTATACAGCAGTTTGAGAGTGAACAATTAGTTATTTTCCTGTTATCCTGTAGCTTCTTAGGCAACCACGAAACAGTTTTCCAACACTTAGCAAGTTCCTTTAAAGAACATTAGTATTCACAACCAGTAAGGCTTTTTCTGTACTTGGCTGGTAGGTTTTTTTAAGCTGAGCATGTGGATCTGACTTAATATGCATGCGGGCATTTTAAAATAAGCATTATATGTATGGAATTGACTTTTATTATTTAGTTCTTTACTTTACTTAATATTCTCTGCCATTAGATTTTTTTTTTATTAATTTGAGGTTTTTGCATTCTTACAGTCTGAAATTGATTGTGTTTACAACACAACAGGAGTTTCACTGTGGTTTTGTATTTGTTCTTTTAATATATGGCTATGTATTGTAATATGTAACAACTACAATTTGCACTAACAGCAGTGTTGTAAAACTAAATCTAACTATGGGATATTTTTCAGACTAGAAAAAGGAAGAAACAAAGATAAACTAGGAGTTTGCATTAAATTTTAGCTGTAAACTTAGACACACTCCACAATTCTAAAGGAGATTTTAAGCTTTTACAGCTGAATGCTGGTTAACTCTTAACTGTCACTGGAGTAAGGAACCTGAGATTAGATACTATTTGGCCTCTAAGAGTAGTTTAAAACCGGAGGTAGAATATCAGCTGAATTTCTTATTTTTTTAAAATACAAATACATTTTCAGTTTTATTACCAATAGGATGTCTGCTGTTCTAGGCAATTACCTGAACTGGGCAGATGAAGTAGGGCCTTTCTGAGGCTTGGTTTACTATTGATTTATATTAAAAACCAATCTGCATGACTATTGTTTGTTACACCATATGAAATATTTGATGACCCCTCAATATAATTCAGCAATATCAAAAGCATGTTCTGTTTACAGCTACATCGGATTCAGGGTTAAGTACAGAAAGGATAAGGCACTTATCAAATAGACTGTATATTACAGTGGCATTACTCCGCTGTAGTACACACAGGGATCGCTACTGTGTTCTAGATGGACAAGAAAAAGAAACTTTTGCTTTAAATTGACATGAAAGACTGCAATTTATATCATCTTCCAATTACAGTAGATCTTCGGCAGCACGTCAGCATGCGATATTGAGAGCTAGGCTTGTCAGAGGTCAAAATTAGATCCTGAGAAGCAAGCAATGGAAAGCATTTCTGGCACTAGCTCTCGATCCCATACCAGAATCTATAAGAAAGAGCAAGGCAGGGGGAGAAGCACTAGAAAGAAGAGTGAGGAGGTGAGGAAAAAAAAGCTAACAAAAGTCCCAATATTTATTTCCCTCAGAATAAAATCCTACTTGTTGAGGAATTAATGATACTTGCAATAAAACCCGCCAGTACTCTTGCTGATTTCCATTTAATTAACGATTTTCGCACTGCCCCCACCCCCAGACACAGAACTGTGTGCCGATTGTATCTACAGATCTACCCAAACCTATGCCTGCATTTTTTTAATCGGCTGTTCTGTAATATCACATGTGAATACTTCAAGGATTATACTTACTTATCAGTTTAAAGATCAGGCAAATATTACTCTTGCCCTCACTCTAGCAATACTCTGCATTTTACATTGTTTTGTCCGCTCTTCAGACTAAACTCAACTGACTAAATTAGCAAAAATCCACCTTTGTGGAGATGGACCATGACTGTCAGTTGATCTCATCTTTTAGAATTTGTATCAGGCATGTGGGCAGATACGTAGCCAGAGGGAAACTGGATAGTAAAGGTTTTCAGGAGTTTGGTAAGATTGGATTGACCAATACATTAGGTACCTTATTTCTAGTCACTCTTGGGACTAACACTGTTGACATACAAAAATGAAAAGAGACACAAGAGAACAGCGTCCAGGCAACTGTAGTTGTATGATTCCCAGAGAACCAAGGATATGGGAACTGAACCCATCCCAAAGAAAACACAGAGGGAGCCTGGCAGAGTTCCCTCAACTCTTAAGGATTTTTAAGAGCACAGTGGCAGATTATCTCTCTATTGTTCAGTCAATCCTCTCTGAGGATATTTCTTATTGTACAAGAAGCAGCAAAAAAAAAAAAAAAAAATCCTCAAAAAGCAGCAAAAAAAATACAGTTCTGCTTTAAAAGCAAATGGAAACATCACACAGCACAGAACAAGCCAAGGGTGAAGCTTTTGCTCATAGGATTTTATAATTGTGATCAGCTGGCATGCCCATTAACTTCAAAGGAAGCAGAGTTAAGCTAGGGTTCTCAAAATCCAACCCAGATGCCCTACCAAAACTTGGATATTTTGTCAAATCAACCAGTGGCCAAAAGCATTTTACCATAAGTGTTTATCTTTGCACCTTTTCTAGCTGCATGAAGGAAACTGGCATGCCACACTAGTGATAGTCATCTTCCAACTGAGAGAGATGCAATAAAGAAAGGTTGGTCTACACAAGTTTTTCCGAAATTAGCTTTGCCTGATTTCAAATTAGAAAATAAAACTAAAAAAATGGCAGTTTACTTCCAAAGCAGAAATGTCACATTTTGCATTATTTCAAATTATCCACTCTGTTAAACCTTCTCACATGTAGACACCCTTAAAGCTTCAATTACTAAGGTGAGACCCACACCCAAAGACAGCAAAAGTCTTAAAATATTTAATGGGTGGTCAGCAATGAAAGCCGCCCAAAAATCAACAACAGTCCCTACTCTTTCTATCCTCCTTCCTCAGCAGGTGCTCAGATGCAGAAAAAGTTTTTTCAACATTAAACCTGCACTGCAGGTTGACACACTGGCTATGAGAAAAAACACGGTTATTTCTTCTGCCTCTTCAACTCTGGCAGAACATCCACGTTGCAGACTCACGCTACCTCTCTGGTTTTGAGCCAACATGCTCAGGTAAGGCAGACCTGAGCCACAGCAGCACAGCCTGTCTCGCTTTACCAACAGGGACATCTCAGCCCAATCCTGAGCCCGTTCTGGTATCCTCAAGAGCTTGAAGCCATGCCGGGAAAGCACAGGCTGCCGCCCTGGCAGTCAGCAGCCTGGGCACCTCCCAGAGAGAGGGAGAGCATTGTGCTGCCTGCTATAATGGCCTTGGAAGTAGGAAATGCAGAGCAGGTGAGAACCAAAGAAGGGGTAAGGATAGCAGGGGATAACAATCATTATTTAAGATGTCGTTTCATAATATAGAAATTATCTATATTATCAGTATCTCACACAAAACATTTTTCAGTGAGAGTCAAAGACAGGGTTTTTTAGACCCGTGGTAAAAGAGGTAATCCACAAAACAACAGCAAAACCCCCAGATCATCAGAGATGAGATTGTCAGTTTTACAGCAAAGTAACAGACCTTGATCAGCAATAGTCTATTTAATGTACATTTTTAAAACACATAAGCCACCACATACATCCCATGGAGTGATAAGACCAATTTACAACCCAGTATCAGAAACACAAGGTAAGGAGCTAGAAAATGAGCTTTGCCAGCCATTTGCACTGCAACAGCAGCACTGTACATAGGTTTCGGGCACTCTGGAAGTACCTGTGCATTACACAGCTCAAACCAGCACTCACCGGATCTCTCACTCCAGCACTTGGCCGCCTGCTCCTCTCGCAATGGCAATTAGCTTTATTTAACCTGGTCAGTGAGGGCTTCAGTAGCACACACAAACCCTTTTAAGGTGACAATAAACTCTCCTTCGTTATATTTGCAACAAACAACATTGTACAGGGCCATTATCACCTTTGAACAGCTTCCTATAGCTGTAACCTTTCCATAGCAAAACTGACTTCAATGGTCAATGGTTCAAATTGAATCAGTTGTATTTCTCAGAGCTAACTCCTGAAGCTTAAACTTTCCACCAGTTCTCACCATGTACCTCAATTCTACAAGATATGAAATAATGTTACAGACATGTAAGCATATTTATACGCTACAGATAATTTCTGCTATAAATGCCCTGTGCCATGCTGTATACCTTGGGGGAAAATGGTTTTTTTGTTTTGTGCGTTCCCCCTTCCCCCACCAAAACGTTATAAGGATTTCAAGGCAGATTTCAAGGAGACAATTCTGCTTCTGAACACTTTCATTCCTCCAGGTGTAATTTCTGGATTAAGGTAATTAAAAGATAAATACAGATGTAATTTAAATGCTAAATATATCCGCACAGACTGTGTTTTATACCTGAAGATATTATGATGTACATTATTTACAGATGGGAACACTGTATGCTTTGAAAACAAAGCTTTTACAAAAAATCATTTTAACATAAAGGCAACCCAAACTCCAGAAGGCATGAGCATCTTGAAAATCAGAAAATACTTTAAAGCCATGCTTGTAATTCTGTCATTGTTCCCTGTCTGCTGGGATGATGATAGAATTTGACCTTTTCCCTTTGAATCACTGGAATTCTCAGACACCACTACAATCACTTTGAAAATCCCCTGCTTTCAGAGGTAAACTTGAAGCCCCAAAGGGAAACTAGAAAGAAATAAGGTCACAATATGCCATAGACTGATTTTTCATGAAATTGGACACTCAGGTATGAATTCTGAATGTTTGAGATGAGTAATGCAGTCCTTCAAATACTCAAAGGATGTCTTATGAAGCAGATGCTGCTGTAAGATGAGAACAGCTTTCACACACTGTGTCTAACCTCGCAATCACCCATATTACACAACCTCAGTCCCCTCTCCAGACACAAAGGGCCTGAATCTTATAATTTCCCTTCCAATTCTCCGCTTTCATGCATGCAAACCCACCCATCATTTTACAAATCCTGGGTGAGGAACAGTCACTGCTTCTGAAGTCATTACATTTGGTACTTCCTAACTTCTTCAGTTTAGCAGCCTCCTTCCAGTAATAGCTATTACCCACAGCTTTAACAGGAAAGTACAGGAAACTTGTCAGCAGCTGTGGAGTTGCCTGCCCCTCCGAAGTACGCTTCTTTCTAATCCCCTACAGTTCAAGGCCTGCGGGGGCAAGGATGTAGAGGGAAAGGGAGCCGCAGATGCAATCCAGCAAACGTGCTCTGAGCACCGCGACGAGCATTACTGCTTCTGCTCAGTCACAGACACACACAGAGCTACTGCTTCCTTCTGACGGTTTTGTAAGCGCACGTTGAGTTTTACCACCCACATCCTGCCAGTCCCTGCAAAGCAGAAGTGAATAAATACACATCTACAACTCCAATACAGAAAATGACGACACGCTCTGTATGAAGTTGGTAGAGTTTCCCTAATTCTCAATCACAAATAATCTCTGAAGGGCAGACAGACGGGGAGGATGGAAAAGCATGTTGAAGCCTATCTGCATGAGGGATACTGCCACTGCTGGCAACTGGCACCAACACAACATGCTCCGAAGTGCCTACAAATCACCCTCATTAGAGATACATATGTGGACCAAATCTGGTATTTCCCTAGATTACAATCTTGTGTCTTTTCATCCATAGATTTCAGTGAGATTTGCAAAGGTCTACATACTTCTGACAGTTGGATAGCACCTGGCAGAATGGCTGTAGCCAGACCAGCATCACCCAGCAGTTCGCTGGCAAAATAGGAAAGACAGTCTACACTTCCTAGACTTTACTAGTGCTTTGGTGAGTTTGTTTTTTAGCTTCATACAATGTACTCTACCACATAAACCAAATCTGTTTAAAGACTCAGTTGCCTTTAAGGATTGGAGTAAGGAAAAAGAAAAAACCCATTCTTGTGAGATTTTCACTACAATGGTCCATATAAAAATTAAATGACATGACCACAAGCACCTAATCTAGTAACTTCCTTTCAGTCAACTTTTGGAGAAACTCTTATTTTTACTCTTGAGCGCAAACACCCTCAAACGTGTAAGCTGTCACAGATCAAAGGCTTCTAACCAGTCCAGGGATGAGAAGCGTAGGACCACCAGGCAAATAAACTGGTATAGAGCGAAAACATAGCCCTACGAGATGTATTTCAGTAACTGTCAGCCAGAAAATAACTGAAAACTGCTACATGCATTCATCTGGCACATATGGAAATATTATTGTAAACATATCTTGACTGCCACTTTTTTTTCAGGTGGGTACCTTCTGCTCATTACTGATCCAAATTACAGTTCTGATATGCTGAAGGAAGGACAAGGAGTTGATTAACACTTGTTTAACATGAAGACTGTGACATAGTTTCTAAATCTGCACACACCGTGGTATTTGCCTTTAGCCCCTGGTGCTCAACACAGCCCAGAGCTGCCTCCCCTCAGCCCGGCTCGCAGGCCTCCCCCTGTGCGAGGTGGGATGGGGGCTCCCAGCCCGAAGTCCCCATGTGCTCAGCACCAAGGACTCCAAAAGAAAACCAAGAAAGCTTTAATCTTCTAAAACTTGACTTCATTGTCTGCAGGTGATGTGCTCAGGGTGTTGCCTGCACTTACAGCAGCACCGAGAGACTCTCAACTTAGCTACGTGATTTTACGTGATTATTACTCCTTTATGTCCGTATCCTGGACTCAAAGCTGTCAGACCTTCGTTACCGACCACAGCGAGGGAAGGAGTATTTCTACACCAGCAGCACAAGCACGAGTCCTGGGTGCTGTCCCCACACACGCGGGGCTGCGGGGCGGCACTGTGGGTATGTGGGGCCGCAGGGTGCGCACACAGGGCTGTGTGGAGGCAGGGTGGGCACGCGTGGGGTACGTGGAGAAGCAGGGTGGGGTGCGTGGGGTGTGAGGCGCATGCGGGGCACCCAGCCATGGCGGGAAAGCTCCCCCACAGCAGGGACCTTCCCCTCAGGGGCTTCTCAGCCCTGGCCTCCAGACAGAACCCCACTTCAGCGGGTTTAACCCCCACCGCAGAAAAACAACAGCAATAGTTTGTAAAGCCCAGCCTTTCCCCTCAGGGATTATCTCCGTTTCTGCCTCCACACTGCTGGGCCACCCTAAAAAACGCCCGAAGTAACGAGAAACCGGCGAGGGGAGGCCTGGCGCTGCTGGCTCCCTCAGGGGAGCGGCACCGGGGGGACGTGGGGGGAGCGATGAGGCCCCGCCGGGTCGCGTTTTCCCGCCGTGGGCTGAGGAAAAGCCGCAGGTGCATGCGGGCGGCGGCGGGGGGGGGGAAAGCGGCGGACAAAGGGCAGCAGCACCTGCACTCACCATCTGTAGCAACCCTCGCTGGCCTCCAGCGTGAAGTTGACGCGGGTGCCGCGGGTAAAGGGTAGCAGCACCTTGGGGATGTTCAGCTTGGAGGAGGCGGTGAGGTGGAGGGAAAGGAGGAGGAGAAGTAGAAGAGACAGCGCCTGAGGCGCTGGGGGAGCCATGCTCTGCTACGGGCAACCGCCGCCGTTGGGGGCGGGAAAGGGCGGTTGTGCGCCGCGGGCGGAGGGACGTTAGCGGCGGGGCAGGGCGCCCCAGGGGGCGGAGGGGGCGAGGAGAGGGGCCGGGCCTGCCCCCGCGGTGCCCCGGCGCCGCCTTCCCTGAGGTAATTTCTAGTGGCGCCAACGGCGGGAAGCGACCGCGGCGGTCGAGGCGAGGGACGTCCCCCAAGTCAAAACTACGGCAGATTTTGGCGGCTAAAAAAGGCTCCTATCGGGGTACATCATGTTGGAAACGGCTTGAGCGGCGGGGGTGGGTTCTCTTCAGGCGGCGTGGCCGGCGCCAGCTGAAGGGGTAAGGCTGAGGGCTGCAGCCTAGATGGTGCTTGTCACCGGGCCTCGAGTCCTTCACAAGCGGAGCGTGTCCTGGTTTCACCCCGCTGGGGACGTGGGGTGAAGACTGTGGCGTGTGAGGCTGCCTTCACCCTGCCCCGGACAGCACCTTCCACAAGCCCTGCTGGAGGCAGAGTGGGGTGAGGTGTTGTTTTTTAAAAATAGGACCTATGGATTAAAAAAAAAACAAAACCACAACCCTAAATGGATTAAATCTTGTGGATTAGGAAACCCTAAAAAAGTCCATCGAGGACATGTATAGTATACATACTGTGATAAATGATTGAGTCCCAAAACAGGATTCCAATTTAAGATTACAATTTAATAGACAAATAGAGACAAGCAAACAGCACTGGATGTGCCAGGAGTCTCTGCTCTCCCAAGAACACACCTCACGGCTCGGTTTATATCCCCCATACTGATACATATTCATAGATAGGCGTGTCTTCTTCGGTGCATGTTCTCTTCCTCTTCTAGGGTCTTCTAGAATCTTCCTTAGCTGGTTTTGAGGGTCTCCTCAAATCTTCCTCAACTGGGGGTACTTAGAAAGTGTTAGCTTTCGTAACATAACCAACGGACTGAAACAGGTGGCTTTGCTACACCACTAACAGACCAAACAAACTGCAATAGGTGGCTTTTGCCAGAAACATGAACTATATACATTAACCACTCTGCTAGGCTTTAGGCCTGCGGTTATACAAGGAAATGTAGGATAAAAGGTCACATCTCATCACACGAATCAGATGAACATATTTCACATACTATACACTTTCAGTGTGTATGTTTATAGTACTTACACCAATGCTAACAGCTAAGCTAAACAACAGTTCTTTTGTTATAAAAATACTGATTTTCTATATCCCTATATCCTTCAAGTAAGAAGACTTATTCTCCTGTATTCTTTGTGTCCTAGAGAAAAAAAAAATGGTAGGCAGACCAAAGTGCAGAAAAAGGTGAAGTCAAGACAAGGAACTTGGTGGTACGTGAACTCTGCGAACCAGGTGAATACCACGAGTGGTCTTGGCCTGAGCTGCTTGGAGCTCCTCCAAGAAGCACAGTAAGTAGCTGGATTCTGTCAGCCAGCCTAACGCGATCTTGACCTTTTCCTGTGTATTGCTCAAAAGCCGGTGGAACAGCATGGGAAGTAGGACAATGTAGGAAGAGAAGAAAAAGGAGAGAAGTTCTAACCAGCACTGACAGATCTGTAGTCATTCAAGTGTGTTCAGAGCCTGGAATGGAATTCAGGAATCACAAGTCTCAATTTGATGTTTTTTTTTTTACCCTATATTGTGTAAACATATTGCAAAATGTATATTTTACCTCCCGGTGGTGATTGGACTTTGTAGTGGATGACATTGTACTACTCAGTTCACTTTGTTACAGATGTTTTTGCTGAAGACTTAAATGAACTGGTGATTTCTGTGTATTTAATAATTTACTTTTTTAGAAACTTTGAACACACTTGAAAGTACTCTGAAAGACCATTATATTTTGTAAGCCAAAAGTCAGGCTGGTATTGCAATCTTAATTTGTCCGTGTTGTCAGTATGCATTCATATGTATCGTCATTTCAACATATGTTTAATGGTAGGATCTCTTCACCTTTCATCGTGGATGGGAAAGGTCATGCTCCCGGAATTAATCAAAGGTATTTAGTGAACGAAGTTATTGTGTGGAGGATCTGTCTGTCATTACCTGCAGCAGAGGGATGGTATATATTCAGTGAGAGAAGGGATTTTAAGAAGGGGAGAATCACCTTTGAATTAAACTATTAGAATTCTGCCCAGGAAGATCAAATGCTGTCCAGGGACACCACCTGAGAATTTAACCAGTTCTAATTTAGGTAGTATAGAAGCTAACCGATTCTCATCTATTCTAAGCAAGTAAACTTATACAGGACTTTTTATTTCCCTAGAAGTATATTTTTTTTTCAATATTTATTCACCTAGTATTTTATTTATCAGTATTTCTATTCCAGAGGACTGCATGCTGCTGGACAGTTCACTTCTCACGGCAGCTTCTGTTTGTATGTTACTCATTTTCTGAATGCACATCTTGAAATTGTGTGGTCTGATTTAGAGAAGAGCTGAACTTTACAGCTGCAATTTAAGTCACTAGGAGCTGGGCCCAGAAAGATACACTGTTTTAAAAGCTCTGGCAAATCAAGCCACTACACCCTAAATTGCTCCTCAAAATACAGTGTTATTTTTTTCTTTACTTTTTCTGTCAATCAGTCCATAACCCTCCTGCATAGGCATGTTATGAAGATAAGTTCAGTAAAGACTCAGATATTAGGGAGGGATGTGATAAAATAGCCCACGATTAAATCAATACAATGTGATTACAGTTAGTATAATTACAACTGAGTAGATAAGAAGTAGATAGTGAGTACCTTGCATCCTGTACTGTGAATGAGGTGAGAAAATGTCTGTATCCCAGTACTTCCTAGCTTTTAAAAGTAGGTTTTGCAATCTGAGTATGTCTTTACTTTCTTTCATCAGCAGTGTATGGTGATGAGTATTCAATGTGTTACTGGAAAATTATTGTTGTTCTCAAATACTTCTTAGACTTGAGTGATTTTCATAAGGAAGAGCAAAGTGCGCTTAGGACCTTAAAGCTTTTTGATGAAACATGACAGTTAAGTACAGCAATTAAATGTCTGACATATCTTTCAGTGCATACACAAAAGCATGCTAAGAAATTGTAAGAGTAGAATAAGGCAGGAGACACTGATGAGCAACTCTGCAGTTTCCGTTACACAGTAAAATTATAAAGCGAATTTTCTGCTTACTTCAATTGAAAGTCGTGCATTGCAGCACTGTGTTAGCATTAGAGACTATTTTGGATAGAGAAGAGTAGACTAGGAGGCAAACTGGAGCTGCATGGTCTGTGAGAAGTTACTAAAATCATGGGTTGACTTAGCATAATTGCTGCAGTGCTCTACTTTCTTTTTCCATGCTGCAGTGATGAGACCAGTATGGAGTCAGCCATCCTTGGACTAAAATAGCAGCACAAAGAACGTACAAATACCTCCAGTCAGCGGGGTGGTTAGGTGGCATGGAGAATTCGAACAGGATAGACGTATAAGGAATATGAGATAATTTTACTCAGGTGTATGCCGATATGCGTGTAAGTCTGATAGAGAACAAAAATGGAAATTTCTCAGTCACAAAGAATGCTATTATAGAACAATAGAGGGAGTACTTTAATGAGCTGCTTAATTGTGAGAGTGATAAAGGCAAACAATAAATGGTTATTCTCCAAGCAGCTGAGCCATTTGTGGAAGAATTACGTTTTAAAAAGATTTAAGAGGCAATCAAAATACACGCAGTAAATAACAAAACACCAGGTGCTGATAATATTTCTACTGAAATACAAAGATAAAAGGGGGAGAATTACTGAAAGATTTTACAAACTCACTTGGTTGGTCTGAAGATCTGAAAACACTCCCAAGGAAGCAAGGAGACATATACTTGGATTAAATGTTTTAAATTAATCAATTTCTGGTGGAAAGATATTTTTTATAAAGCTAGAAAAAACCTATATCAGTATATCGTGAGGTGATCTTCTGTTCGCAGTGAAATAATTTTAAATCCTTCTTCAAAAAATGTAGGTATTTGAATGGCAGTGATGATGGTGCCTGTTTGCCTATCATCCTTTGAATTGCCTCGATGCTTCCCCAGCCCTCAGATCTTAAGGGTATACAATATGTGTGTCTCATGTCTTTTGGCAGTACAAAGACTTGCAGGGCTCGTCGTGGTCGGGAAGGCTAAACCAATTTGGTATGAGTACTAAGCATATATCTAATATTATGGTTATGTATACGTGCTTTCCTGGATTGAGGCCTGAGTCTCAGAAAAAGTTTTGAATGAAGAAAATCTCAGGTTCTAGAGTTCATTCAGGGGAAAAAAAGGTTACTAAAAAAAATATCTGGCCAAGGAACACCTGACTTTATTTTCAGGCATTTCGTATTTTAAAATGTCTGAATAATTTAAAATCTTTAAAAACACTCCTCCACAAAAAACCATAAAAACCACCCCCACAAACCAAACTCACCCCCCCCAAAAACCAGACTCTGAATAATTACAACTCAGAAGGTGAAATTCCAGCAAAATGATAAGGCAATGAGGTGTGGAAGATTATTTAAAATGTACTGGGTCAAGCTAACTCAAAACAGTTCCAACCATAAGCCTTGCAGGTCTGTCTGTGTGTTAACAGTTATAGGGCCAGCCCTGTTTAGTACTCAGCAGCTAAATGCATTGTGTACAATTTAATTGTAAGAACAGTTTCATTAAGCTGGAAGAATCAGGGCTCACACAGTAGAACCATGAAAAATATTCTGCGCTATCACACTCATGAACCTCTCAAATGAAATAATATTTGATTTAAAGGCTAAAGAGTGACTGACAAATAATAGTAACATGTTTAATGAAAAGACTGTTCCTCTAGGGATGAAACTCTGGTTGGGAAGAGATGGGGAGTTGTCTACACCAGACTGAGTAGGAGATGAAAAGGACAGGTTAATAGACTTGGAGAAAGAAAGTGCTCTAAGGTGAGAATAAGAGTGATGGGCCTTTTTTTTGTCTGACGCTGTCTGTGTTTAAGCTGAAGAATAAAACAGTAGCCTGCAAAAATCGCTGGGAAATATGGTCAGTCTCTTTCCTCCTTATCAGGCTGCATCTTATAACACTTGAGCTGCCCCCTTTGTGTCCCTCTTACCCATCACTGATCTCAAAGTCCAGTGCTTTACATGTATTTCCTGGCTGACCAGCTCTATGGCTTTCATTGCTGTGCTTTTTTCCTGCTTAGTTTGCTATCTGGTTCCATCCTCATAACTGCAGAGCCTTGCAAAATATCTCCACCAAAGAAACGTCAGTCAAAGAAGTATTTAAAGCAGTCCAATATATGAAAAGGTAATTTAAAAACAGTCGATGGAGGAACAGGATTACAACTGGTGTCCCTTAGTACCAGCGAAAGGCTCATGGGAATTTGTAGTTCATAGATCATTGTGTTTGAGCATGTAGTTGTAACCATCCATTATTTAAAAATCAAATGAAAGATCTTACATACATACAAATGTACACAGCTGTTAAGCTTGACTGGCAAAGCTCATTAATTAGGCATTGATCCTGCCGCCAGAAATGCATGGGATAGGTTTCTGCCTCTGCATTAAGTCTCTGTTCAGCTGCTCCTGCCTACCTACAGAGATCGAATTTTAAGAGGGGGCATTACTTTAAAATAGATGCCGTAGACTTACAGAGTGCATAAAACAACATTCCTTTTTCAATTATTTCTTTATCACTTTCTCTACTAGTAGAGTTATCATGTTCAAATAACTGTATTAGACTTTCTGTATCTTCATAGGCCTATTGAAGATTTCATGAGAACATCCTCTCAGCCTTACAACCGTTCTCTACAGAGCTAATGATGGATTGATAGCAACTATAAAACTGAACACTGGTTATGCCTGCCAGTATTTTCCTTCCAAGAGAAGATGTTTGGGCAAAGGAAGGTATAAATTCAGTAAATTTCCAAAATTAAGGCAGCCAGTTAATGGTAATAAAGAGGGCAAACTTAAAATTCCATCAAAGTTGCTTTCCTTCAGATTATTCAGAAAGGAGCACTTGTATTTAAAAAATCAGTAAAATAAGGGCCAAACCTGCCATTCTTTGCATAGTCTAATCTGCCAGGGATGTCACTGGGAGTTTCTGAATGTGTACCAGGTAAGTAAGATTGAGACCCAAAAGAGAAACGTAGCTCTTTTGAAATCTCTGTTCTTATTGTATAAATATACTTGATATGCAAGACTTTCCCAGATGGTATAAAACCCCAAGACCTTACTAAATTATTCAGGATGAGTCTGATAACACTGAGATTATGAAACAGGAACATCAGATAAAAATAAACGTTTTTCACTTCAGAGTTTATCTACCTTTCTAATGTAAATTTATGGTTATTCAAGTAGGTTATTTATAGCTGTCTTTTCAAACTGTTACATAACAGTGCTTTTGCCATGTGCCTTTATACCCAGATAGAAATCATATTAATGAGCTATTCACTGAACAACTGAATGACTGCATGAATGATGAGAATTCACAAGATGGGACAAGTAACAAACAAAAATCCCGACCTTTGTTTCTGCTTTAAATACATCAGGGAGATTTAGAAAAACACAGAAGTCTTAAATCTTGAAAATAATTAATACAATTTATAAATAGGCATGTGAATATGTTTAAGGACTTTGTTAGTAGTACTAAGGAATTGTGATCTTTTCAAGGTTACTTGGTTACAAACTAGGGTATGTACACCTCAGAAATTTTAAGTGGGCAATCAAATACAATAATTCTGAGTCTTTTTAAACGTTAACAGTGTTCTGAATTGGTTTGTTATTTTCTATGCTTTAAACACCAACGTGGGACAATTTATAGAATTCCATCATCTTTTCTATTTTTCCCATTCTCTCCCTGCAGTAGTCTTCTGACCTCACTTATCTCAGCAGTGGCAATGATCTAGAGGGCTTCTGTACCTACACAGCAAGACCGTCAGACTTCCTCTCTGTTTCTCCATATATACTGGCAGTATATAGTATGCATTTCAACTGTAAAATTACAATTTTTTGTTCAAAATAAATTATGTTTTTTCCCTTCTAATATATATACATAAGTACCACAAATTCAGCACCTCTTGCTGACCTTGAAGAAATCTAACACAAATTCTGTTATGTGTATAACGAGTCCTTCCAAAGGAGATTTCACTTACTGCAGTGGAATGATAGGAAAAAAGCAGGAGGTGCTGTAATATACAACAGAATATAATGTATAATATACACACTGCACTGAAGTGAACTGATTTCTGTTTTGTCTCCCTAATTCCTCTTAGGGTCACTTTTCCAGGTAGGCCACCTACCACTCAATTTATCTTGGGGAATGGAATATTCGACATTGAAAAAAAACATAATTCATGAAACAAAAAAGTTATCCTCAGTATGAATTTGCAGCTACAGATTTGTAACAAAAGAAAGTTAAATATAGTGTCACTGAGACAAATTCACTGCAGATAGTGAGGCACTGGACAGAGATTTTAAAGGTCTCTTGTTTTTTAAAAATACTTCCAGAATCTTGGCAAATCAAGGCCTAGTCCCAGTAATACAGATGCAGCTTGCACGAGTAAAATTGTGCCCAGGCTAGCAAAGTGTAGCACAGCAAGCTGAACTCCATGGCCATCAAAACTGAGGTCTGAATTTTGCTGCTTGTGGCCATCTCTACATGCATACATTTTTTTCCTTTTTTGATTGTTGTTTGTGTTGACTCTGACTCATCCTAGTTACATGCAAGCCTCGTTTTCACTGTTGCCCTTTCTGTCCTGCATCTTACACTGCTGCTTTATTGGTACGGCGTGCTTCACAGGTATTTAATTAATGTGTTTTCACAGCTGCCCATTAGCCCCATTTTGCAGACTAAAACTCATGAAAGATATCTGAGATCCTGCTAGAAATTCCATTCTTAACATTCAATATCCCTGTCTAACATACCAAGCACCTTCCCAGTCTACTATACGTTTGGGTTGCCCAGGTGGCCTGTATCATGTCTGGAAATGTGATTTGGGTGAAATTTGGAGGTTGACTAGGACTTTCTTCAGACAGGACAATAGCATTAGCTCTTGCTGAGCACCTGAAAAATCTTGCACGCAACCGCTGCGCATGCTAAAATCTCTGAGTACGGTAAATCTGACTGTACCATCTGGCCCAATGTTCCCCTGAACAACAAACATCTAAATTGCTATGGTGGATATATGGAGAGGAATTAGGACACACTGAATGCTGCCCTGCTCTGGCATGACACTGGAAGTATAGTCTAGTCTGGTTACAATGACCTTCCCTTAGGTTTAGGCCGTACTTTGTCTTTGAGATTGGATCTTAGTTTCTAAAGTTGGCGATCCAGATGATTAAATGTGAGTATGTACCTAACGATGCAGATAGCATCCAATAGGACTTAAAAGGCAGAGTGCCCAATTTTGTTTTAAACTTTAGCAGAATTTTCTCAGCATCACATTTAGGAACTTGTATCTCCCTTCAGGCACTTTGTAAAATCTTCTAGCAAGTAAAGGAATCTGCTTTGACTAGAAACTATTGAAACTTTTGTTAAGACAAGGCACATTTCCCAAAAAACTTTATAGCTTCCTATGAAAATGCCTAACGCAGGTTATTAGTGTTGATAATTTAAATGCATTATTACACCTGTATACTTTTTGTGAACATTTGTGCTGATAAAATTTGATCTCCCAAAATGTTCATGAATGAAGGAGGTTCACTTCAAAAGCATGTGAATATTCATTAGTATTTTTTGTATTATTCTTTTAGCTCTTCTTTGGTACAAAGTTCAAACAACAGGATTTATATCTGGAAGACACTAATTAGAGTATTTTAAAGCTGCTGTGTATAAATTATACACTTTTTTACATGCTGAAGTATAATAGTTTCAGAAATAACTCTAGATGTTCTGCTGATGTTTATAACACATCTAAGTTTTAATACATTAGTTTTTATAAGAGTGGCAGAACACTAAGAAACTGCCCTTTTTTTGTGGCTTGGTGATGTTTGCTCCAGATATATTTTTTGCTTACAGCAATGTCTGATACAGATACTGTATCAAAGTGCCAGAGAAATGCGAGAAATTTTCTGATATCTAGAAAAAACTAAATGATTTTACAAGGAAGCATGTCCTGCCAACATGATTATAGCTATAGTAGTTATTAGTTCAGTTGATTTTGTTCATCTTTTACTTTAGGTTTGATTAGCTATAAATTCTATACCTTGTCCTCTCTAGATCAAATACCTAAACATTCCAAGGATATTCTAGCCAAGGTACTTTTAACAATTTCATATGGGAAAAAACGCTTAAGGTACTGTTTGATAGCTCAATGATTCTGTAAACAGCAAGTGAAACAGGTATACAGAGGTGGTTTCTTCTTTTTTTAATTGGTTTCAGTTTTTCCTTAAGTAGCCTGTTTTTTCACAAGTACCATAAAAGTAAGTGGAAATTGCAGGTGCTTGTACTTGCAGAGTTTTGGGGTTTGGTGGGGGTTTTTTTCGGATTAGGGATAAATCACAAGTCATTCTGACTTTCACTGTCAACGCTGTTATTCTTAGGTAGAGAATTTAATTCATTAGACTGTCAGTTTTCAAGTCAGTAGGAGGTTAACATTAGTATGTCCCAAGGATCTGTACTGTTGTTAGTATTTAATACATTCATTAAATACCAAGAGAGGCAGAAATGAGGGGTAGAACAAAAAAAAGGTCAGCAGGATTTGCAGATGACAAAATTATTTAGTGTAAGCCTTCGTAAGAGAAGGCTGTGATGAAATTCATGGAAACAGAACTAGACAAATTGGCAGCATAATGGTTGATGAAATTCAGACACTGACAAATGCAGGGTAGAGCACGTTAGAATGAAAAATCTGAACTGCTTGTACCATGGCCCTGTTCTAACTTATCGCTGACTGCTAAGGGAAAAAGAGCATCAGCACAATTAAAAACTCTTCTCAATGCTCAGCAGCAGTCAAAATCTAAATAAAGTGTTGCAATACAAAAAAATAGCATAGAAAAGAGGCACAATACAGTGGAAAAATATTAGTTCCAGTGTTACTTTAAATTTTACAATAAGCTAGGGTCATTCCATCTCACATGAGATGTGATAGGAGAGGCCCATGTCTCTAATAATTCCTAAATCCATCTTCAAGACTATTGTGTTTCTGATGCAAGAAGCTGGAAGCCCATTGTTATAACACATGCTGGGTTGTGTAGGAATCTGTGAAGATAGTTTGCCTCCCTTTGCTTTTCATTATCAAGCTCAGTGCCATTTGGTGATATTCTCTTGAACGTATTTCTGTCGATTTATCAAGAGAACATCTGCTCTCTACAAGATGTCGTCAGTCTACTTTTATTCATTTATGATCACCCTGAGCACATCAACACCAATCTTCCATTTTATTTCTCCTAACTAGCTGGCATCTTGATGACACCGTTTTTTCTGTTCTTTATAAATGTGTCCTCTTGGGATCCTGGAGACACATTTGTATTCTCCTTTTTTCTCATTTGCTTTTCTTATTGGTTTTGGTTCCTTTTGAGTAAGTTCTCACTATCTCAGATCAGTTCTCTGCATAACAAGCATACTAATTGGGGGATAAAGGGACAGGAAGATCAACTTATAAGTTCATTAGCATTACACATGCTGAGGTTAGAGCCAAGGTTAGTTATACTGTAAGCAACAGCAATTCTACAAGACTAAATATTTTTGTTAGATGAACTCTGCTCCAGCACGAAATTGCAATTTTTAACTTTTTCTCCCGTGGAATTGCCAAACAGTCCTTTGTAGTTGTAGTCATAACCCAGAACTGAAACCACAGAAGGGTGTTTGTCAACAGGTTTTCATGCAATTTTTAAATTTTCGCGCGTTTTAGTAACAGCGGACCAACATTTTTTTCTTACTTTTCCTCATGAATAAAATTAGAAGAATCTCCATATAGCCCATTATTGGCTTAATTTACAATCATGGAGTTCTACTTAGGTATCTGAAATAATTCATGGGAAGAGGAAAAAAGACTTAAAGCAACTTTGCAGCATATAGTTTCTCTTTGTGAATTATTCTCCCCATATTTTTATGCAATAGCATAAATTAATTACAAGGATGCCAATTTTAGGTCTGCGTTTATTGAATGAAATTACACAGAGATTCCCAATAGTATATTGTATGAAGGG
Organism: Pelecanoides urinatrix; assembly: GCA_013400755.1. Lineage (NCBI taxonomy): Eukaryota > Metazoa > Chordata > Aves > Procellariiformes > Procellariidae > Pelecanoides > Pelecanoides urinatrix. The sequence goes on from VZTQ01004327.1 coordinate 36,441, forward strand.
CTACGTTTTTGGAAATATTTAAGTTGATGGAAAATTATTTTTTCACTTATTAGTTCTCATTTCACAAACAGAATCTTCTTTGTTCATAACTGACTGCTGTAACAGCTTTGAGTCTTTGATTATTACCAATTATTTGATTAAAGATTTGTTATTATTTGAAAGTTTGGGCCTTTTGGCTCTAACCAATTATAGGACAGGATGAAGGAAAAAGGTAGTAAATTATTCACTAACATTTGGCTTAATTACAATCAAATGACCCTTTCAAATTGAAAAGCACTTGGTGAAAAGCAGAAGACAAATGAGATTTTTCTGTATAAATAATGAATAGCCCTAATTTTTAAATTTAAAACCCATATTAAAAAAAAAAATACCCTACACTATCTATTCTATAGCTTCGTAATAAGATGTACTTTGTTTTCATGAGTTCAGAACATATTCTGTTTGACCTTCATGGAGTTTTCTTTCAGATTTGATCTTGCATCTGCTTAGCTTTAAGGACTATAATTCTATTCCACTAAAAAAAATTATGCTGAAAGCTCCATAAAGATTTTTTCCTTCCAACTTATGTCTGATTTTCATCTTGCCATGAACTAAACAGATGAGTTATATTGCAGGACTATGGGCGTGTACAAGTACTATGTTTGCAAAAAGCAACATTTGCTTCAGAATTCAAATATTAAGCAATATCTCAATCACTTAACTATGCTCTTTTCTTAATTCTAAATCTTTTTGTAAAGGACATAATTTAATTAAAAACAATTCAGTAGAGCACAAGATGCTCCTTCAGTGCAAAAACTACCTGTAAAGGATCTAAATATTTTATTGATTTCCCAAATTCTTTAAAAAAAAGCATCATTACAATTACAGGTGCTCTGCCCCTCAGCAGATTTATGCATGTACATATCCTTGTACACCGCATGCCCTCTGGATTGTTATATTTAAATTGCATCTTTTGCTATAAATTGATCCAGATTTGTGAGATGAGTGGATCTGAAGTGGATATATAGCCTGGAGTTCACATTTGCTTGCATTTTGCAACAGTAAAATGTTGGCAGTTTGGAAATATTGTCCTGAATCCTGCTATAGACTCTACATTCTGTTCCACTGGCATTGGCTTGGCATGAGTAGAGACCAAAGTTAAAGAAAAACTTCGATGTCTTAGAAGGCCAGGCAAGATATCTTTTGAACCAGATAAATCTGCTTTTCTTTCAGAGGGGACTGTAATGAATTCACAAACAGAAAATACATGTTTTTTAATGTTTTCTCTACTTAAATGAAAAATTTTTTAAAAGTCTGTCTTTTAACACATTAGAGACAACCGGAGACAACACATCATTCCCCAAACAGTCCTGCATGCCAGGACTTCTAATTCAGGCTGGTGACTTGGATTTATACCTGGCCATTGATTATATCAGATTATGTACTTACATTACATGTTTGCATTTTGCTGCAGTTCATCAGTTACTCTTCACTTCCAGTGCACCAGCCTACATTGATAATGAATGAATAATGGTAATTACATTTTAGCTATGGTATTACAAACAGGTATTACATACGTGGGTTACTAACGCAGTTGAAATAAACGGATACACTCTGCAAACTGGTGAAATTTACCTTTTTGTAAAGTGTAAGGATTTACTTTTTGATTAATGAACCAACAGCTTATATATCTCATACTGGAAAAAGGTGCCCAAAGTTCTGTGTTTACATGGAACTGTCCTTCACCTCTTTTCCTCCTTTCCTTTCTCCCAGCTCTCTCTAACCAGGACAGTTTATAGAAAGAGCAGACAAATGTGATTGGCTAATAATTAACAAACTGGGTAAACTGCTCAGTGTTCCCAGGCGACACCAGGAAGGAGGAACATTGTCTAGAGAGGTCAAATGAGTGTGTATGTTGCCAAAATTAGAGAGGGATAAACACTACCTATCCTTGACTACATCCCTGCTAGTCAATCAGCTCTGTACAAGTGCTCCAGGAAGAGGGAAAGATGAAGCACAGTGAAACCCGAAGCACATTGCACTGCCAGGAGACAGCATCAATCTGTGTAAATACTACGTGTAGCTTGTTTCAAACCCAGCCAGAGTAACTCCCAGTCTTCTGTTTCTGGAGCTAGGTATTTACTAGGGAGTTTGTTTCTAATTACCTGTAACTTGACATATCTGTCAGCTCGCCTTGAGTCCAAAATATGCTGTGAGGTTTTGTGATCTTCTCAGTAGGACACTGGCATCATACCAAATGAACGGAGCATTTACAGTGGAGTAAAAGTAATCTGTGATGACTGATCTCATGCCTCCGGCCTTCAGCTTAAACACATTTGAAAGTATGAAGAAGGTGCCTCCCCAAAGGCTTAGTTGTCTTGACAATTTAAATGAATGAAACATACTGCAACCATTCAGCTGGGCTTATATGGAAGGTGGCTTCCAATTTAGGTTAGTTTTGCACTGTGGAGAGGGGAATATTGGGTTTTATAAGGAGGGTAATCCATTCAGGGGAAAAAAACCCACTATTTAGTTTGTTCTCTTTTTCACCAAATGCCACTGTTCAGTCATGCAAATATTCAAATAAACCAATAATAGCTTGCTAGAAGACAGGCTGTTACAAAACATACAGACAAGTTCAGATAAAAATATGCTAAAAATTATATAAAAAAGTAGCCAAACCCCATGGAAAGTTAGGAAATACCAGAATAAGATTACTTGGGAAAACTTAACACACCTTTTTTTTCACATGTATGATTTTGTAATCTTTAATTACCTGTTCAAACAGTGCTGGTATATGGACAGGGACCTTTCCGAAGAACCCCTGCTCTACTCAAGGGCACAGAAAGGATGATACTTAGCTACTTTGTTTTCTCCTCATTATTCAAGCATGTGCTCTGAAACCTTATCTACTGCACATGGTTCAAACCATGCTCTGGAGAAGAATAATTGATTTCCTTTTCTGTCACATCCACCCATCCAAGAGCCACCGCTAGCAAACAGATCTCAACATTTCTGTAAGCCAGAAAAGTTGTATTAGTCATAATTATAGGAGTAGTGTTATTAATAATACTAAATACACTGGTGGACAACTAAGCCGCAGACGCGCAATTCACAACTACTCATTCGAAATGCCCTGGTTTAGGGGCATACTCAAGGATTTCTGACATCGATACGTTTAGATTTTACTTTTGTTAATTTTATGTATAAACAATTCTGTAATGCCAACCTCAGAGTGCCAACCTCAGGCACCCCCAAAACAGCACATTATTAGTGAGCATTTAATGAAAAGCTTTGGTCCTAATTATTAAGAACTCAGTTTCAGAGGCAAGGTTGATACTGCTCTCAAATGGGGAGAGCCCAGAAAGAATTAAACTTCATTGCATATTTTGGTTCACCATACTTAGCCATAACAATTTTTTACACAGATGTGAAGTTGCAAACTCCTGGGGGCTCTGCCAAGTCCCAAATAGGAGATTTTGTCTCCCTCATAGTAGCCATATAACCTAAGGATGTATGGATTTCACAAAGGTAAATAATTTTAACTGAAGCCCTAGAAAAGACCAGGCTGACCTAGCAGAATTTACTCACCTTGAAGTTAATCTTTTATTTCATAAGAAAAAAATAATAGTTAAACTTGAGAAAGCAGCAAATACTCTCATGAGTTTCACTGATTAGAGAGAAGGACTGAGTGGGAAGAAGAAATGGAAGCCTGCGACATGCAAGGTCAGCAGGCAGGGAGATGAATTGCCTTACCTGTCGTTTTAGTGATTTTTTCCAGCTTTTCTGGTACTGAGGGGAGTAAGAAAAAGCTCCACCCCCTTCTGCTGCTATAAATCACCACACATCCCCAATCAAGACAATATAAGATGCAATTAATGCAGCACTAATGCAAGAATTGGTATAATCACAGTAGCTAAATGAGAAGAGTGCTAATTGCTGGTCATTGGCAGACCTCAACTGATGAGCAGCCCATTAGCCTTAGAAATGAGGGAGGTTTATTACTATCACGTTGTGTGATCAGCACGTCTTTGTCAAAATAACTTCCTGTGGAATAAAAATAAGAAATGAGCTGCTCCTTACACATTAAGAGGAATTTTGCTGAGATAGTTGAAAAACATGTTTTTGTTTTGCTCTGACTGTAAGTATTAGTCATATGAAAAATGGTGAGGAAAACAGAAGGGGTCATCTTTTTCTGAAATTCTCTTCTTCTGTGACATTATGAAGGATTCCTGGCTTTGACACTTTTAAAAAGCAAGTATTTCTTAAACTGGGATTGCATCACGGTGCACTGAGTGTATCTTTGTTCCCATGTTACTTCTACTATCTTTTTATATGTCTTTGTTACAGGTTAAAGCCAAGCACATAAAGCATAACCAGGAGCATGAATTTTCTGCTACCAGCAGCACAATTAGCATTTGCAACGACTAGGAACACTGACATGAAGGAGTGTTCTTTACCCTTTAAAAATAAACACTGAATATCCCTAGGATCCCCCATGTATGCCACTTTTCTTTTGAAATGGTTCATGTAACAGTTTAGTTTTTTCCTTCACTAACCACAGTTTGGCTGAATGCAGTGGCGTAGGGTGATTATCTCAGAAGCTGCGAGGCCTCATTCAACTACATTTTACCATGTCTGTCTTCTTGTGATCATTATGTCATCGTCATTCAGCAACTGAAACATCTGTTTAGTAATGCCAGACATAAGGAGCTGGATTGTACTAGCTGCCTGTTTGCTAAAACAAGCGATTCAAAACATGTATATTAATTCTTGATGCCTGATATAGGTTGAGTGCCAATTATCTGATAATTTACCTCTAAGTTGTGCCGTGATATTTGAGAACAAATAAAATATCCAATCTAGTTATCGCAAGACATCTCTATCTAAACATGTAAACATCTCATGGTGCTGGTGAGGAATTTAATCTGAAGGCCTCTGACTCTGAAGGAGAGTTTCTGAATAGTTCTGAGCTTATCAAACCTACAAAGCCAGGAATAAAGGCAGCTTGTGGAGTAATGGTTCATATTGTTGTAGTTCCTTTGCTTTTCTTGACTGTGCTCAGGTGAATATTGATACTGAAATTCCTTCAGGGTATCTCTTGAGGCATTGTTACATTGCAATTTATGAATCTAAAACTAGTACAGAAATATGAAAATATTGAAAAGGGATAATGGATGTGGAAATGTTTCAAGTATGTTTTGTGTCATGATGATTTTTCCCGCAACCCACACCTCACTTCCTTCATTGAACCCCTGACTTCTCTTGGGACAGTAGAAGTGTTCCTAGTCGTTGCAAATGCTAATTGTGCTGCTGGTAGCAGAAAATTCATGCTCCTGGTTATGCTTTATGTGCTTGGCTTTAACCTGTAACAAAGTAATAGTCAAATATAATTGTCCTGTATATTTAAACCAGATTTCTATAGTATCTTATCTTTTTAGAGAAGATTCTTTCAAGGGAACTTGAAATTGCACATGTATTTGTTTTCCAGCATAAGTTTGAATGTCCTTACTTATTGTACAGTACCTTTTCTAAATAATGTTGTAATGCCAAGAAATGTGTAATACGTATATAAAGGACATACCAGTGATTCTGATTCATCTTTTCTCATGAGACTGTTGAACTGGACATATTGGTCCCTTCCTAGACTTTATTCCAGTGGGAATTCTCCTTTCTACTTATTGATATCTTCAGAAATATTCCGTAAAACTGCATTTTCTTCCCCACCCCTCCACCCCCAATTTGATTAAGTACCAATACGAATACTAGGCAATTGTTACAATTGTTACATTGAAAATTGTAGCAATTGTTACCTTGCTAATGGGAAAGGTGCATGAGGCCATCAGAAACAAAAAGATGTCCTGAAATCTGAGATTTAACCTTTCCCTGGTAGTGTAAGGAATAGTATACTTTTAAACATTTTGACAGTGCTTATTACACTTTTACCACCAGCTGAGTACCAGATGTCTGAATGTGTTTCTATTGAATGAACTTGGAAAATGCAGGACAGAAATTTGTGTTTTACTCTGCTGCTTTCTTGCATATTGTAAACAGACTAAATATGACTCATATTATCAAAGCACTTAAAGTCAGAACAGAGGAAATATTAACTAAACGTGCTCAGTTGAACATGCTAATTATTAGACAAAAACAGTTCTTGTGTATCTGGTTGTTCTTAGGACTGAGTATTATGAAAACTGTACATGTTATACACAACCCTGTTTATTTTGATAGATAAGAGAGTTCAGGTTTTGATAGACAGGAGACTTCAGGTTGTCTCTGTAATTGGCAATGAGTTACAGAATTATATACCATACATTTATAAATATGCTCTGGAATAATGGATACAAATTAATTTGGAGACAAATCTGAGGTAATAGAGAATGTGTTATTAATTAATTGTGTTTCTCTCCTGTGCTTGTGTTCACCCAGTTAAGTAGCTAGCTGCACCTCTGAAGGCACCTGGAAATGAATCACTTGTTTGAAAACTTTTCTTGCTTCAGAAAGCACCTCATTGTACCAAATACAGTTTTCTCCATCTTGATACTGACTTGCACATGTTTACAGTGCATGAGAGTAAATCAAGTCTTATGGCTTCCTTCACTGGTCGTCGGCTCAAGGCATTAAGCTGAGTCTCTGTAGTGAATTTGGAAAGGCTATTTAAAGTCTATTTTGGATAAACCTTTGCTGGGATTTGTGTAATCTGAATTTTGTTGCGATAGCCTATATCTCTCATTTTGAAAATCGCATGACACTGAAGGCATAAAGTGGTGGTTAGTGGTATCATGCTCTATTATTTTAAAAACTGAGGATTTCAGTTAGATGTAATTCAGCAAGGGAGAAGGACTCAGGCGAATAAAAGTGAAGATAAGACTGTGATGAGAATAATGATATCTTTAAAGAATATTCTGGCCTTGCATTTCCAGCTGCTCTGAGCAACAGCAAGGGAAGAAAACTGTATCACTTTCTGAGCTATAAAAAGCACAGACCTTTTTCTGCTCTGCTGGATTACAGGAATCAATAATTTCACATTTTCTACACACCATGGAAGTAAAATGCCTGATCTCAGTCATGTCACCACATGGCAGATCAAAACCCTCAGGATCAAAGAGATTAAAGTAGCACAGGCTCTCAAAATATTATTTTCTGATTGAAAAACACTAATTAAAATTTCGGTAGAAATTAATACAATGAGTTACTATTAAAATTTTTTTACAGCAAAAGTCAATCCCAATGTAAATAAAAAATCCCTTTTCTATATGTTCCTTTAAAAATGTTTCATCCCTGATTTTATCTGTAGCACATTTTTTCGTGTTACCTGTTTCAAAAGCCTCAACTCAAGGAAGTTTGAAAGCAAACTATTTGTGACGTGGCTCTTATTTCAGTCCTGAGGGTGTCTCGCCCTTTAAGGAAGGATATTTTGCATCTTACAGATGAAACAAAATGAGCTGATTTGCACACTGCTTTTTTTCTCTACAGAGGACAGGCTGTCGTGACAAGAGATGGGGGTGAGACTTTGGAGGTAGCTAAGCTGCCTCCGTATAGAGGAGGAGGATAGCTGCGCATCCGTCCTGAACAACCCTACTGGGATTAGTCCAGCTTTTGCTCCAGGTGGTAACGGGAAAGTTTCTAGGAGGTTAAAATAATAGTGTAAGTTGCATCAACCTGTGTAGTAGGTGACTCAAACGTTACATCACTGATACAGGTTATGGATGAGTGGATCCATAGTCCTGATTTTCATAGTATCATGAATTTGCTACGACTGACTTTTGTCTCTAACTTCACTCTTTCTTGATATGGAAAAACCCTTATCATTTTTCACCAGTTATCATGTTTAAGTAATTTCACCATCATGGAACATCAGAACTAAGAAGCCATTTTCTGTTCTATGGGAGGCTGAGAAGCTGATGAAGGGCTTTTGCCAAATTCCCTCATTCTACTAAAGAATGAATGTGCAACAAATTACTCAAACAGATTTAATAAACTGGCACAATTACTGGCAGGCCTGACCAGCCAGTCTTTTTCATATGGGACATTAGTCAGACTCGTTTTTCTGTTTGCTAAAAGTTGGTTTTGCTAGCAGTTCAGACTCTGGGACCCATCTTCAAATGGATCTGCACAAGTGGATCCCTGAACTGGAAAGAGACCAATGAACGGCGTGAAAAGAGTTCCCCGGAAGGAGAGGGCCACTATCTGAATCAACTTCAAACTGGAGCCCCATTATAAAAAAGTATTTCTCTTTGGAAGACAGTCTGTCCTCCCAGAGGTGCTTTTTATGATTTTCAACACGAGAGGAATGATATCGTGGATGACGAAGAGCATGTTAAACAGGCTAAACCTTGAGAGTTAATAGGTTGCTGGTTATTTATTATAACAATGATATGCCTGTGCTTTCAAGTATGCAGCAATTAATAAAATCCCTTACCACAGGACCTCAGCGTTATCCGTAATATTGTCAAAACCATTCAAGTTGCTTTTGTCTCAACAGAAGCAAAATGGTATAAGGAGAAAACATTTCCTTTGTCTTGGGAAAATAGAGCTATCAGTTGAGAAATAACATCAGTACACTGCACGAGCTGGGTTGTAATTCATCTATTTTCTTACTTCTATGGTGTATTTGGGGCCTAATTTTGAAGGATTCCAAGAAATTTAGAGAAGGCTGGATTCTATATGGTCTGTAACTATTTTCTCCCTGTTATGAGTATGTGCTTTTATTCTAAGAGACTTAGGTCATCTTCTCATATTTGCTGCTGACTTATGCTTGTTGCCCTAATTTTCAAATTTGAAAAGAGAAGATTAGAACTTAGCAGAACTTTTAAAGGAAATATCTTTCAGCCAAAAGTATGTATTAATCTATTCCAGTACATTTTGTGAATGTATATTAATTTAAAAGTTTATTATTTGTTTGAGTCTGATTTTTTTTTTTTTAATCAAAATATTTCACTTGTACATATTTAAAATACAATTTCAGGACTGACCAGCTTTTTTTTGAAATTTTACTTTGTTTTAAATATTGCAATGTTGTAAAAAGATAATGTGAACCCCAAGTTTTCTTCAAAAAATGTTTTTCAGAGTGACTAGTGAACCAAACATTATTTGCTCAGCTCTGTTTCTTCTACCACGCTGTAAGGTTTCCTAATCCATTCGCCTTGAAAAGTCTGCAGAAAACTGGAGCTCGGAGAATGTCCAAAATCCAGCACGGGTCATTCTCCTGCGTATCTTGGGCCTAATTCACGAGGAAATAATTACCTTCTGTTTTAGAGTGGGTGTCGAGGATTCCTTTAGAAGGTGAGCACACACAGACTACACAGACTAGAAGGAAGGGGAAAAGCACAGCAAGCACTTTATTAACTACAACCATGCATTACACCAAGGGCATTTTGCAAAGCGATTGTCTTACCAACCCGCGGACCATGAGGAAGATGAACCATCCGTACAGTCTTGTATCGTCTTTCCCCGCGAACTCAGCCCAGCAGTCGGTAGGTGCCAGCTTTACGTGCGCGTCCCCACGGAGGCAACGGTGACCTCGCTGTACACCGGCCCACTGTTCTTCGGGAAAATCCTGGTATTTATACATTTGCAAAGGAAACGGATTTCGACACACGTGGCCAGCGGGTGCCGAAACACGCCTCGATTGGCAGCTCTCAACACAGGGAGCCTATGGCGCATGCGCTCGCCGATCAGGCGCGCTGCACGAGTCACAGCCGCCCCGTCTATTGGTCCATAGGCCTTGTTCACGCGACATATTACCATAGTCCAGCATTTACGCATTAACCTATGCTCAAGCCAACAGCGAAATGTATCAAAGCAAGCGAAATTATACACTGTATTTTATATTCCTTCATTATTGCACCTTCCACATGCTTCACATCCTCCCCTAACATTTTCTCAACTTTCCTTCTCCTTCGGTATTCAGCATTTTCACACAACAGACAATACACCATCTATTTTCTGTGCTGACTGCGGTTTTCTTAGCTATCTATTTCTCACCCAGTGTCCATCCACGGACCAAAATCCCATCTTTTAACCTTTCCGTATACCCCTTCCTACACAAAAAGGTAAGACTGAACAACAATGTTAAACAAACCATATGTTTTGTTTAAAAACTGTCAGAAACTCATTGTGGTAATGAAACGAACTGTCACTGTTTCTGCAGCCGGGCTGTACCTCCTCCGGGGCGAGGACTGCCCACGTGCAGGCAGCTTGTCGGGTGTTCGGTGTCCGCAACTGCAGTTCCTTGGAACCGCGGCGGTATCAAGAATAACAATCACAGAATGCCCAAACGGTAAATACGTACTATAAACAGCATTTTCTGATTTAGAGTGTCTTAAATAGCGTGTCCTACATGGAAATAGGTATGTCTTGATCATATTTCTTTTTCTGCTGGAGACAAAAAGAGTTGTACCCCAGCAGGAGAGCACAGGCATTAGTCCAAATATGTGCAGCACTTCCTTGGTCGCCTCCCAGAGAGCACGTCTCTGCCACTAACGCAGAAAAAGCTATTATTGGGGGGTCTGGTGGGAATCAGCCTGCAGGTAAGGATCCAGCTCACTGTGGCACAAGAGGAGGAAAATGACAGCAGCAAAGGTCACGGCTAGCCAGAACTGAGGAGTAGATATTTTCATTTGAGTTTTGGTGGTGAAAAAAGGAATGACTAAGCCAACTTTCCATCTGGAGAAGTGTCAGTGTCACAGTTGAGATGTGAATGATTAATGGGAAAGCACATACGAAAAACAATTTACAACATCCCAACAAATATGGAAAGTAGTCTGCAAGTTTATTTTTTATTTAAGTTTAAAAGTTAATTTAAATGAAAATGAAATAACAACACGTTATATTTGTATCTAGTTAACCAAACACCACTCAAGCTCTAATTAGGCACCAAATAGTCAGTAACAGGGAATAAAAGGTAGATATGCTGAACTAATATGAGGCAAGTGCACAAAGGGCCAGAACAAAAAGAAATGTTAATTAAAAGATAATGCCAAAGGGATAGAATGTTTTCTTGGGATAACAGTCTCCCACTGCTAAATAAATACCAAGGTGGAGTCCAGGCATCCATCAAAACTGAGTGCCGCGCCAAAGCCAGCATATTTTAAGAAGAAAGACATTTAACTGGAACTCAGGTAAAGAGACATTACTCCTTGTGAGAAAAGAGTGCCTCTGTACATTTATTCTTGGTTTGATAGATATTGCTGCTATTGATGGACCATTTTTCATGATGGTGTTATTGATTTAGCTGTACAATTGCATAAGAAATGCTTTTTGTAGGTATTCAAACAGAATTAGTAAAGTACACTTAGAAATTGGCTTTTGACTTGAAACTAGTGTATTTTTCTTGTGTGCCTGAATTTAGGGATGGTGCTCCTGGGATGAATCTTGACCTGACAAGATCAGTGGGAGTTCTGCTGCTCAGTGAGGTGATATCACTGTTTCACTTTTGTTTTCCCCATTCTGCTGCTGACCTGCTATGTCTCTTCACCTACGGGCATCTTGTTCATTTTATTTTATAACGAGAATCATATTTTCCTATCCAAAGATACTGTTTGCATGGAATAGCTTTGAGGCCCTTGATATAAAATCACGGCAGCAGCTGATGTAAAAATCTGAATATTGGGGTTGAGTTCTTCTAACTCCCGCAACATTAGACCAACTGCTTTTCCTGGGACCTCCCAGTTCCCTTTATCAAACGCCTTCTGCCTTTGGCCTTGTATCATCATGTCGGTTCCCACACGTAAGACGGCGTTACAAACGTTTTCCCCGGAGCCGTGACAGCACTACCCCTGACCCTCCCACGCCTGGCACCCGTCTCTCTGCAAGGGGCCGCTCCGTGGCTCCCGCCCGAGCCCCGCGCTCCCCGCGCCGCTGCGGTGCCAGCGCTCCGCCGCCGCCCCGCCCCTCCGCCCCTNCCCCAGGCGGGCGCCGGGGGCACCTGCTCCGCTCCCGGCGGGGCCAGCGCCGTCCCCGGCCGGCCGGGCGGCGGCGGGGGGTGTCCCGCTGCAAGCAGGGCACGGACCCCGGGGAAACGTCGCCTTCCCTCGGCCCCCGCGGTGCCGAGGCCCCGCTGCCAGGCGGGGAGGGGGCCGGGGCTGGCACCGGCACCGGCACGTCCCCTTTTACAAAAGCCGCCTTTTATTGTGGGGTGAGGCGAGGGAGGGCTCCCGGGAGCCCCGGCCCTGTGTGTGGGTGGTCTGTGGGGATCGGGACTGCGGGCTCTGGTGAAAAACCTCCATTGTCTTTGGGCTTTTTGTTTTGTTTTTAACTGGATTTTAAAAGGGTGGTTTTGAGCATATTCGGGCTGGAAATAAGGGTTTTTCTGTTTGTATTGTTCACCTGACAAAGGACCCTTCTGTCTTAGTGAGTTGTGAAGCCTTTTGCAAACTTGAGCTGAACTTGGGGGGTCAGGAGACGTCTCGGCATCAGGCGGCAGGGTCTGGGGCAGAGCCGGGCGGCCGTGGCGGGGGGGCCGGGTGCCAACACTGAGTTGCCTCTCGGGCTTGGCCTGCGGACCCATGTGTGCACGGAGGGGTCCCCAGGCACTCGCTGTGTGCGTTTGTAAATGCTTGCCCGTTCTGTGAACGGCTTGTGAAAGAGGGCTCTGAGCTGCCTCTGCCGTTGAGTGTTGGAGAATATAAGAACTTGGAGGGAGGGTAAGGGAAAGTGTTGGTTAAGGGTTACAGGCATGAGATCCAGAGTTGAGAGTATCTCCTGTGGTTGTGTGCGACGCAGATACAAACCCAAGCCTCTTTACTTTTGCTGAGCTGGTCACAAAATAATCTGTTGCTCCTAGGAAAAGATCCTAGAAGTCTTGTCAACCTTGTGTTGTTAGAAGCATCAGGTGTAGGAGCAGTGTTGGTTTTTTCGATTGTGTTCTGATCCAGACTTTAAAACGTGAGTCTAGTAATGTACTTGTTGATGGCTATGTTGTCTGTAAAACTGGATGCACCTTCTAAGATAGAGGTGCTGCTTGATGAACTTGGAGAGGTGAGGGGAGAAAAGCAAATATTTCCATTAATTAATGTCTGTGATGAACTTCATAATTCATTAATGTACATTCTTCGGTTATTCTTTCTTTCCTCACTACTGCTTAGTTCAAGAGTTTAACTGTACTGGTTGGAAGTGAGAGATGTTTCTCTCCCTGACCCTACCATTGAAGAACAGTTGAACAACCAAGTGTTTCCTTCAGTAACTGTGGGAAATAGCATCTTCAGGAATCGTTAAAGTTGGTATTAATACGGACTTTAATTTGTAATTTGGAAATTTAGTGAAAAACATTTGATAAAAATGGTGACTAGTTTGTTTTTTGCTTTTCAAGGCCTCACAGAACTGAGTTGTATGAGGATGCTCCATCAGCATGTTGGCCTATCGTATATTCTCCAGACTACAACATCACATTCATGGGACTTGAGAAACTGCATCCATTCGATGCAGGGAAATGGGGAAAAGTAATCAATTTCTTGAAAGGTAAAATAACAGAAGGTACCTCTTAGACTAACATTTGCATAAAAGCTGATAGAAATTATGTAGTTAGTGCAGACATGTTAATAATTGCCAATATAATAGTGACTGTACATCATCATTGCTCATTGTGTAGATTTAAGCTACGCTCTTTAATCATATTTGGAATACTTCAGTATTTTTATATATTTGCAGACTTAAATCTTAGCAAGTTCAATTGATTGCAGGATTTCTGAGGTGAGTTGGATGTCATGTGTTACACACTGTTGAAGATCTTGCCTATGAAATACTTACAAGATGAAATTGTAATGTTAGAGCACTTTTGCTACACTAGTAATCCTACACTAGGGCTTTTCAGTAGAGGTTTGTTTCACAGTCCTTTGAAAATGTACGTTCTAGCCTGCTCCACTAAATCAACCCACAGTTTTGGTTTCTGCTCAGTTGTGGTGTGTGCGCAGAGTGAAACTTGAGAAATGGGATTGAAAATTCAAGCTCATTAAATGATTTGCTCTCCCCAGAGGCATGAATAATACTAGTCAGAGTAACTAGTTTGGTTCATTCCAGTCTGGCCCAGAGCATTACAACACTGTGAGTAAAAAGGAGTAAGGAGGAACATGAACATAGCAATGTCTTAGACCATCTTAAAATATTTCTGGTCTTTGCAATTTGAATGAAAGCATGAAGTGAGCAGAATTTCATTGCTTGGCCTTTACAGCCAATGCTCATGTGGGATATTTGAGAACTGTTTCCACCTCTGAAGTGAGCACCAGAATCTTGACTTTCAGCCTAGCCCGAGTTAGGTGCAGAACGCCAGAGCCTTGTGGATGTAGCTCAGCCTGCCACGTTTGGATACTCAACAGATTTTTAATGATTCAAACACTTTCTTTCAGTTCTAGATTAATGTACGAGAACAAGATTTCCTTTAAGTTCCCCCTTGAGGATAGGTGCCATTTGCAGTTCCAGTTTCTTCCTTCTTTTGAGGACCAAGCCTGGGTCTAAAACAGAACACAGACTTCAATTTTGTAGCAGTGAATGGAAAATCCTTCCTATCTTAGCTGCAAGCTTACCAACAGATTGGCGTGCAAGACCTGAATTGCAGTTTGGGAGTACTGTGTCTAGCTTCCTATAGCCTTGTGCTTCCATAGCTTTACACCTGGTGTAACCAGAACTGGCGCATTCCTTGGGGCTTGTGAAACTACCGGTGTTAATGCCCGGCTTGCTGCGGGGTGTAACTTAGTTATTCAACTTAGACTGCAGACAGTCTACTGGCAAATGGTGCTTTTCAGGCTGAAAGATAAGTGCAGCTTGTATAAATCCATTCTTTATCAACCTCATGATGTTATTCTGATAATGTTTGGGAAGAGCTTTGAGACGCCTCTGGTGACAGGCAAAACTGTTTGTGATGGTGCTCATTATTGCTGTTTAAACAAATTAGAAGATATAGGCAGAAATACATTAAGGAAATAGAAATGTAAGAACCAAGGTTAGGATCAGGGCCTATAAAATTTTGGCATCTCTTCATTGAAAGTTTAAGCTTTCTCATCAAGTTAAAAAAAAAAAAAAAGGCTTTTTCTCTTGCCAAGACAAAGGTTGTCCGAGAGCCAGGCCTCTTCCGTTTATGTGGTCCTAATGACTCCTTCAACTGATGATCTTTTGCAATTAAGTATTGCCCTTCCGACTTTAGGCTGCCTTGTATTCATTTAATTGAGGTTAAATGAATTCTAACACTCCATTTAGTAGCTGAGTTTTGGATCTTCCCTCTAACAACCTTAAATAATTGTCTTGGGTTCCATGACTGTTTTCTTAATTAATTAAAACCTTTGCCTTTCTTCTGCTTCTCCGTGTAAAGTCTTTTTCTGTAGCTTTTTTTCTGTGTTAAGTGTCCACTCTTTACTCTCAGTCTTTCAGAGAAAATTAGTTTTCCCAGTCGTTTTGCTCTCCTTGCTCTGTAAAGCAGAAAGAAGCCACAGGATACCCCAGGGCGCTCCTGGTTTTCTCTGGCTCTGTAGCAACTCCTGGTAACAGCTGACCTACACTGTTCCCTATCATCTTCTAGAAAATCACCAGTGTAAATCTTTCTACGCTTACCTTCTCCTTCCTCGAGAATGAAACTGTTAGCAGTTTGGCTTTCTGTCTGGCACCAATGAGTGAATGAAACATTTCTCAAGCCTCAGTCAGGAGAAATGTAAGCTTGCCAAAACAAATATTGTTGCAGGTGCTGTTCTTGTATAATGCTTCAGAACAAAATCTCTCACACTTGTGAGTTGTTTTCTTCCTCCTCCAAGTATAAAATTGGAGAATAGGTACAGTCTTAGGAGGCTGCAGCTGTGCAACAATTAAATATCAAAATTTGTCTGGGAAGATCAGTGTGGTGCCTTATATTTGTCGTTTGTAGTGATTGTACGCAAAGCAACATTACTTTTCTGACTCCTTGGCTTCTTTAGTTGACCCTAACTTGAACTTTCTGGCAAGTATATCCAGATGTATGCATTTGAATGTATTATCTTTGATCACATTCTTAAATCTTGGAGTGATATTTTGTAACTTGCTCTTATAAAACTAGGTTTTTAAATAAATTATCTTTTGGTCTCTAAGGGGAAGAATTAATAGCTGGTCATTGGTATTTCTTGAAATTAAATGGAGGCAGGGGTGTGACAGAAATACCCTCATTAAGTGTAAGCATTTGCTTCCATGAATGTCCAAGCAATTAATTTATTTAGAATTTTGATTTTTTTATTCTCCTCTGATTTAAGGAATTAAATACTAGTATCAAATCTGGAATTTTTTAAAGTATGTTAAGCGAGTGGTGAATATTCACGGTATAAGCACCAAGACTTCCCTGGTGTATCAAGCTCTAGACTGTAAGGATTCTTTTGTGTCTGTCCATCCTCTGTCACTATCTGTCTTTTCTTTTAGTTTAAAGAAGAAGTTACCATGATTACACACTGAAAACTTTCTGTAAACAATATTTATCCTATACACACTAACTTAATAGCTTACATGTATAGAGGGTATGTATTTGGAAAATTTGTAAACACTGAGTAAACAAAAGTTGTTTCAGATGGAGTTATTACATCCAGGTCAAATTCTTTGGCAGGGTGAAATATGGGAAGTTAAGCAATGGTATGCAATGCCAATTGTTATTTCTCTCCTGTTTCAGAAGAAAAACTAATTGCAGATGACTTGATTGTACAGGCACGGGAAGCTACTGATGAAGATCTCTTGGTTGTTCACACAAGGCGCTACCTTAATAAATTAAAGGTGCTGTACTTATTAATATGTTTTTCAAGCAAACTGTCTAGAATTAGTGTCAAGGGCAACAGATACCCTACTAGGTTTGTTACAGACTCAACTTTCACAGGTTATAGAACGGTATATTTCAACATTGTCATTGAGAATACTGAAAGAAAAACATAGGAATAGTAGACAGTTCACACTATAAAGGGGGGGAGTGGAAAGAGGGTCTACCATGTTATATAGGTGACCTGAAATGGCATTTCACGAAGTTAAATGAAGATAAGGAAAATTTTAATGTTTGAGATGCAGATGATATTCTCTTTAGTACGAGGGTTTTAGTCTTCAGAAGTGTTTTGATTTACTCTAGTAAAATATGGTTCTGAAATTGAAAATATATTGGATGTTTCTTAATGCAAGGCTGCTTTATGACTGCAGGTGACATGACTTTTATTTTGCAACTCTTTACTTGGAGGGCAGAGAATGGATTTGTATTAGAAATAATCTTCCATTTCATAATTCAAAAGAAGTTATTTTGAGTCATCTGTGCCCTTCCACAGTGAAAGAGTCCTTGTATTGCTATTTCTGCAAAGTTTTAGTTTTCTATGTAAGGGACCTGTTATTTGTGTGAACTTTTTTCTCTCTTACTCCTTTTCTGACTTCTCTTACACTTCCTCATTCTTTGCTATAAAGTTACATGCAATTTCATACATCATTAGATTTGATCTTGTTGCAGCTATTCTTGATATTGAGCTTCTAATTCCATAGAACCACCCACCTCTTTTACTGAATCGCTTTTTTGAAACAGGGTGTAACGTGCATAGCTCAGTTTGGAATACCGTAATAATATTTTTAGTGCCTGCAGGATGGCTTCACAGGGAATTGTCTGTATAACTGGTGTCTTGGTGTTCAAAACCTGTACTGTCGTGTGCATTCAGATGTGATTAACTGTCTCTCTCATGCTCCCCTTTTCTTGAGAGAATATTTCCTGCAATTGTAGACTGGAAAATGTTGTATTGGTTATGCCAGCAAATTCCTGCCCGGCAGCAAAGATAGAAGTGCTTAGTGGCAAATGAAAAATAATGTGGCTAGACATGAAAAGGCCCTGGGTATCCTCTGTATTGCCTTATCCAAAGTCTGCTGTGCTATTTTTTTTTTTAAAATCCAGACAAATACAGATCTACCAATAAATGGCATAGTTTTATGTTAGATCAGCTCTGAAGACTACTAAGATGCTTGTGTTTCTGGGAATGCCTAGGTCTCTTAAAATAACGGAGTACTTGGGTATTCTTCATTTAAAATTCGGGCATGAATTTGGTAGGGAATTCCATACACTTGCAAGAAGAGGTGGTGGTTGGTATCTTAGCAGCTGAAGAAGCTGGCTGGAGGTTGGTTGAAGAGAAACAAAATGGTATGCCCAAGTAGATCAGACAGTACTGGAAATCAGTTCTGTGTTGGAAGGAAGGGTCTCCCTGTTTCCCCGCTTTACGTAGCATGACTAGTCCTTACAACAAGATTTGGCCTTTTGAATTGAGGTGATTCTGCCTCAGTTATTCCTTTGAAGAACTTAGGTCTCTAAGGTAATGACTGGACTTCGGATAATTTGTTTGCAGTACTTTTCCACTTATTACCTTTTTCTAGTGTTATGTAAAATAATGAATATCCTGCATATCAGCATTCTGAAATTTTGGAAGGAGATAGGCAATGAGGTTAAAGCTAGTTTCAGACCATGTAAGTCTTTCACTTGAACAGTTTTTATGTACGAGAGGTTCTGTGATAACATATGTGAGTGAATACTGAAATGCAAATGATGAGGATAACGCTTGTGTGTCAATAGAATGCGAGATGTGCTTTTTGAAAGTGATCTGAAGCACGTGATCGATCAATTGAACTTACAAATTTTAATCTGTTTTATATATTTGCAAATTATATAGGTTTAAAAATAAAAAGTAAATGACTTTATTAGAAATGTCAATTTTTATGCCTATTGGAAAGTGGGTTGATTTGATTACAGGGAGTGTTTTCTGGTGCTCAAGTGCTTGTGTGCTTGGACTCTTGCCCGGTCCTGTGAGTGCATCTGCTGAGAGCCCAGAGGTACCGGTCCCTGTCGCCTGGTGGTATTGGCAGTGTGCCTGGGGAGGGAGGGAGGACTCCCGGGAATGAAGGCAGTAGAAGCAGGCTCGCAAAATAATTGCTTCAGCCTGTGATTCTTCTGGCTGTTTGAGGTGTTCAGCTAAAACAGCACACAGTGCATCGTGGGCTGCGTGCATTGGGTTAGTGACCATAGGTCACTCGGCAGCTGAAAACGTGTGGATAAAATGTGCACCTTCAGAAGTGCTTGAAATACCCCTCAGTTCATCAGTTCATGCACTTCTTGCACTGTGATCTGTTGTCTCTCTTTGCTTCTTACATGGTGCTTTTGCCTTGCTCAGTTTTTTCAAACTTCATTGGCGAAAAATTTCTGAAGGCTAGTGGTGGTTTGCTGTAAAACGTTCATTTAAAAAGTCATAGAGCAGATAAATGGATTTCATCCTCTTCACCTAAATTTTAATGTACATGTTAATGTGTTGGGTAAAGGTCTGTAGGAATATACAAAAATGTTATTTTAGAGGTAATGATATTTGAATATACTTGGAGAGAACACTGAACAAGAATACTCAGTCTTGGGGAACAAGGTCTGACAGGTTTCAGGATTGACACCACTGTGCGAATGCTGTAGGGCATTCTTTGCAGCTAAAGCAGCTATTAGACCTCTTAAAGAAAAGGATAAGGTAGCATTTGGTTAACAGTGATTTGCTTCTTTCCTTTTAATATTTCCAACTCATTGGTTGAGAGACTGATGCACCAAAACTGTTTTTTGGCTGGTTGGTTTTCTTCAGAGTAGCACCTGGTTAGCATCAGTTTCTTATTCCTGATGATAATAGTGTGTGTATACCTTGCCCTGGAAACTTTTGTGAAAATGACAAGCGCCCTACTCCCCTTCATGATTTTGTCTTATCTTAATTCAAGCTAAAATCATACTTTCTTTATCTATTGAAGATGGACCCAAATAGCTTTGTCCTAGGCAAGCTTCTAAATATAAAACCATGTTAGTTGCTTGGTGTTGGATTTTTAAGTCTGTGAATTTTCCCTTGAAGCTGGGACTAGCTCCAGGAACTTATCAAAGATTTAATCACAGTTTAAATTTAGATATTAAAGAACAAAATTGCATTTTTTTCTCTGTTTTTAATTTGACGTGTTGTTGGCTATTTTAAAATTCTGGAATGCAATGAATGCATAACATAAAAGGCAGTACATCAGAGGTTGGTTTTGATCATTAATGTGCTGTTTGTATTAATCCAGGATGTATCAGCATAAAACAACTACTTTAGCTTTATCTTTCTGAGATTAGTTTTTCAGTTTAACTTTTAGTCCTTGAACATTAATAATTTGAAATAATTTGTAAAGTTATTTAACTTTACTAAGAAGAGTTTTTATAGTTAAGGAATTAAAGTTAATAGTAATAATACTTTATAAGTGAAGTGCTGCAAGAATATCATCATTAAATGTATATGTTGTTACAGAGTTTGGGCTTAAGCAAGGAAAATTAAGAACTCTTGAAGTTGGGGGTTTTTTTGTTCCATTTTGGGGTTTTTTTGGATGTAACATCTTGGTATGGTACTACACTTAGCCACATTTAATGATACCGCCTAGTAGTTAATTTGGTAGGAGGCATGTGTTAAAGGAAAATGTACCTGATTAAGGGTTAACCTGACTTCTTTACTCCTTTTAAGAAAACAGGGAGTGAAATTTTTAAAAAACTGAAACTTAAATTCGTACATTTAATTATTTATCCAAAACATAGGAAGGTAAATAATTTAAAAAAATCTTATGATATTAGGAATAGAAATAAAGAAAGAGTTAAATGGAGTTGATAACTGAAAAGAAAAAGTGAAGGCATGTTATTGAACGGTGTTTATATATGATTATTACTCTTCCCTGAATCCAGACCAAGTTTTAATTTCTGTTAAGTTACATAATTACATGTCTACAAAACTTTACTAGAGAATCACTAATTTGATGATGGCTGAGTGAAAGCAAGTATCTACCAAAAGAAATATTAACTGATATTATTCTGATACATGCAATTTGAATGCAAAAAATAGTGATTAAAAAAAAAAACCCAACAAACAAAAAAAACCCCACAACACAAAAATTTGAAGGGTTTGTTCTCTATCAAAGGAAAGTAATATGTGTGAGGACTTGTGTTATGGAAGCCAACTGACAGCCTAGAAAACATAATTAATGTAGTTCCTCATCTATTCAAAATCATTTTTTATTTTTACAACATGAAGAAGCACACAATTATATAAAACCAATTCCTTTTGATTTCTTTTTTGAGTATATACATAGCTGTTCTGAGAATTTATTGCAGGAAATGCTGGAAAACAAAATTAGCACATTGAAGGAAAAAAGAGCAAAACTGTCCACAGTTTGAGGCAATCTGTTTCTCAGTTATTATAGTGGTGTCTTTTGAGAAGCATATTCATTAGTCTATAGCTGCATTCTTGAACCCCAAGACTTTCCTCACCGTCAGGTGACTTTTCCCCTGTATGCTGGGAATTCCGTAAACACAGTGAAGGACTAAGTCTGAAGCAGTGGCTGTCTTTGGGTTTGGCACTGTTCTGTAAGTGTCCTCAGCTGTGAACAGAAAGCTTTGCTTACTCTTTACTCGTACCATGTCTGGATTTCTTGCATGCGCTTAAAAACCTGCAGCAGCGTATGTGTTGATTTGAGTCTTTATTGCCCCCGCTTCTTCCTGTTGAGATTAAAATTTTTTTAAACTGTGTTAAAACTTTCTCAAATTTTGTGATCGTCGTTCACATTTGAGATCAAAATTTATTTTATCCGAATGTGACCTTTCTAATTCCATTATAGAACAACAGGATTGAATCTAGTTTTTTACATTATGCTTGTTTAAAAGCTAAAATATCTTGCAAAAGGACTTTCTCAAGATTGACTGTGTTATAAAATAATTAAAGCACTTTCTTAGAGATGGATAGCTGATAGTATGGTAACAGAATAATGTCTTACAAATATAAAAGTAGTAAGAGCTTAAAATGAACTGTTAACAAAATATAGTTAGTACTTAAGAACTGTATGAATAATACCACCCCTCCACCTCACCCAAGAGTACTTTGTAGTTGAAACATTGATAACTGGGAAGCCAAATTAGCTAGAGTGGTTTTGAATATCAGAGGACCCTGAAATTGGCGTGTGCTTGTCTTTGGTTACAATTGACCGCTTGTACATCCTATCATTTGTAAACAGGCAGCTAACAGTAATTGGCTAACAAATGTACGGAATCTAGTTCAATTTCCTAATGTTGAAGAAAATAGGATCTATTCAGAATCTTTGTACAGGGTGTCAAATCCGTAATTCTCGGTGCCTGAATGTTTCAGTATTGGATGAAGAGGTATATTCTTGCTTGTGACTTATTCTTTGAAATATATTTAGAAGTGTTATCGCTGGTAGCAATGTTAGTAGAAGTTCTTTGAAGTAATCTATATGTGTTTGCAAAAAAAGCATTTACATATTACATAAGTATTTGAACTTCTTGGTTGAGTTGTCTGTTTGTTTGTTTTTCCTTTCTCCTTGGTATATCCTTTTGACCTGACACAGGAAAAGATACTTTGGGTTTGAACAACCTATCAGTGTAGCTTGCTATTAATACTGCTGAAGGCCTGTTTACAATTCTTCCTCCCAATTCCAGGGATATTAGATTTTCTGAAATACTGGCTTGCCGAAAAAATGCTGATTTATTACCATTTGATACTGAAATCTGAAAAAACCTAGTGATGGTGATTGAAAGTGATGATTCTCATAGTTAACAACTTGAAGAGGAACCTATTTGGGGGTTACGAGTAAGGACTGTTGTGGTCACCTCCATCTATAAGTATTAAAAATCTTGCTAAGGACCTGTGAACTCCTTTTCTGTAAATAGCAACTGATGAGAGATCTAAATGTCATCATTAAGCCAGGCTACATTAATTGGAATTTTTTTTTTTCCCCCTTGTAGTGGTCATTTGTTGTGGCTACAATCACAGAAATTCCACCAGTTGCCTTTCTTCCCAATTTTGTTGTTCAGAGGAAAGTTTTGAAACCTCTTCGAACCCAGACAGGAGGAACAATAATGGTAAGGTGCTCTTGATTGACTTTTATCATGTTTAAACTTGTTGATCAAAACACTATAAACCTGTGAATTGTAATATTTTGTATAACTGAAAGGCTTGAGCCCTGGAAGCCTTAGAGGGGAGTGAGTTAGTGTAGAGTCCTACACATGAGCAAAGTTTGCTGCTTGTTAGCAACTACCGAGGTGGAGGACATACCTGATTTATGGTCTGTAATTTTCAGCAGTGGAAGAGACAGTAAGGGGCAGCCTGGGCAAGCAATGATAGATATGGCAGGACTTATAGCAAATACAGAAACTGAATTAGTTTTGAACAGCATTCAAATAAAGGCAAATTCTAGGAATGGGAGGTTTTAAAATTGATAATATAGAAGCTATTTTTAAAGCACATATTTACCAAATGTCCTTGGTACCCTATGGGAAGAAATGCAAGAGATGGTTTGGTTGCTCTTGAGACTAGGTAAGAGTTTAAATTTAAAAATCGTATCACCTTGCTCACTTTAATGATTAAAGTTAGTTTATCTTTTTTCTATTGTAAATACTGTATTTTTACAATATATTGTAAATAAGCAGCTCAGCTGTACTCCAGTGAGACGTAGCCTGTTTCACCTCTAACAGAATTGTTTTCTAATTAGTTAAAAGTGCTTTGGTCAGAAGAGCCATGTAAGTGTCACCAGACATTTAATTTTGCCTGAGAATTGCCATTAGAGATGTTGAGGAAGTAGGAGGAAAGAAAACAGTTAATAGCTGGAGCCAAGAATGAGTTATTTAAACCATGTATTGAGGAAAAGATGCCTTCATAATTGTAAACCGGTAACTAATGGAACCTTTTCTGCCCTTTTTATCATTCCTTCTCATATTAGAGCTAGAGTTCAGAAACTAAACAGCATGATGCTGGGAGAAGATGGTAACAGTCCCCAGTCCGATCTCTCTTTGCAGGCACTGAGCTGTAACAGTTACATAAATGGAAGACAAATAATCCTATCTGAAATCATTAATATTGTGGTACAAATAGATCTTTGCCGCATTTTAGCTACTCTTCCTGAAGGTAGCTGTTGCAGTGGGTGCATGTGAAAAGGATAGAAGCCCATATTGCTTTTTCTATATCTATTTGAAGCAAGTTACTGAAGAACGCTATTCTGTGGGTTGGCAAACCTTTCAGAGTACATTCATGCCAGATATGAGATTACGATTTATTGCAACTGCTGGATATTAAAGGTGAGCGAGACTGGGAAGCCATAAATGAATGATAAAGGAATGGCATTATTTTCAGAAATAGGCTAATAGGTAGCTTCCCATTACTGTCAACAGAAATATAGGTACTTAGTAAGCTGCGCTGGAATCGAGGTTTCTTATTTTTAAATGCTTACCTTCGTGAATGTATCAAGAATTCATTGAAGACATAAATAATATAAAGAGCTCTTCTATGACTAGTGCATAAAAGGCAGTGCAGTATGGTTTTCAGAAACAATGAAAAAGGTTGAATTGTTTGTGAGTCTGACCTATGAGAGTGATGTGAGTGAGCCCAAAAGTTTGGTGAAGCGGTTCTCCAAGTTTTCTTTAATTTTGTGGGGCTGATCCGAGATTAACTGTTGCTACTGTCATTTGTGTGTATAAGTGGATCTGGGTGCTACTAAATTTCAGCCCTCTTGGGTTTTACTATGTGAAATGAAAGTAGAGGGCCAGTAGTTATCAGATTTTAAGGCAAGATGAAATAGCCTGCTTTTCTGTGGTATTTACTTTTTTAATGATAGAACTACTCAATGCCTGATACTTTATTGGGAAAAATGCAATTTCTTTTAGTGTTTTAGTACTGTTACATCTGTGTCCCATCCAGCGGCTGGATTTGCAAGTGTGTATGTAAAAGTAACTCTCTGCCAGCCGTTGTCTTTTGTTACCAAAAGGTAGCTGAGAAAGGAATAGAATGGACTGGACAACTTGTGACCCGACTTAAATATCTACCGTGAAGATTCAGAAACATCTTCTAACAGTGCAATTTAATTGTTTTAAGCATGTCATCTTAACTCCTTTTGTAATATCCAAAACACTGGTCATAGATATTTAAAAATCTGGAGCTCTTCAAAAAATTTGAATATATCATCATCATGAATATATCACATTTGAGCTGTGTTGCAAATTGGTGCATTTTATTATTTATAATGGGGAATGTAGTGTTTACATAATGTAGCTCTTCATGATACTGAAGTACTCAGAGTACTTGAAAAATGTATCAACATACGTATGCATGTGTTCAGAAAATCTTGTTTATGATTGGAGGCACAGGTGAGAGTTGTCAACACGGCAGAGAAGTAGCAAAGGAAGATGTCCAGTAAGTTTTTGAACGTGAGGATAGTAGAGGGAAAAATCAAAAAGTCACCCCCTTGATGATGAAATTGTCTGTGTGAAGTAACTGCTGCTTATTCTCCTGAGCTGTTAAATAAAAATGGCCAGTAGTTTCTTCCTAAATCATTAGGACAATAGCGAGTCCTGACATTTGCCATGTTTAAGTATCCTTGCAGGTTACTGAGTCTGGTTTTAATTCAAGCTTGTGAATGGGAAATGGCTTTCTTTTATAAAAGAAAAGTTGTATGTATCTTGCCCACCTTGGACTCTGTTTCTCTGACTATTGTTGTTCTCACCTCTTAAATCCCATTTCCTAATTCTACTTTAATTCCCTTGTGTTGCTCTGTCTTCTTGGATGTACATGTTACTTAAAGTCAAAGAATAGTGAGGTAAGGAAATATGTGAAAGTGTTTGTACAGTGTAACGATGTCTGATGCTTCTGTTGAAGCCTAAAAGTCTGCATAAGCATGAGAAAACCAGATAAACTACTGAAAATGTTAAACCAACCTTTAAGGACAATTTAAGTATGTGAGTTTGGAAAGAACATGCTAGGCTCACAACTTAGACGGGTACACCCTTTGCTGGGTAAGAAACTGGCTGGACGGCCGAGCCCAGAGAGTTGTGGTGAACGGAGTTAAATCCAGTTGGTGGCCGGTCACGAGCTGTGTTCCCCAGGACTCAGTTTTGGGGCCAGTGTTGTTCAATCTCTTTATCAACGATCTGGATGAGGGGATCGAGTGCTCCCTCAGTCAGTTTGCAGATGACACCAAGCTGGGCGGGAGTGTTGATCTGCTGGAGGGCAGGAGGCTCTGCAGAGGGACCTGGACAGGCTGGATCGTTGGGCCGACGCCAATGGAGGAGGTTCAACAAGGCCAAGTGCCGGGTCCTGCACTTGGGCCACAACAACCCCAGGCAACGCTCCAGGCTTGGGGCAGAGCGGCTGGAAAGTGCCCAGAGGAAAAGGACCTGGGGGTNTCTAGACTTACCGGATTATGGTAATAGGCTAGATAACAAAAAGTGCTACCTCCTTTAGAAGGTGTTAACTGGCAAAAGCAGAGATGGTGGAAGTGGAACACAGTGCATCTCCTTAATGCAAACCTGCATGAACCACCTGGAACGTTTTCTCCTAGCAATTTACCAGCAGGAGCTGGAGATATCAGCAGAACCAGTTTGGTGCTATCTGTGTAGTCATCTTGCTTTCAGTGGACTGCTGCGAAGTTTTGGGGTAGTTTGACTTTTTATAGACTGGGTAGTAGTAGAGAGAAAGAATTCTGGTTTCATGTGGTTCATGTAGTTCAAGTTGCTTAAAAATTTTTGGTTGTCGCTCACAGGCGAAGAAGTAGGTCCCTTCTGTCTCCATTTGGTCCTTCAGCGTCACTTCAGACTCCTGGTCAGGCCTCTCTTGTGTGCTGTATTTCTGACTGCAGTCAGTAGTGGTTATTGAGATGAGGGGTTTTGGTCTGCAAAGTCCTGTCTGAATAGGAACACGCAGAGTCTTGTCTCACAGCCACGCTGTCTTTCTGTACAATAGTTATGAGGAATGAAGGAAATGGTAGAAGACAGAAATAATTGGGAAGAGTCTAGAGTTTCTTAATATTCTACCTTTGGTATTTCTTGAGGGTCTTGACAGTATGCATGTGTGAAATCTATCTCAACTTGCTTCTAACTAGTCGATACTTTTATATAGTTTTGTGATGTTTTTCATTGTGCTTGTGTTATCTTTAATTCATAAATGTTTGTTCACTAGTTATAAATGTGGTCATGTAGAAGAGGTAGCCACTAGTTATCTATTATGTCTTTGTATCATGCCTCCTGAAATACGGATGACATCACTGGTCGCTTTTGGACTGATCTTGATGCCATATGCTGTTATTTTTACCTTTTTTATTTTTCATTATGGGGAAATAGGTATGTACTTTAAAAGCAGTTTCGATTCATCAGACAACAAAATTTGTACAGTACAATTCAGAAGTACAATCTTCTGCTATTCCTGACAGTCCTGTTCATTATGAAAATTCCTGTTGAGTTTCTGTACTTTTTAATGATTTTTTTAGCAATATGGGAAGATTGGGTTTTGCTGAGGAATCCCTAGGAAGTATGCTAAATCACAGATAATCTGCTTTCCCTATGACTTAATGGGTTTTACAGTTCAGAAACGACAATCTTTTCTCAAGATCTAATTTGTGCAAGTTAGCACGTTCATAACAGGATGATGTTTACCTTCCCAGTAGTTTTCTTAATACTAAATTAGAGCTGTTCAAATATAAAGATTGGTGGTCAAGAATTCTCAACTGTCCAAACTTCCTTTCATATATGATGTGTAATATGTCCTTTCCATTATTATGGAAAAGAAGAATCTCTTTTTAAATGTTTTTCGTCTTTTTTTTTTTTTTTAATTATATCTAGTAATATTTTCTTTTTTTAACATGACACTTAAGGAATACTGCAGTCAAACACTTGCTTGACTTCCTGGCCAAAATAAGTCAGATTTTAAATAAAATTTCACCATTTAAGCCTTGTGTATCTCTTCTCTGTCAATACTTTTCCCTTCCCTGAATGTCATTTGAGTTCAAAGGAGAGATACAGGCACAGTTTTCTGTGTTGGAGGGAAAAAGATTGGTAATATTCTATACTATGCATGTTATATCACATAAAAAATACAGGAAGTCATAGGACACTTCATCCTGTAGCATTTTTCTGTGCCCACCCCCAGCTGAAATGATGTTAATCTGTATTTTCAGGATTTTGAGCTTAGATTGCTCCTATTTTTACATGAACAGGAAGGATATTAGGAGATTCTTGCTCATTTTATACTCTTACCAACACTTGTACTTTCCCTTTTTCATTCGTCTGTTAGGGGTTGGTGTTCATCTCTGCAAAGCGCAGTTAGTTTTAGATCTGTTCAACTGCCAGAGAATGAAATACAGATGAGATATCAAATATTTTTTCAAGTAATTATGCTGAGGATAGTTTTGTATGGTTCATATTCAGAGATCTGATTCAGAATGACCTGCAGTGGTAAAACATCCGAAAATTCAATGGGCATGTCCAAATACCAAGAGTTGCATTTGGGGTGGCAGCAGACAGTGTTAAACGGTTGCCTCGTTCATTCATTAAGTTCTCACTGTAATTTTCTTAAGGCAGGAAAACTTGCTGTTGATAGAGGCTGGGCAATCAATGTGGGTAAGTACAAATGTAGTGCATTAAATGATACTTGAATTAGTGTGTTTAAAATGGTATTACTTTCATTTAGCATGGTGTGTATTCTGTTTATAATAACAGAAAGTGACTGGATTGTGTCTAACTAAAATCAGCTCTAAAGGAAAAAAAAATGGAAAAAGTACTGGATTTGTTTTCTCATCCACTATCCCCTGCATTGCAGTTTTATAATTAAATATTTTTTGAGTGGAAAAAAAAGATAACTGGATAAACATATGATATCATATATAAGGAAAAAGGTGTTTGGACTGAAGTAGTGTGAAAAAAATTAAGGAAAAATCCTTAGAGTAAATGTAAATATTTCAATAAAATCTTTGTTTTCATTAAATTATAAAATGATTTTCATAGATCTTGTCATCAGCTAATTTATATATTATACCAGATCAAGGTGTTGGTTGATGTGCTGGAGAGCAGGGCTGTGCCCGTTAGTGTCTATTTTTGGCTGTGCAGTTTTTCCTGAAAGACTTGAATGAACGAGTCACGAATACAGTGAATATAAATCTGCTCTCCTGCTCGTAGCAAATAGCAATGCAAAACCAGTAAACTATTGAAGCAATATTTTGTGTTGTGTAAGACTTAGCTTTTCTTTTTCATAGAGCTCCTAAATTCTGGGATTTTTCCATGATTTCTTACACACATCTTCTGCAAAGTGACTGTCCAATATTAAAAATTAAATAGACATTAAAAACAAATCCAAAAGCCTGTCATATTTACTGATGTATAAAGTGAGCTTGTTACGTTTCTTGCTTAGATATTTGTAGTGGGTTTCTCAGTAAAAAGTTCTGTTCTATTATATAAAAAATATGTCTTGGGAGGGGGAGGTCTAAGTACTTTTTCCAGGTAAAGAGTTTGTTTGTGTTTTAAAGAGGAGTTCTTGAAGTTTCTTCTGGTCTGAGTGTTTGCAGAAGACAATGGCACGTGCAAATAGTAACATCATAGTTCTTAGTTTGGTTTTTTTTTTGACCCGGTGCTCAGCATAGGAAAGAACTTTCCCCATGTCCTTTCCACCTGCCCCGTAAGGTTGATTGTGCAACTCGGGCATGCCTGGGGGAGCTGAGCTTTCAAAGCATGTGCTGTGTCCGGGAGGCACCCTGTGGTGCCCATCTCCATTTCTCAGGTCTTGGGGTGGTTGCTGGGTGAAAGGGACAGTTCCCTTTAATCTGGGCGTCTGCAGATCCTTGGCCTGATGGTCTGGTAGGCCAGGCATAGGATGTGTGCAGAAACCCCATGAGGTGTTTTGTGTTGCTAGGTAAGGGTGTAACAGCTCCAGGTGTGGTGTTTGCTAAAGCAAAAAAATGCCTGACATGTAAGTGATTTCTGTCTCTTTGCAAAGACCATCTATGTTCCTTAGTATCTAGCTTTTCACCTCCTCAACATTTTTATGTTTAGGGGGTGGTTTTCATCACTGTTCAAGTGACAAAGGTGGAGGATTTTGTGCATATGCTGATATCACACTGGCTGTAAAGGTAAGAAGTATTCTTATAACAGTATTTTCTACTATTTGTGCAAATGGAAAAAAAAATCCACATAAATTCATAAGAACTAATTTACATCTTAATAAGAGAAAATAAAGCCATCTATAGGTGGATAGGAATGGCGAAATGGTGGAGTACTTGATGCTGCAGAACGTAACGCATATGCAGTACTGTTAAGTGGAAGGGAGGAGTTGCAGGGGTCAGAATCATAGAATCGTCGTGAAGTCCATGATCTTAAAGGTCTTTTCCAACCTAAACAATTCCATGATAACTAGAGCCTTTGTAATTAAATATATTAGAATCACTTAGCTGTTTATTTGGTGAATGAAATTAATAGACACACACTACCTTCAAATCAGAACAGTAAGTAATACACTGTTCGAGCTTCAAGCCTCCAGTGTAATCTGTCACCTAACTTCATAACTTTCTCCATCTTTTTCTTCACTTATATATCCAGTTCTTATTTGAAAGAGTACAAGGGGTGTCTAAAGCCACAATTATTGATCTGGATGCTCATCAGGTGAGTAGCTTACCTGTATTCAGTGTCGCAGATGTTTTGCTTGAAATATAAGTGTGATAAATACCATTTTTTTCTAATAGTAGTATAAAGTGTCAACTCACAGAATACAAAGGTAATCATGATAGAACTGAACAGTTTAGTTGTTTAATTATTTTATGGTCCCAAAGGCTGTTAAGCCAGCTTAATAAAATTAAACTGAGTTGTAGCTCCATCATGTGGCTAGATTTAAAAATATTTTTGAGTTGCATATTGATCTCAGGCATAACAGTCTCCAGAATAGATTAGTATCCCAGAAGAAACAAGAATCTCTTAAAACAGAATTACAGTAAGTTCAGCATATGTGATCATTGTAGCAGCCTTTGCAGGGGATGAATTTGACCTTCAGTGTTTTAATGGAAGGCCTGGCTTCAGGCTAATGAAGTAAAGAATACATCACTCTTCACCTGGTAAAGCGATTTACTGTGAGAAGTGAGAACAAATCTCATGTTTGGTAGGATTCCCAAAATAAATCCTGAAAGGAGGGAAATAGTATTTTTAGAAAGGCAGCTAATGCACCAAAATTAAGTCCAATCTGAAGCGTTGAAGATAATTTATTATGTGTAAATAAATCATTTTTGAGTAGCTCCATGGCAGCGAGGAAGCTTAATGGCTGCAAGTTTTCCCATCTTCCGTCATTTCTCTTATCTGCAAGTTAAGACATCCTAAAATTACCATGAAATAAGGACATAGATCTTGCAATAGAAAGGTGTTTTGTGTTCATGGTTCTCTTCAGCCATCTCTGTCCGGGTGTGATTTTTTTTGTGCTTCTTTTAGTGTTTTTTTGTTTTTGTTTTTGTTTTTTTTTTTTTAAAAAACTTTGTGGTATGTATTTTGTTTTCAGATATCATGCTGGTAATCTCAGTCTGCATACTAAATCACTCCTTTGTTTCCTTTCTTTGGGAATGAGAGATGTGTGAAGTAGTAGCTCAGCAGATCCTTTTTAAGTAGGCAGATATTCTCATCTTGTAAGAGTTCCAATTCTTGGTGCATTGGCGAGTTTTACCTCTCGGAAGAAAATGGTTCACCCAGAGGCTCTCATTCCTAGATTTCTGTTGATGAACTGTTTATTTGTGGACCAAAGGTGCTGAAGAAATAAGTAGGAGTTGCTGTTTTTTAGCGTAAAGAAATGCAGTCCTGGTTCTTCCCATTCTCTTTTTCGCGCACATTGACTAGCTTTAGCCCAGTGATTATTTCTTTTTTGTTTGTTTGTTTGTTTCCAGGAGGGGAAGTTGTAGCAGAAATATAGCTTAACTGTCCAGGGACATGAATGATGTAACTGAATTACAGAAGATATATCTCTGGAAATATCTGTTTCTATAGTTTAAATGAAATTCTCTTGGGGGTAGGGGCTGGGGTCCTGTATGATACACTGATTTCAACAAAATTATCTTAGTGATTGCTGTGAAAAAATGATTTTTATACCAGTGGAAAAAAGCCTAAATGAGAGCCAAAAAAATACTATGGAAATTCAGAAATGGGGGAGGGGGAAATATCCAGGATCTGAGCTTTCTCTTAAGCCTCCGTCTTTATACCCAATACAGTCTTTTTGTAGGGAATTCCTGGTGTTAAACAATATGTTAAACTGTTGGGTCTTTAGTATTTGTAATTTTTCCAGGGATTACTTATCTCACCACGGCTTGAATTGTCAGAAGAGCTGTAGTCTGCTTTCTTTATTAATTTCTTTATTAATCCTTGTCTAAGAAATGAATATCCCTGCAGCAGTTGAAAGTGACTTTTTTTTTGCACAGTTGGAAGATGAGAGATCTATTTGATGGTCACAGTTGCTTTTGTGATACTGCTGAAGACAATTAGCTTCTAATTTTCCTTTATTTTTCTTACATGTGCAATGAGATCTATGATGATCGCCTTCACAGAGATATAAGGATGTTGATTTTGATAATACCTTCAGTCTTCAGGCTGATACTGTCAAAGCCCCCAAAACTCTACACCTCAGAATAACCTCCAAGACTATAAATAAGAGAATGACACTGGAGTTTTAAATATTACATCTTTGTAGTCTTAATTACTCTAGAATTTGCAGATTATTTAATTGTGTTAGGAATAGCTAACTGTAAATTTCCTTCAGGGAAATGGCCATGAGAGGGACTTTATGGATGATCATCGGGTATATATTATGGATGCATACAATAGATATATTTATCCAGGGGATGGATTTGCTAAACGTAAGTATAATTGAAATTCATATTCCAAAATGTAAAAGACTTACTATGTTGTTAAATAACCTCTTCATTTACCAATAAGCTTCCTTGCAACAATGTTAACTAGATTTTTTTTTTTTTTTTTTTTTTTTTTAATTTCACATTGAACATACAATTTTCAATGATCACTGTGATATATCACAATAGTGTTAATGCTGTAGTGTTTTCCCTCACTTCTGGAATGAATTTCTGGAATGCAGGGTGTGGGTATTATGTGGACTTCGTTAGCAGTCCATTCAGCAGCTCATGCCATGCTTAGAACAGTCAGTTAAGTAATCCTTTTGATTTGAAGATAACTGTTAGAACTTAATCTTTCCCTTACACTAAATTTATAAAAGAATTCACTGAGGATTAGCTAATACTGTGTGAAAAGGTTTCATGTTCCTTTGAAAGTTATAAATTATAACATATTTAAGTGTTGTCTTTCCAGGAGAACTTGTTTTATAAGCATCTAGATAACAAGGTGCATCTGAACATGAAACAAGTTGGGAAGCAAAAGGAAGTAATACAAATGTTAAGAGCTGGTGCTTGATTTTTGTTGTTGTTGGTTATCCCTACTGTGATGTGCCTATTGTGTCTGGTGACGTGTCACAATTAATTAGTGGGGTTTTGATAATGGTTAAATTGGAATGCAAAAGCCCAAAATTTATTTGATGTTTGATTCTGTTACACTGCCATTTATTACAGGCTTAATTTGTTAACTGAATCAGTTTATTGGGGGAGATGTTCTTCTGCTGTTGAATTTCTTCAATGATGCTGTCATTCTGAAAACCTACTTAATTTGGATTCTTGGCAAGAATTAGGTGCAGTGCATTGTGCTTCTGTTTTTTAATTAGTAAAGGTTTTGAAAATTGTAGTATATGTATTTCAAGGTATTAAACCAAAAAATGACCATTTAAAGCACATCATGTCTGTAAGCAGACGAATTGCAAGCAAATGAAGATTTTTTTTTTTCCTAAGAAAAGCATCCCTTTATTCGTACATCAAATAGCAGCATTTTGAACAGATGGATTAAGACCAAAACAGACTAAGCCCTTGTTAGCAAATCTGAAATACTGAACTCTCCTGCGAAGCTGGGAATACTAGCATTCCCTTCCTGCAGATGAAGCATGAGGTGTGGAAGGCTGCGGCCAAAAGCATGTGAATATATAGTTCCCTGTAGTTTGCAGAGGGGTGTCTAAATTAGGAGTTCAGTGGCTAAATCCTTTAAACTCTCTCCTGCTGTGTGACCGGACGAAGATGAGGTCAGAGAGAGCATCTTTTTGAAGGGAGGTAGAGGCTTGAACCTGAGAGTTTGAATCCTTAGGGTAAACTCTTAACTGATCACTGTCTCCCTGGACTTCCTACTCATTTTCTCTATGTTTTGTTACAGGAGTCTCTTCTGTACATTTTTTTTGCCCCATGCACTTCATTAGGAAGAAAAAAAAAAAAAGACGACTAGCTAACATAGCTTAATGCTTAGCCATAAGCATATTGAGTCCCTAAGGGGAAGTAGTTTGGAATTACACAGAGGTTTAGGAAGAGAAAGAAGATGGATGGGGAAAAGGACTAGTTCGCTGAAGAGTGAGCATAAAAAGTTGACAGCTGAAACTCAAAGTTCAGGCTTTAAAAAAGCGTTGCTGTTGGTCTGTCATTTTACAGCTTTCACAGCTGTAGAAGTACATACACTAGTTAGCCAAAGATGGACAAAAGGCTATCAAATGCAAAAGCTGTGTTCATTCTAACCTACAGATCTGTTACTGTGTCCATCAGTAGTCCCTGATCTGGGTAATAACTAATCACTAATTCTGTGTTTTGTGGTTGAGATGAAGACAAGAGACCTGCAGAGGCATGGGATCTTATTCGTGATCGTCTCAACTTAATGGTTTCATCAGAACAATACTTATTTGTTCCCCATGCTAATGTGTTTACCTCCTCCTCTCAAGCTCTATCCAGCTAGCAGATTCTTTACCCTGAAGAGGCTCTAAGTGCTGTTCAGAAGAGCACAGCTGTGCAGACTTATATGTACATATATATAACAATAAGAAAAGAATTCAGGAAAAATATAATAAAGAAACAAAAATCTTTGAAACTAATGTTGATGCAATAAAATAAAGGAAAGAAAAAGAATGCTTCACTAATGTTGAGCAAGGATGGAAGGCAGGGAAAACCACCTACGCAGCAATCACGAGTATAAATATCAGTGTTGAATGCATTCATGCACACTTGGTGGATGCTGAATCCACACGTACGATTTAAGACTCCAAGTCATCTAATTCAAGGCGTTAGGTATGGTGAGGTGGAAGTCATACCTTAAAACACCTTTGACATAGATTTGATTAATTCAGATTTAGAGTTACACGTAACTCCATAAAAGCACCCAAAACTAGGCTGCATAACCTTGGATTTCTTTCCTCTACCTTCTCAACCCTCTTCTACTTCTAATGCTTTATTAGAAGCATTAGAAAAAATCTGATTTAAATTAAGAATAGATATTGGCTCTTCTGGTGGGATTACAGGGAAAGAACATTAAATTGAAAATGCTTGGGGCAAAGCTGAATCTTGTTAGACATTCATAACGCAGTTCACATAAATTCGTGATCCCTTGCTGTTAAGTTTTGAGTGTTGTGATAAAAATAAAACATCTTAATTTCTCAGTGATATTTATCTTGTGTTTTCCCCCAGCTGTTTCCTCTGCAATAGCAATTCAGTGTTTTCTTTCCCTTACGCTTTATTTAGGTTACTTTTAAGTTAATAATTTTCTGTGATTTCTTTGCTGATTTTTAGATGGACAGGTAGATCAGCTGCTTTTCAATAACATTTTCCACGTGTGTCTCAAAGATATTTTTTTTCCCCTGCATCTAATTTTCTCTCTTCAGTGGAATTTTTTCAAGGTCATTGTGCTTACACTTGCTGGGAAAACAAGTAGTTGAATAATTTTCTTTAATTCAGGGTTCTGTGAAAAGGCAATGTATTTACAAAATTTCTAGAAATGTTATCTTTTTCTCTTGCTTACCTAAATCTTGCATTTTCTTTCAAAGCAATGCTTTCTTTATTGAGTAACATCAAAACATTTTATTTTTTTGTAGGTGCCATAAAACGTAAGGTGGAATTAGAGTGGGGTACAGAGGACACAGAATATCTTCAGAAGGTACATACTCATGTGGAAGGAGCATTAAATGAATTAAAACCTGACATCATTATTTATAATGCTGGGACTGATATTCTGGATGGCGATCCATTGGGAGGACTTGCTATTTCACCTCAGGTTTGTATAATACTAAAATACCTACCGACTTTTGCTCCTCACTAGATACTGAAGGCAGTCCTAAGAGTGACTTGTGGCTGTTTGTTAGGTGAAGGTAAGGTCCATACTTTATACTAAACCAGAGCATTTTCCTGGTGTAGATACATATAGATACATCTCCCTTGCTCTTTCACAATATATTTTTGTTGTCTCTTCCTGATTAAATATTTTTGTTCTTCAGGTGCCTGTTCCAGTATCATTTATTTTTATGCTTCACCTGACTCCTATTTTTCCTGTTTGGTTTGTTCTTTCTTTGTTTCTTTTACCCTCACATAACCTGTTCTGCAATGTATTTCTTCTGTCACCTGCCCCCAGTATGTATCTTACACTTAATTTCCTCTGTAGGGCTCCCAGCTGTTTTAAACTGCTCGTCTGGTATCTTCCAGTTCTAGCAATTTTGTGCAGCCTGTCTGTGTATTCTTAGCAAATGAACAGATTTTTTTTTCCCTTTCCTCATTCTTTTCTATACAAATATCGTTTCCCTTTTTCAGTTCAGTTTACCTTCTCTCTCCCCAGTTTGGTACCAGATTTAAACTTTGATTTATCCTGTATAGCTTCATAGAAGTCTTCACCTTCCAGATACAAGTCTGCTTTTCTCAAAATAAACATTTACAGATCTCATATTTCCTCCATTTTTTTAATGATTCCTTCTCTGACATCTCCTCAGTTCTGTCTCTCTTTTTTCCCACATTGGTTCTTTTTTAATGTCTACCAGTTCAATATAGAAAAGTCCTTTCTTGATTTGTGAGCTCTTGGATTCCCTTCTAATTGAGCCATCACTTGATCTCTTCAGTTTTCATTCTGTTTTGCAGTACTTTAGTTTTCAAATGCTTCCTTTTGCACAGAGCTGTAGTTCCTTGCTGGGTTTTATTGGCTTCCTTATGTATTTCCTCATTCTTATCATCTCTGTCACTGAGCAGCTGCTTCGCCGCTTTCTGACTGCCTGCAAAGTCCTCAATGGACCCGAGGTGGATCAACCTGGGAGCCACTCTGACTCTCCAGGTTTTGTTTCCCTGGCTGTGTAGACGTCTCTAAGGAGAAAGGAAGAGCTGAGGGGCTTGGCCTTGTTTGGTTTTGACCTTGGAGAGGATATGACATGAGGTGTAAGATCTCATTTGGTGGAGCAGAGCTTTTTGGAAAGCAGTGGCCACCAAGAGAAATGGAAGCTAGTGATAGACGGAGAATACTTTAAGACGTGCCTTTTCAAAATTTTTCTGCCATTTGAGAGGAGCAGTGTTAATTGCCAAGCAAAATGAGTTGTTGTAGTTTGTTGGGTGCTGTGTAGGGAAGGAGGCAAAATGTAGAGATGGGGAAAGAAAGATGAAATGATTCTTCTGGTCACAAGTAGAGATGAGAGGCAGAGTGCCGTTTCTCTGCATAGCCAGTGGCTCAGGTGCCTGATGAAGAAAAGGTTTCTGTAGCTCAAGCCTTTGTTTTCTGAATTGAGGGCAAAGTTTCTTGTCTCTCTGATCTTGTTGGCTTAGGTATGAATGGCATGTTTCACCAAGCTTGAAATCCCAGGCTGCTGGAAATGCTGAAACTGAAGGCATTGAACCTGGATAGTTCATCTCTTCAAGGTTCATTAGTCCAGTCTTCAGTCCAACAGTTGTAAATGTCATCCATATTTTAAAATCTTGCTACAGCATTAATTCTACTCAAAATTATGCCTCCTTAGAGTGCTATGGGTGATAGTTTCTTTGTGCTTGAGGCTATAGCCAGAAAACTTGAGGTAAGTCCCTCTTATCTTTGTAAGTGGGAGCTGTACCAGCCTGTCATTTCCATTTGATGTATTTTCTTTCTCGGTAACACGCAAATGCTGGAATAAGCCTCTGTGTTTTCCCCCCAGTTCTTCCAGGCTCAGCCACTGGAGATGCTGGAGCAGGGATGAGGCGGTTAGGCTCCTATGAGTAGTGACTGCTTCCAGTTCTTGTGTGGTATAATATTTGCTGCATCCAGCAATGGTTCCCAAGGGACATACAGCTCATTCTGTAATTCTGGTACTTCCTTTAAGGATCTGTTCCTAATATAATTCTTAAGTTTCTTTTGTCTTATTTTTCAGTTATTCCTTACCCCCATTGTTCTTTCACAGAGCTGTGTCAAACTATACAAACCCCATTACTGTTGTATGGTTTTACAAAATGTTTTTTCAGCTACATTTGAATTTTATTCTTTCCCTTTACCATTTGTTTGTGGTCTAATTTTTTTTAATGGCAGGGTAATATTTCTTTATATACTTACAGTCTTCCTCTAATCAGTCTGAGTAGTGCATGTTCATTTTGTTGTAACCCTTTAGCTGCTTCTTCCTTAATTTTTTGTATTTGGTTGCATTTTAGTCCCTTTCCCCTTCTCCAGCTTTTGCAGTTATTTAAATTTTGAGCTGTCCATTGTAAGCTGTTGTCTATTATGTTCTTAGTCTTTTTTGTTTTTTTTTAGGAGTTGTAATGGATTATTTATGCCTCCTATGTATCTCTGGAACACTCTGCTTTTACTTTTTCCACAAAAATAGATTTTCATTCTGTTCTCACTTATTTCTGAATTCTCTCTTTTTTCCCCCACACGTACGTATTTGAGACTCAGTCTTCTGTTGTGTGGGTTCAATGACAGTACGGTACCTCTTGGTCAGCAGTCTTTGTTATTTTTTAGTTTCCATACCCTTCCCTATTAGTAAGAGGTTATTTAGAATTTCTTTTCCTTTCTGTGGATTTACCATTACTTACATTCTGCAACTCCCCCTTCAGCCATAGATTCTTTTAGTATTAGCTTTTATTAAAGAAACTGGAAGCTTATAATTCAGCTAGTGATTGTGAACGTGTAAAATCTGATTTTAATTTTTGGTTCTTCTCTAGGTTTGTGAAATGTTGATCAAGTTGCTAAACTTCTGTCAGAGGGTGCTGTGCAAGTTGACCACAAACTAAAGCAGTTGGAATTCAGACAATCTTTCTTAGTCTCAATTCCTCACCTGTAAAATAGGGTGAACATTTCTAAACTTTGTGGTCAGTTTAGACTTTAAGGTCTTTGAGCAGGAATTCTTCTAGGAATTTATACTAAAGACTTATCTATTGTGTCCTCTAAAGCCAAGTCAAGGACTTTTGATTTACTGTTTTTCCTTTTTTTTTTTTTTTAATGATTATGCATAGTCCTGCTAATGGGACTTCTAAATCATTTTTTTATTCGTATTGTAAAATGTAAGGCTTAATCACTTATCAAGCTTATCCAGTACTATAAATCCATAAACCATAGGCTAGAACTAAAATATCATATTTGTATCACTTTTTTTTTTTTGTAACTGTTATAAACTTGCAGGGAATTGTGAAGAGAGATGAAGTCGTGTTCAAGGCTGCCAGAAGCCGCAGAATCCCAATCCTGATGGTGACGTCTGGAGGCTACCAGAAAAGGACAGCGAGGATTATTGCTGATTCCATCCTCAATTTGCACAACCTGGGGCTTATTGACAAGGAGCTAGCAACCGGTGGAGCTGAGAATCCCAAGGTAGAACAGATGATTAGAGACTCTGCTAGAGACTTAACCAACTTGTCACTGCAATGACAAGTTACTAAATTTTAGGAAACAACTTCCTGGTTTAGGAGCAGAAAGTGTCCACGTCATTATCAGGGTTAATATATTTTAAAAAGACTCAACTTGCCTGTAAAATAACACAGTAGAGATAATATGCCACACAGAATAACTGTGTCTAACTTCCGAAGCTATTTTGAGCAAAGGCAACAAATCCTTGTAAGCTAATTGAGACATATACTCAAGGGTACTGTCTTTCAGTTTATAATATTACTGTAGAAAGCTTTAATTGCTTCTTTTATTGTTATGGGTAGTCTATTATGTTGAAAGCACTAAGCAGTTGGTATCCAAAGACTGTCCCAGACCTATTTCAGACGATGCAGTTTGGACTGTGGTGGGAGAAATATAGACTAAACCTACTGGCATTTTTTTTTTTTTAGAGACTGCATTTTATTTATTGCTTTTTTAATTGAAATATTATTATAAAACGAGTTCTGTGCAGGCTTCAACTGTCAGTTTAATACTAAAGTTAAGTGCAATACTATAAAAAAACAGTTCAGTTGGTAGGCTTTTAAGCCATAGCCTATTAGAACAAAAGTTCATTAATTTATGTTTTATTCCTGTAGTTGATAGTGACTTAAATCCTATTTATTAACACCTTGAGAAATAAAATATGAAATGCCTTTGGCTCCATAGGCAAATGAGCCATAAGGGCTCAGCATTAACAGTCTAGTTTCTGCCTCTTTTAAAATGAGGCCTGCATATAAAAGGCAATAGTTACTATGCATCATAAATCACAGAATAAAGAAGATACAATAAAAAGAAAACTAATTTTAGAGTTCTGAGAATTCTTGCAGAAAATATTATGTAGAAATATAGGTTATCTTCTATTATTGCCAGCATGTCATGTATAAAACAGTGAAGAGAAAACTTTTATTTTTTTTTTTCCCAACTAGTGCTGTGTTTTTCACTTGCTGGAAGAGTAATGGTACTCATAGTTGCAGTCATAGTAGATAACCAAATTGTTCATATTTACAGATAAAAATACAGTGAAATTTCTACATTAAGTTAATGTGTGAACTTCATATGGGAGCTTCTAGGAGGATTTGGGAACAAAATAGGGTATTCAAAAGCAAATTCAGTACACTAACTGTGAAGTTTGGTTTTATTTAAGTGGGTATATTTGGCATTAGGTACTGTTTGTAGCATTGGATTGTAAACATACTAAACTGTATATTTTGCAAGAGCTTTTTTAACTTCCAAGCATTCACTGATTTGTAGTACAAGTTTCATGTTGTGTTTAGGTTTGAGCCTTTCTGTGAAGGAACACCAATATTTTCCTTGTAATAGAATTGGTGTGTAGGCTGTTTAAGGAATGTTTAATTCTAATTAGAATACTTACCTCACTTAGTGTTAATTTTTAGATTGATGGGGTTTGTTAATTGTAAGAATTGCACAATTGCTATAAATATCTGCGTTAAAACAGATTTGACATATTGCACTAATCTTGAGTTGCAACACTGTTATTAAAAAGCACTTTTAAATTTCTTACTAGAAGGACCATCGAAGTACAACTAATGTTGAGATTTATTTTTTCTATACTGTTTGATGTTACTGAAAGATGTTGTTATTCTTTCATATAATTTTTATAAAATTATAAATTACATTTCTATAAACTAAAACCCTGTCATAGTAGCATATGGTCTTTCCCAAAACACTTTCTGTTTGTGTTAACGTGTTTATATTCTTTTCCCTTGGTGGAGATTAAAATGATGTTGAACAATGCTGACTGACTTTTCTTTTCACTTCACATGTATCTTGGCTGTCAAAAACTTTGAATGGAACAGTTTATTGAAAAGACAAGAAGGTGTGTTTTTCATACTGAAAATGTAACTGAAACTGCAGTGAGTCTTAAGAGTGAATAGTACAAGGTTTGTCAACAGCGGATGACTTCTCTGAGGTTGACCCCTTAAAGTAAGCTTGGAAGTTTTGTATCCAAATACTTTTTAAGATGTCATCAAAAGGCGTTAAAGTCACTTTCTAATTCCAAGTTACGTTCCATTACCTATATTGTAACTCCTATTTTAAGTATTTTATTGTTACACGTATTAAACTGTAAACTAAGCTTCTGTTAAGGCCGCAATAGTTTAAGGTCTTTTATAAATCATATCTTTTCAGAGAGAACTAAATGTTTGCCGAAGAGCCTGCTAGCTTTCAGATTCATCTGTAAAATTTGCAATTGTTAAGCAACGGACATATTGACTGCATTTTCAGTGTTCATTATAAAGTTAGAATTGGCAAACAGATAACTCCTCCTTCATTTTTTTCCAAAATTTTAATTTGATGTAATATTGACTTGCTTGTTAAAACCAAAAGATTAATTTCTACACGTTAAGAAAGTAGTCCAAGATAAATGTGTACTGTTTTTTCAAAAAGAAGTGGTGAAACTGTTTCTAAGTTGAATTTAGACCACAGATATTATGTGATTCATAATTAATAAACTGTTATCATTAGGCAAAGTTCATTGAAAATTTCATCATGGAAACCTTGCCTTGACCTACCACCATCAGAATTTTTAGCTTTGACAAAAACTTTTGTGGAACGCAAAAACCTATTTAAGTCTGCTGCGAGAATGCTATGTAGTCACAAATTTTATGGGGAAAAAAGTGTGGAGTTTTTGGTTTTGTACTTGCTGTTGTAACTATAAAATCCACCCATAATAGGAAGGAGTGTTTCAGAACTGATGCCCTAGCTTACAACCAAAAAACTATCTTGCAGAAAGACCTAGTAGGTCTTGTCTTTCATAATAAGACATTAGTTTTGACTCAAGTTACTTAAGAAAGGAATAGAGAGGATTGTTCAATAGCTTATAGTTAACATACGAACATGCATTTCTTGCTAGTCATCCATGTGTGAAATTTATTTAAAATATAAACTATTTTATTTGACAGTTAGCACATCAAGCTCCAGCCCCCCTTGCCTCTCTGACAGTCGACACAAGCATAGAACTTAGCATTAAAAACACTGGGTGTTGTGGTCGTAGTCTTACACTGACTAAATTTTAGCTTTAAATGGTAATGTCAACCTCTTTCACACTGAAGGTATGAGGTTTTTGTTTGTTTGATTTTTTTTTTTTTTAACACCCTGCATTGTGAAGTCCCAGACTCGTATCATGAATACAAGGAAGAATTTGAGAAATGCTGTAGTCAGACAGCTGTGATTAAAAAAAAAAAAATTATGAAAATTAATTGGTAGACAGCTTATTGTGGGGAGGGCAGGTAGTGCTTATGTTTGAATAATAAATGTCCGTGCTCCCAGGTTCCCTTCTCCTTGCTGCTCCTCACAGCTTAAGGAACCTAATGACCCTGAAACTGTTCCCTGGTCCCTTCTGGCCCTGCTACCAGAGTGTTTCTGCCTCCTCTTCCACATACAACAAGGCACACAAATCTTTTCAGTGCTGGCCACATATGTTTTTTGTGTTCTGTGAAGTGACACTTAGGATTTTCTTCTGCTGTACAAATTGTGCTATACAATTGTGTCCTACATGCAACAACCACTTTGGGGAGAACACTCTGACTAATCCAGAAGCTATGAAATCAGTAATCTTGGGTCTAGACTTTGCTCATGCAGTGCTGCCAGGAGCTGAAGGAGCTTGCTGAGTTCAGAAAGCTGCCGGGTCTAGGATCTTGGTGCTGTGTGCTATGCCAGTTTTTGAATAATTGAAAACATTCTTTCGAGAAAACTGCAGTCCCTTGGTGAAGAAGAAAATTCACTTGCTATCTTTGCCCAATGGAAGATGATCTTCCTTATCCCTCCTGGTTGATTCTGAAATGCAGAGCCTATCAGAATCAATAACAAAGGGCCTAATCCCAAGTGATGCTGTGTCCTGAACTTGCCTTGAATTTAGCACAGGTTGTGTATTCCCCAGCCATTCT
This sequence comes from Pelecanoides urinatrix, assembly GCA_013400755.1. Lineage (NCBI taxonomy): Eukaryota > Metazoa > Chordata > Aves > Procellariiformes > Procellariidae > Pelecanoides > Pelecanoides urinatrix. The sequence goes on from VZTQ01004327.1 coordinate 79,830, forward strand.
AGAGGCAAGCTTGCAAATTGTTGAGTATGTACCAGCCTTTAGCTTAGATTTTAAATAGGTGTGACTTTCAGGTTTTTAGTCTTTCCTTGAGCCTGGGACTTTTGGTAATCTCTTAGATTTCCCATCCAGTGCTCATTCATTTTCCCTTCTTTATCTTATCCTTTACGCAGGCCATTTTGGTACAGCCAGTTGCTTTTTACCACAGGTCCGTAGAATTAATTTCTTCTTAAAAAGAGACGATGTTTTGGTAAGCTGTATAAAAGACTAATTCCTATTACTAGGCCTGATTCTCTCCCAGGCTTACCATGGCAGTGAGAACAGGAGGTTTGTTTTGCTCAGTGCAAGTACAGCACCGACCTGGTCCTTGGAACAAAGCGAGTAACTCCTGCCCTTCTTCCCTACAGCCTTCTGAATGTGCGACAATGCTATGTGCTGCACGTAGCACTGACTTCCCGAAACTAAATTCAGAGTATTGTGGTAAGACAAAAATGCCGTTTTGATTGAAAAGATTGAATAGGCATACGAAATTATTGTGCTGGGGCTGTGGTTCTGATTTACCAGCCTGGTGCAGTTCTGACCTCCCTCCCTACAGCTTACCTGAGATTAAACTTCTGGTTGGAGATGAATTAAGTATAAAAATTATGGAAAGACTACCAATAATGTCAGGCACATCTTGTGTTACCAGTCCTGCAGTATTATATTTTGCCAGTGCAGTGGTCTGTGGAGCCATGGCACACTTCTATAAATCATTTTTCCTTCAAAAGTAACATTACAGATAATTAGTTAAACTATTTGTTGTCAGATATAAGGCTAGCTATATATTTCACTAATAAGATCCAAACTCTTGTTTTATTTTGCAGTTGAGAGTAGACAGCCTTTGAGCTTGACTGGAACTGATTATCTTTATTCTGGAAATGTATGTTTGATTTGTGTGGGAGGAAAAAAAAAAGTATTCAAGGCTGACCTAAAATAATGCATCTTGACTTTATAATGTCTTAAATTTAGTCCTTAGTACAGTTACAACAGATTGCAATGCTTTGTAAGAGCAGAGATGTCTCCTTTCTTTCACTTTTGACATCTAAGAAGGATTGTGATTAATCCTGTTAGCCAAAAGCTTGTCATTTGTTCTGTGATTTTTTTTTTTTCCCCTTGTATTTGCTACAGGTACAGAAGAGGGCAAAAGAGAGTTAAGGTCTATTTAGCTCTGTAGCAGAGATGAGACAAGGAAACTGAAAATTTCCTACACAAAAAGCTGCAGCCTGCTCTCTGCTTTCCTTGCATGTGACGTTGGAGCTGCAGCCGGCAAGAGCCTCTTTGCTTTTTGTGTGAATCAAGTAGAATCTTTCCTGGTATGTGTAGGTATCAGCATATTTATTTGCTGCTTCCATGTATTGTACGCTAGTTTCTATCTCTTCTCATTCTTTGCTAATCTTTCCTGTGACAACCATCCACCAAAAGTGCCACCAAGAACATTCTGCTTTTTTGTGCTGGTGACCAGGACTTCTCTGCGTGGGCACTGTTCTCCAGCTGCGGCACAGCTTCCCCCTGACTGATTTCCACTTTACAGAGCCCTCCAGCTACTTAAAAATTCTCAGCGTAAGGGCTTAGTGGAATTTGGGCTTACTTGTTTCGGTCCGTGGCTACATTAAAGTTTGGATCTTGTTTAGCGTGTGAGATTTTCAGAAATGGTTGTGTCAAGGCAGGCTCTGCATGTGCACCCGAGGACCTGAGTAAGTGGCAGGTATACACAGCAACTTCTGTTGACAATTGTTTGTGTTTGAGGATAAGCAGCTCAAGAGGCTCCCAGATCAGAAAGAGATGTTTGATTGCTGCCTGAGTAGAAGTAATTCATAATAGCTTCTTCAAGAATGGAAACAGAATCAGATTTTAATTTGATACGTTTATGAATCAAAACAAGTTGACAAATATCAGAAGCAGATGGTGGTGGTTTTTTCTTGTGGGGGATGTCCAAGAACTAGTGTGTCTGATGGTTCTTAATTTCAAGATATTATGATTGTCTTGGAGTATTATTGTAAATTAGATGAGTTAGTCTTTGCCAAGACTACATCCTGTGATAATCATAGAAGTGCAGATTAATGCAAAGCAGAGGGGAAAAGGCATAGCTGCAGGTGACGTGATGCAACTGCCGTAATCATTCTCCGTTTCATGACAGCACTGTTTTGGCTTAGCAGAGGAGGTAACGGCATAGTAAGATGCAGCCCTGCCTGTTGCTCTGTGGACAAGAGGGTGAAGTTCTGAAGCAGGTAAATGGTTCTAAAGATTCTAATTCCTATTTATTTACTTATTCCGGAACAGTTAAAATGTAATTATTTGAACATTGTGAGATTTGAGTGCTCTTTTAAAAAAAGGAAAAAAGTGTTGATTCATACAGTTTCTATAAGAAGAGTTTTAAAAATGGCATCATAAGGAATGGCCACCGCGCAGCTACAGTCTAACGGCGAGCTTGAGCGCAGGCTGCAGCTCCGGCGTGCCGAGGAGTAATGCCAGCTGTGCCTGCTGCCAGAGGCAGCTCCAGCTGCGGCCCCGGAGAAAGGCTGGTCCATAACACCCCTGAACACCGGGCATCCAGTTCTGGTCTCAGTAACATCTTGTGTCCATTTCCAGGCAGCCCTGGGAGATCGCACAATACACTGCTTATTGCCATCCGTACCTTCTAATGGAGTTTATAAGAATTTCCTAAAATACTATTAGAGGAAGTGCTTAGACTATTGGAAGTTGCAAACAGAAATATCAATGAAATTAGCCTTTTCTGGATGAATTGTTTCTGCTTCATGGTGTGCTCTGCCTGAAATTGATTCTGAGGTTAATCATCTTTATCTTGGCCACTGTTTCTCAAAGTCGCCTTTTGTTAGTTTAAAAAAAAAAAACCCAAAACCACACCCCAAACTTCTGGGCAACTGTGTATTAGCACTGCTAAATGTATCACAGGAACTATGAGAAAATGTTTGAAAGATTTTTACTTAGGCATGCAATTAAATAATACACTTAAAGCTATTGATACCATGTTAAGATCAGAGAACAGAATTCTACAAATAGAAATTAGATGTACTCAGAACGCAAAGAAATATCCTGTGATGAGATTAGAAAGCCAGACAAGAGCTTGATATCATACTATTGAGCAGAATTGGCAACCAATAAGTACTGAAAATCAAAGAATTATTTTAGATGGTAGAAATAGATGAGACTGTATAAAAACAAAGACATTTGGCTTTTCTCCTTCTCAAGCTTGGGCTTTCATTCCTTCTAGTATGCAGTATTATCGGCTCTGTAAATGATGCTAATCTTTTGTCTCTTTTTTTTTTTTTCTTTTACTGTTTCCAGATGTAAATATGGTGTCAAAAAGATGCAGTTTTGGAATGGAAGCCGTAGTAAAACAGCCGTGTTTTGATTTCTGGAGGGAAAATCACCCCGGATTTGCTTCCCAGGTGATTCCCTCCAATTCGTCCTTATCTTATACACTGACTTATAAACACATCAAGTCGTAAGACAGTGAAGTAACTCTTCACTGTAACTCAAATAAGTAATAGACAAACCAACCAATGTATCTCAAGCCAGCTTTCCTTGTGATTTTTTCTGTTTACTCTTGGTAGTGTTAGGAAGCTTAATTTAAGAGTCCCAGTTAAGATTTATGGTTTTAATGCTACTAGCAAGTTGAAAACACCTGGAGTGTTTCAGACTTAGCTCTTTCACTGATCTGTAGAATAGATGCATGTTTTACCCAATCCTTAATTAAGCACAAGTTTTACAAATAACACTAAAAACTGTATTATGACAGAAAACTAAGTACAATGTGCAGTGGCTACATTATAAGGCAAGAGAAGTCTTTTGTATTTTCTCTAGCCTACGTTCATTTACTCTTTAGGGAGTAGGATATTGAAACAAAACCAGTGAGTGAGAGAGCTGTAGAGGTTCCATGGTCCATCAAGATTTCACACTGTTCGTCATGATTAGATACAAGACCATATGCTGATAAATTAATTTGAAAAGTGTATCTAACTGTGACTATGAACACAACTCCATGTAACTCCTAATGCTTCATCAGCTATAGCTGCTGCTAGGGATAATTTTCTCTATATTGTCATAAAAATCCAGAAAGTTACTAAATGCTCTATAGTCTGGTTTCATTTGGTTAATAAAAATATGAACTGTATTTCTATGCTGGTTAACTAGAAAAATTAGTCCAAAGAAAGATATGCTGCGGAAAAAAAAAGCTGTCTAAAGCAAGATGACATTTTTCTCCATGTATAATATGCTAAGCCATAAGACAAGGATGAAAAGCAAAGCTTGATTTAATGCTATTTAAAAACTCTTTCCAGAATTCTTGCTTTCTCACAGAAGCTGTGTGTCAGTAGCAATTATAGCATGCTGTACGTAGGTGTTGAGGATCCGTGCATGGCTGTACAAAAAGGACTTGATCATTAACAAAGTTAGAGTGCACTTCCTGAAGTGCTACAGCAGGAGAGAACTGCTGAATTTCACATGGCGAGCAGTGTAAGGCCCACTTCTCCACTCCGTATGCAAAGCATCTTTGTGACTTAGGCACAAAAGCAGGCTATCTTGTATAGATGAGCTTTTCCTGTATCCCTTTGTACACGTGTTATGCCACCCATGGAGTTTGAGTTCTGTGATATCTTAAATAATGGTCAGAATGGAACGGCAGCCGTAAAGATACGTCTTCTACTGTACTGATACATCAGACCACCTCACTAGTTATTTTGTGAATTAATCTGTGTTTATGCAGTATTTCTAGACAGACATTTTCTTACAAGCCAGCAAGCAGTGTGGCCATCACTCTGAATGCTACAGCTCACTGAATAATGTTGAGTGTAGCGAAGGTACTGCCTGTAACCTCATAGGTTAGTGTAAATTGAAAATTGCGTACACTGCAATACGAAAATAATGATGGTTATTAACAACAGTAACTACTTTAAGAAATAGTGAACTGTCTGAACTAGCAGTTAAGATGTTTTATTGGATTTGCAAAAGGAAAGGCTAGGTAGCCTCATTTTATGGAAATTCTTGGTTTATAGAGGAAGAGGCAGCACAAATAATCATTGTTAGCCTTTTCATTTCAGTGCTGCTTGTTTAATATGTTAAAATCGTTGTTCATTCTGTCTGCTCATGAAAATGTTGTTTGCACAGACCAACAGCATGTGCAAATCAGGAATGTGAAAGGTGAGAGTTGCAGGATAAATGTGTAGCCTCCCGTGCCAGCACACTGTTTGAATTAAAGGGTTTCATGAAGTGTGGCAGCAGCAGTGCTGATGAACTGCAGACATCGTTTTTTAGAGCTGACTGCATTTGCTTGAGAACAATATTAAGAATTCAAAAAGTTTACCTTATTTTGACCTCAGAAAAGTAAATATGTATGTCTGAAAGTTAACAAGCTATAATAGAGATCTGTTCTTTATGGTGTAGTTGCAGTAATTCTATCTTATTTTTAAATACCTGAGGCTCTTGATGTAATGGATCTACACAGCTTGAGAAATAAAGCTGAGTCACCAAATGAAGAATGCAATAAACTGCATTCAAAACAATTGCCATCTGGTTTTTGTTTTTTTTTTTATATTCTTCCTCATTAAAACTGGAAGGTTGATTTTTCCCAAATGCTGCAATGAAAATCAGGCATTCCTGTGTTGTAGCATGGCCATTTTCATGTTGTTCACAACTAGAGAATTATACATGCTGTCTTCCTTTCATACTCTTAAGCAAATAATTTGAGGAAATTTAAATGACATGTTTTCAGAGGACAGGTAAAACCAAAGACTAATCTTTTATTTTTCCATGGAGATGACCAAGCCTTACTTAGGCCCCACCTAATGTAGTCTAAAACAAATAACTACATGTGGTGCACTGCTATCTCAATGAAAAAAAAAGATGGAGTGGGACTAGAGATGATAGTTGTTGTTAAGAAGTGCAGTTTATAAGCTTTAGTTCACATACAAGTCCTTTCCCAGCTAAGGACAAGGAATATTTCAGCTTAGATGTGGACAATATAAACCTATAAAGAATTGTTGAGGTCAGTGCTAACAAATTTGGGTCAGATTTATTGTGCATTTCTACAACAAGGACAGTTTAGAGGGTTGGATTTGATTTAGTTTTCAGCACCGAGGTATTGCTAGGGGGAAAAAACCCTACAACTCAACAAATCACCGTGCTGTGGATGCGATGAAATCAATAGGGGTCACACAACAGAGAGAGGCTTTTTGTTTCTTTTTTTGAGATATGCTCAAAGACCTTGAAATTTTACAAAGTGTGGGAAATGTCGTCTTTCAGCACGTCTCAGTAAAGCGCTGTCTTTGAGGCACACGCTTCCAGGCTGGGTGATGGTGCTGGCCCTACAACACGCACGTACTCCTCCTCCTTAGGCTGTGCTCGCAGCGTGTGAGGAGGCAGCCTGCGGCGTTCGGGAGGTGGGTGGCATCCTGTCGGGGACACGCAGTACGGCTCTTTGGGGGACGTTTGGAAATGTGGAAGCAGACTTTTTATAATGCTCAGCAGTGTTTTAAATGAGTGTACTGTGAATCACAGGGTGTTTCAGTCATCGGGAACAGTTCAAGGTTTGAAGCGGGAATAATATCCAGGCAGGTATATTTTGATGGTAGTTCACCTGTGGGAGAAGAATAATACTGTTGCTCACCCTTGACCTGCGGCTGCTAGTCGGTGCTGTCTAGAGGTGGAAAGTCAACAGCCCTCCATAGAGGGAAGACCCAGAGACTGTCGGCTAGTGAAGCTTTAGAGTTGAAGTTGGCTGTTCAAATGCTTAGAAATGTTCTGTTTGTTTGTTTGTTTCTAATCTTTCCCTTCCATTGTTGGCAGGATCTCAGGTTTACTGGACTCCTGGTGTATCTAATACTTAGGGCTCTGGTTGCATTTCATCTCTTTCTTCCTCTGCTGTAGCTGTTTGCAGTTCATCTACTTAAAAGGGGGTGGAAAAGATTTTGCAAATCAAAGGGCTGGCTCAGTTCTTCTTCCTTTGACTATTTGGAAGAATTCCACTGTGAATAAAATTGTAGATCTGAAAAAAAATGCTGCTTTCATAATGATACTTCCCCTGCTTCTATGGAAATGGTTTGCTTTTCTTTTGCACTCTATATGGGTGGTTTTCAAGCTGTTCTTCAGTGGAAGAGGGGAGGATGCAATCTCCATCATCAACCAGAATTCAGGTCACTTTTGGTGACTTAATACATAAATGGAAGAATACTATGTGTGGAAGTTTCTCTTTGAAAGTTCCTGCGTGTTACCAGATGTGTGGTATTCTGCCCTGCTTTAATTGGGTTCCTCTGCTGCACATAATCTGTATGTTAAATGAATAAATCAGCACACAATTATTTCAAAAGATGTAATTATTAATCTTTAACTGTTCATAAATGGAGTGAAAATATGACTAGTAATATAGAGTATCACACAAATGATAGAAAAGATATAGACATTGCAGGACTAAGGAGTTCGAACCTGACAGGTGGTGAGGCTTTGTCCTGTCAATAAATAACTCGTCGAGGGAGAGTGAGGCCAGAAATCGTAGAAATTAATTTTTTTTTTTTTTGCCAGAGGTCTTTCCAGAGGAAAATTGGTCTGACCTCTATAAATAATGTACAATTTCAACAAGCCATTTTAGTGTTAAAAGATATTTCATCTGTTTACACTTACTTTGAATATTTTCTCATTAAGTGTAGAGCTGTGTAGCAGATTACCAAGATGCACAAGTCTCTTTCAGTATTTCTTTACGAACGTGAGCAGAGGTAGCAAGACTCTGGTTAAATTTTGACTGCATGGAAGTTAGAGGAGCCTATCATTGCTGTCGGTATATGTATGCGTACATATATTTATTTTGCACTGCATGATGACTGTTTAACAAGTTTCTGCTGCCACCAAGGAGTGTGTAACTCCGCTCTGCAAAGAGAGACTGGCTAGGAAACTCTTGAGCTGGCCTTTTTGTCACCAAGATAACCTCCTACACAGCAATCCCAGGGCCAGCTTACGGCTGTAAGTTACTAACATGTAAGCAAACCACTGAATTTAGAGAAGAATATAGGCTTTTTTCTTCTCCAGAAGAGAAAATGAGCTCGCCTTGTTTTTTTGCCTGTTCAAGGACCTGTGGTGGAAAACAATAGCCATTATTGTCATGAAGATAAAATCTTTGAGAGAATGTGTCTGATAGGAGTAGGGCTCCTAATGAAGCATGTGATGGTTGAGTTGTAGGCTGATAATCTTTTCCATCTGTTACCTAATAGAATTTTGTAAAACTGGGATTTAAGGTTTGTCAATTTTTGCTATCTTTCGTTCTAAACCTGGACATCTCTGCCAAGGCCAACAATGAAATGAGCACATTAAGATAATAAATCTCCAGTAAACAGACCAAGGTATTTATTTTGGGTGAATGAGGCTACATGTAAAACTGGGGAGTGTTTTGGGTTGACTGGTTACTGGAGGTGGGAGTGCTTTAAGAGTTGAATGCTTTTATAATAAGCTTTAGTTGTGGGAACATTTGAGCCTGAAACGTGAAAGAATGCAGACCTTTCAAAATATGGTATGTGAGAAAAATGTATGATTTAGTGTTTCTGTTTCCATAGAGGAAATAGCAATGCTTTGCTTGAACCAAATGATAAATTTCCTTTAAACTTAGTCATATGATAATCAGGGAAATAAATTCCCTCTACACTTTTGTCAAAGCAGTTGAGGGAAAAGTTATGTGTCTTAAAGTAACCTGCTATCTACAAGGATGTGGTTATATTAGTCCACGAGCAGAGGATTGCATTTTTCCTCTTTTTAAAGACATTTTATTACAGCCCTAGAAAAATAAATAGAAGCATTTGTCAGAATCTGAATTGGGTTTGTGGTCGCTGCAGTGTCAGACCAATTGTAAACATTATATTCTTGGACAAAACCACACTTGTTCCTTCAAGTAATAGAGATAATTGTGTCTTCAGTGTTTCTGCATTTGAGCTTTCTGACAGCATATGGTTTTTGAAATGTATGTTCTTCAGCATGTAATGCACCTTTCCAACGGCATCTTGTACAGAAGTGTGGCAGGAAAAAGTCTACACCACATCTTGCTACTTCTGTTACCATAAAATGCATCTTGAGTTCTCTGTGTAGCATTAAAAATGGATGTAGCTGGGAAGAGCTTTTGATATGTCATGGAGAATAGTGCAGAATCATAACTAGGTGCGACAGGGATTTAGAATATATACAGCTAAACATCAATAATGATCACTGCTCCCTTTTTATCTCTTGTCATTTTTTACTACTTAATCCTGAGAAAAAAAGATCTTTTGGTGCTGCATGGGGTGTTAAAAATTTGGGGGTAGGGGATGCTAAGTGAATTTGTAGGCCACTAAGCTGCTCAGTGTTGGAGATTGCTGAGTCTTGGTGTGCTGCTCAGGAGCGGCATCTACAGCACTGGTGTCCTCTTGAGATGAAAACAGCTGGTTCTTTGAGCGTACGAGCAAGATTTGTGCTCCTAGTGACTCTGCCAGGAGGTAACGTGACTGGCTTTAGGCAGGTTTCCCTCCTGGCATTGTACAAGGGAAGGTCTAGTCCAGTTTGATTTTGAATTTGGGAGACTTAGTTACATCATGTTGAAGCAAATGTACTATTTCCAGCGACCCACTTAAAACCCGCTCCCATGCAAGTGTTCCTTGTTCCTCAGCTCAGTGGGACGATCGGTGTGTTGGGAGTCAAAAATGTCTTTGTATGTGTTATGGCAGGAGCAGTCGGAAGTTTATAGGATGGAGCCTGTCAGAAGCGTGCGGGCTTGGATCAGCATCACTTCATAACAGAGACGTTGCAGGTCCGTTGAACAGGTGGAATAACATAAGAGACGTATTATTAAAATTAAGTTATTTAAGCTTTTACTGCATTTAAAACAAATTGAGTTCTGCAATTAAAAAAAACAAAAGTGCTCAGTTTAACAAGCCTTGAGCTACTGCGTAAATCTTTTCATGAGCCGTTTCGTGGTCCATCTCGTTATGTAATGTAATTGTGTGGCCCGGCTTGTTTCCAGTAAATCGCCTCTCTGGCCCCATGGCACCATCCCTTATTCAGCCTCTCTCCACAGGGAAGAGTCTGAAAAAACATGGCAATGGGAAAGATGACCAGTGTTTACAATAAGCTAATGGGAAACCCAGCTGTTTTGATAGGTTGCATAATCTTGGAGAGGAAAATCCAGTGCCTTGAAGAGAAGGCAATACCAATTATCCTCTTTATGGTAACACTATTAAAAGATGTGTTTTCATCTGTGCGCATGGTCATATTAAACCCTCCAATCTGTCTTTTCTAAGTTACTTGCTTATTGCAGAAGGGCCTAGCGGTTTTATATTTTAAGTGGAGGAAATTTCTCTTGAATGTGTGTTGAATTTGGAAGTCTGATTTGGCTCAATTAAAAAGTGATTAGGCTTTCTGTCTCCATTGTGGAGGCTGTAAGTGCTCTGGAGAAACATTTAATGTTGAAGGCTGGTCTGCTGGTGTTGGCTGAAATGTCGATAGAAATATGCAATGCTCTGAAAAATTCCAGGACTCCCACTAGGTCAAAAAATTTTCTCTCAACTATAGCATTTCATCAAGTTCCCCAGTAACATGTCTCTATGTATCACGATCATTATTGCTTGGAAATCCACCAATTTTGCAACGAGCTGAGAGTATTTATTATATGTGCTGGATGGCATTATCTTAGTAGAGAGGTCTGATGAAAATAACTTCCATCCCTTCTGCTTTCAGACTGCATTTGTGTTACATGCTGTTGTTTTACTGTATGTTACATGCTTTGGATGAGATTAATTTAGTTACATGAGTATTTATCTAGTCTAATTGTATTAATTACAGTATTTTTAATCAACCTAACCTGGTATAATATGGTCAGGATCCAGTCATTTAAATCTGGGCTAAAGCAGAAATCAGCTATACTTTCAGAATAATACTTGGTATAATTCAAAAGATTATATACAGGAAATCTTAAAAATCCCTGAGCTAGTCATCTTGTTAAAACCAAACTAATTGGGAACTCTGTGATAATGGCTCACTTCAGTATCTTTAATCTTTGTAAGAACTGTGTCTAGCTGGTCTTTTTATGGAGTATCACTTTCCTGGGTGAAAATACAGAAAGCTTCACTTAATCAAAGTTAAGATTTGTAGTGCACCTGTTCTCTGCTCTAACTGAAATCTCACAACAGACCTTTCTTGGCTTTGGCACGGTGTTTTCGAGCAAGTTGTTAAGAGGTAGTCTGACAAATTATTTTATGAATCATTTTCAACTGAAAGAACAGCGTGATTTACATATGGAACCAAAAAACTCTTTCTTTGTTGCCACTCCAGTCTAAAGATGTTGATAATACAGTAAGTTTATAGTAAAACGGGGCACTAGTGTTCCATGGAGTCTTAGTGTATTTAATCTTTCCAATCCTGTGATGTGCTGGATTCCCTAGACCCCCTTATTGTAGGATGTGCATGTTTTGAACTGATTTCATGAGTCTTCACAGTGAGTGGCTTGATGTCCATTTTTTTTAATGAGAAATGTGGGAAGCAGAGCTAGCATATTCTGCATTGTGGGCCTCTCCATGTGGCCCCGTGCGGTGACGGGTTGTCCATGCCCTGTCAATACCCTGCCTGTTCTGTCCTTGTGGAAGCGCTGGGAGGTGCCTCTGTGTCTGCATGACTTCTTAGAGGAAAAAAGGTCCTAGAAGTCCTAAACATTGCAAGTAGGGCATCAGTAAGTGTTGACCGGGACCCAAGTTTCTGAAAATATTTGGGCACCCCGGCTTCTTTAGTTCCTAATTCCTGTTGAATAAAGGCATGTTAGTGGCTTTATGGAACTCATCTGACGTGAGCTGCCAAAGGCTACGCAGAAGCTACCTGCATGGCGAAGAGTGAACTTCTGGGCTCATAACTCCATGTCCAGTGCTTTAACCACTAGAGGACACTGCCTCATTATTATCAGGGAAATTAATCATTGCACATTTAAAATGCCAAATTACAGGGGTTGTCTTTCTGTTGGCTTAACTTAATCTCAGATAAGATTGATTTTTTTTTTATTTTGCGCTGTACCTATCCACAGTGCTGCCATATGCTCAGATTCTACTTTGAGCTGAATAGGTGCCCAAAGAAAGACAGCTATGCTGCCCTTCCCCCGGTGAAAGCAAATACCTGGTCTTATTGCTCAGTGCCTCGAAGAAAGCAGAGCAACGCTAGAAGACCCTGCAATATTAAGAGCCGTGCATCGGTTGGGCAAGCTCATCTGTGAGTGATCAGTCATGCTCATGCTTTTTGTTGCGGTCTCTCTCGGGCTTGGTAAGCTTTGGCCTCTGCTCGGGAGCACGGTGACGAGGGTTGCCCCAGGAGGTAGGTCCCTCACCCGCCCTGTGAGCAGCCCCACGGGGAGGCGGGGGGCAGCTGCCCGAGAGCCATGTGCCTCTCTCCCCGTCTGGGGTTCCCCCCGAAGGGCAGGCCAGTGGTGGCAGAGGTGGTGTGATGATCTCGCGTTTTACCAGCCCGTGATGCTCTCGTGCTGTGGCTGTGGCAGAAGCAGGAGGCCACCAAGTGAATGGTGCTCCGGACTTGTGTGCAGGTCTGGCGTCGGAAGGCGTCGGGGACAGAGCTTCGCTTCCTCTGGGAAGAGAAGGAAGGAGGTACAATTCTTCCTGTCTTCATCTCAGAAGAGCTTCAAAAGTAGGCTGTCCATTTTTTTTTCTGTGTTTGGATCCAAACAGGAGAATATAGAGATGCTTCGGGGTAAATTGATAGAATTTGTGCTGCTCACAGTATTTAATTGTAACCTAGTTTCATGGTGGTAGCAGGAATGTATCTAGATTTTTAAGTATCGTGATTACATTCACAGAGCTGCTATAACCATGAGGAATGCCTGAATATAGTAGTAGATATTCTTGTGTTAAATCCCACAACTCATTTCCATTACATCATGAACTTACTGAGTTGGGAAGTCGTCCCTCATGAATCAGATAAATGCATCTCCTCCAAGAGCTGCTTGTTTTCCTGTACATTGTGCAGCACATGCCCTGCAGATTGGAAAGAGGTAATTTGCTGGGTTCGGTTACGGAACTGGCTCTGTTAAGCTGCTGCGAATCACTGAGGTGTCTAAGAGTGAATTCAGCTTTGCTAAAGTGGTGTTATAACCATGAGGAGCTGGGGTAGTCTGGAAGTATTCGTCAGTCAGTTCCTCTGCAGGGTCAATACTGGTGTGCCCATGTGCGTTGTATAAAAACTGCTTTTATCTGCAACACATCTCGCTGGTTTTCAGCAGCTCCCTCTGTGACGGATACTCGTACTGGTGTCTGCTCCCCATAAATACAAGCTATTCCAAATACCCCTTTTATGTGCAAAATCTAGGATTGTTACATTAATAATGGAGATGCAAAGAACCTCAAGGAGCTTAAAAAAGAGAAAAAAATAAGAGAATTGTCTAAAGGTAGATAAATGTTGCCGTCCAGATGTATGAACCCCAGCA
>VZTQ01004328.1:0-248574 GCA_013400755.1 Pelecanoides urinatrix
ATTCTATGATTCTATGACTCAGCGTTCTGTTTCCATTTGATTCTATCTTTCCTAAACCCAGCTGAAGGATATGTATGCCTTTAACTCATCCACAGTATCTCCTCTTGTGTACAACCACAGAACTTCAAGCTCTACTCCCAATCACAAACACTGTAAGAATACAAAAAAAACCCCAAAACCAAATACCAAACTCATGATGTTGTTTATGCCTACATGAATAATTCTTCTGATAACCAAGGACAACCACATGTGAACTAGCCCACTCAATATACATGTAACAATGGAGAAAGATCAGTTCTGAATCAAAGCTACAATTCTACTTTTAACTGAAATGTAAAACCACAGACTGCTCACCAAATCCCTTCATGGCCTTCCTTAAGACTTCTGCATCCTTCAGAGGGTCAAATCCCTGTGCATCAGTGATCGTGCCTCGGTTTCCATGCTAAAATCAGACCAGGTTGAGTTGCATATTAGTGTTAATCAGTAAAAGATTGTATTTTACTACTTAGGAAAGATGATCACTGTTATCAATTTTCTTTTTGTTAGAAAAGTAACAGAGAAAACTCAAAAAACCCCATCTATAAACAATTTGTTCATTTCTATACCCAAATGATGAGAAAATGCAAGGTCAGGAAGGTTCACTGATATTAAGTCTGCTGTCCAATTAATGAAAATTTGATGAAACTGGCAATACTTTTTAAGTTAGGAAAGGCAAATTTCATTAAATTTGAATTCACGTCAAATCTTTCTTCTTGGATAATGTGGTGAGACAGCAATTGTTTCAAGTCATATGAGCCTATATTGCTTTGGAAAGCTTTGGAAACCATCTCTTTCTTTAGTCAAACTTCTTTTCATGACCTTCTTTTCAATCTTAGGGTTGGTTTACGCTTATGTACAGAAAGAAAATGTAGAGAAACATATACATGGTCACATCTCAAAACAAAAGCACTGAATGCTCTTACTGTTACAGGAGAGACTGTAGGCCCTGTAGTTCCTGGGTAAGAGGGCATAGAAGGATTCACAGCTGGGCCTGGTGGATAATTTGGCATGGGCTGCTGGCCTGGGTAAGTTGCTGGTGGTTGTCCTGGATAGCTCACAGGCTGCTGACCAGGCGATGGTGTGGGCTGGCCTGGCACAGCGCCAGCTGGGTATCCTGGGTAAGCTGGCATTCCTGATGGTGGATTTCCTCCAGGTGGAGGATACCCTCCATAAGAGGGCTGTTGTCCTGATGGAGGTTGCCCAAAGCCACCTGGAGGGACTGGGGGATAACCCCCAGGTGTTGAAGGATATACACCTTGTGGTACATTTGTCCCTCCAAAGGTCCCTGCCAGGCTGGATGCCTGCAATGACAGCCAATAAAGCAAGAGACGGAAGGGTTAAACACGGCTGAGTTTCAATAACGTGTGTAATACAATACAACCTCCCTCCCCACCAACACAGGTAGTTCTGCATCCGCAAAAGAACTTTGCAATAATCATATCTTACTAGCAAGCAAGATGGAAAAAAACCTTTAATCAGTTGACTCTTGCTTTACTGTAATCATCAGCTACCATACATCAAAAAGCAGAACCAACAGATACATACCTGCCACTGCATCCAGCATTACACACCACTCACATGGAAGAGCGCCAATAGCCATACACCTCTTATTCTAAAAACTTACACTGATTAATCCCAGCAACACAAAACTATGCTTATCCCTTCTCTGTTCATGGCTGCCTTACATGACCACAGCATCATCTGAGTGCAGGGATTTACCACGAGCAATCTCAGGCTGATTTGCGATGCACTAGATACATTAGTAGTTTACAACTAGCAAGAGTTCCTGGACTACATTTGGAAAGACATCTGCAAAAATTGCCACAAAGATACTCCACTCCACATGCAGTATCATCTTCCCACGTGACACGCTCGGATCCTACACAGTTTGTTGCTCATTTTGCCTGCTAGCGGCCAAATCACTTCATTTAATCATTGCCTCAGAAAGGCATCTATAATGCAAATATCTTCCTACAAACTTTGCATTTGTTATGCAGCGGATTTCTGAAGACTAAGTTGTCAGAAGTGTCACTCACTTCTACTCTATGCAAAAAAAAAAAAAAAAGGTCACATTGGAAACATCTGCATTTTCTTCATTCAATATGAAAGGTTTTTCTGCCATCTGTTAAACATCAGTGCTTATAAGAGACAGCTGATCCCATATTCTTTTCAGGGACGAGTCATTGATACCTCAAATTGCACAGCCTCGTTCCTTATTCAGACTGGCCAAAATCCAGGTAATTGGCAAACACAGTCCAGATTTTGCCTATGTGAATATATTACTCAGAGCTAATAGCCTGTTCCCTGATTCCTCCGCACAGTAAAAGCTAAGTTACATTACTTTTATGTCCGTGACTTTTGAAGTTAGACTCTTAAATCAACATTTAACTAGTGGTTTGCTTTCCTAAAATAACAAATAGCTTGCAGTAACTGTTTTCTTCAATAGATGATATAGAATGCTCAACACCTAAACAGACTAGACATAAAGTCACAGAACCCAAGTCATAAACTTCTCAGCAGCAATGCCAGAAACACATCTTTGCACTTAAGAAAGTCACAGTAAAACACATTAAATGAAAGCAAACTCACCATTCCAGCCATGTAGTTGGGATTGAACTGATTGGCATAGCCAGCCACATTTTCTAGACCAATTGGAGGGGGATTTGAAGGTGGATAGGCAGCACCACCCCAAGGATTGCTACCTGAAAGCAAACACAGCTGTGCTGAAACAAGAAACTACACCTTTTTAAACTTATTCCTTACTACTTGCATTTCTAATGTTGTCTGTTCAATACTAGCAGTTTGGGAGAAGGAAAATCAACTGAAGAGGTGCAGGGTAGCAGTGCAATTATGATATAAAGAGAAGCCTCACTGGATATTTCTAATCATATTAGTTATTATCGTTGAATCTATAAGTTCTCACTCGAAACAACTCTAAACATATTTGAAGGTTAACTCTCCAGAATTAATACTGTAAACACCACATTTTGACTAGAGTAATTTATCTTAAACTACAAAGTTGTCTGAGTATTCCAGTAGAAAGATATTATTAATTCCTTTTAGGCTGCTAATTTGAGACATGTCTACAGAGTATGACAAAGTGCATTCACAGCTACCCAAGTCATGAAACTTGGCTGCAGACAGCAGTATAGTCTTGCCTGCATAGCAGTCTAACCAAGCCAGAATATTTTGCTGGATTTATCCTCCCTCAGGCTAGTTTGGCTTCTCACTGTACACTGCTTCCCCTTGCAAAGGTAGCTTGCCTAACTCCACATTTCACCATACCCATATGACTCCAGTCCTTTCTTTCTACCAACAATACTAACAACTGTAAAGTTCATTACCCTGATACTAAGCAGCAGTTACATGTTTCGTCAGCTTTATATTATTATAATTGATATCCTTTTTAACAGCCCTCTCCCTTCCATATACAACCATCTGCCTAAGAACAGTGAATTAGGTATAATGTCATAATTAAAGCCCTAATTTTTTGAGGGATATGGTTTTAAATTGTGTGACTGATTTCTCCCCGTACTCATTTTTCTCACCACCTGCTTTCAAGACTCAGTACTGACAGGACACTGTAACTTGACATTTATTGATTTTAGTCAAATTATGACCATTTCCTAGTGCTGTGTGCTTCATTGAGATTAATGAAAATGGACGTTATATGAGCACATGGCAGAACACTCATACAAATCAGAATCCCCAGCCAAGATAAAATAGAACTTAACAAGAGAGGACAGAAAGCTTCAGTAATCAAGAAAACCCTCTGCACTCTTGTTCTTCATCCATGCCACTTTCCACTCCAGATAGGACCACCACTGCCATTTAACGTTTACTTCATCTAAACAACTTACCTGGGGCTGCTGGTGGATAGCCACCTGCTGGGGGATAGCCAGGGTAACTCATTGCAAAGATCTGAAAAGTATGTGTGATACAGTTATTTTCTGTAATGCTTCACAAATTACATCATATAAAATTAACAGACAACATGTTTGCAGTAGGCACTTACCAAAATTTAGACAGAAACTGCACAAGTCGCACAGGCTTTTCCCTGGGAAGCCTCTTTCCATTTCCTTTTGCTGGACCAATAAACATGTTCAGATATCTAAGCAGTTGTAGAGTCACTCCTCAGACTATTTGTCTTATTCATTTCAGTTACTACTTACTGTTTACTTTGTCTATTACGTTGTTAAGGATGTATTACTTGAAAATGCTTACTTTATTGTGCTAGTAAAGTCTCCAGAAGTTTGCCACCTACACAGAACAGTCTTATTAATCAAGAGTAGAAAATCATCTGACAAACAAGCCACTTCCTCAAGTGAGTAATTGTATGAGAAGTGTTAGGAGGCATTTAAATGCAAATGTCTGCAAAAGTGCAAGGTCAAAGTAAGAA
The DNA here is from genome assembly GCA_013400755.1 of Pelecanoides urinatrix. Classification (NCBI taxonomy): domain Eukaryota; kingdom Metazoa; phylum Chordata; class Aves; order Procellariiformes; family Procellariidae; genus Pelecanoides; species Pelecanoides urinatrix. Next base: position 4,439 of record VZTQ01004328.1, read on the forward strand.
GCGCAAGGAACACACTTCATGCTTAGAACACTGCCATAAAATATGAAGGGTTTACTGAAAGGATAAGATCACTAGAACAAATTGGATCTCTCAAAGTTGATAATGTCTCTGTCAGCACAGAAGTGCACAGTCATTAGCTGTCCAAAACAGAAGTGGAGGTCAAAAAGGAAGGACAGCTAAACAAAGGACAAAACAAAAATTATTTTCCAGAATACAGAAAGTCTTATTTTAAACAGAACAACTATCAGGAAGAATGGTAAAAGTAACTCAAGGAGCTTGTTCGAGATGAAGAAAACATCCACAATCAGTCTTAACTTTTTCAAAGCTATTTATAGGACAATTCCCAGTCTATTTTTAAACTGCTGTGCAAACAGTATCCCTTCCCTTTCTTTCCCCTAAAGCACTGCCTTTTGCATCTGGCTTGTTTTGCCGTGTTTTGATTTCAGCTGTGGAGTTTTGTTTTGGGTTTGTTTTGGGTTGGAGGGGGTGCTGGTGTTGTGGGATTCTTTTTGTTTTGCATAATCATGTTAACTTCCCTTTCTGGTTTGCATGGCTCTTTTGCATAGCAATAGTGGAAAGGAAAAACACTTTTTTTTTTTCATTATTAAAGGAAAATACAATTAGGAAAACTTCAATTTATTTAAAAACTGTTTGGACTTCATGTCACATGTACTCATTTAAATTTAAATAGAGATAAATGAACTAGCAGAAATTACAATGAACAGAGCAGACTAAAAGTTATAACCCTGCCTTACCTCTACTCCAGTGTGTAAAGTGTCTAACAGACTCAACAAACAAGTGAACACAGTTTCTCAGCATTAGAAAAAGCCTGTTTACCAGTAAATCTATAAGGGATGCCTTTACCTGGAAAAAAATTATTTCTGTGCATGCAAATTTAAGTACTGCCCTTCCATTTGTGCCATTTGTTCATTCTCCATCGCCCCCACGAACAGAAGTGCGAGGCGGGGTCAGCCAGGGGTATAACCATTACCCCCTTTTCCTCTCCCGATGGGTGTAACAGAGCTGACAATTCACCCAGCTCCACACATGAGGAAACCAAGCACAACACGCAGCTGGGAAACTTGCTGACATTTTACAGAATCGGGCTTTAAATCAGTAAACTGTCAATCACAAATGGCTAGATTTAAACATCAAGACAGGTCCGGGGAAGTCAAAGCCACCCACAACCATCATGGCCCAATTCTGCATATTCAACTGGAAGAACAGACTATAGATTACCTAACATGACACCGTTCATAACCAGATTATATCTGAAGGGTAAAGGCTCACAGACATTTTTGCATCATATCAGATGCTTACAAGATGCTGTCCATAACATGGTAAATATTTTTCCCACATTCCTTTCATCCTTGGTTTCCAATGAGATCTTTCACTGCAGTGCTATCTAGGAGTTTTAGAATAACTTAAATATCAAGGCTGCTACAGCTGAAAAGACAACAAGCTTTTGATTATACAAGCATTTCTCTACATGACTAACCTCTACATAATTTTTCATTTCATATAGAAACACAATGGGTAAGATCTACAGCACCAAATCCGGCATACAATTACAGTGCAATATATACAAGGGAGCACAAACTCCACACACAGCAGTCATCTGGGAGATCAAGTTTAGTTTTCCAGGCATGCCCAATGCACATCCTACGTTAAGATTTGCTTCCTATCTGTGTCGCTTTTTAATGCTAGAAGCTAAATCTTGCAAAAAGGTCTCTCATAGTCATCCCTGCAGTTCAGCAAAATAATAGAGTTTTACTTATGAATATTCACTGATGCTAAATAAAGAGCACAAAGGTATGACAGCAGCTGCGTGGGGTCTAAATGTCTTCAAGATGCCACCGCACTTCACTGCTACTTCACAGAACTTGATAAAGCCGAACACTTCAATAAAATAGATGCAAATTCAGGTTATAAAACCCATCCAAAGAGCACTTGCAAGATATTGCTATCCCAAGGGAATCATAAATGCTGCAGGCAATGCCTGCTGTTACTCATACAAGGACTGTTAAGACCCCAAGCTCATGAGGCCAAAAAGCAAAAATTCAACATTTCTGATTAGAGCTGAAGGCAAAACACGTATTCTCCTCCTCTGCTGGAAAAAGAGCAGGCCGCTTCCTCCTTCCTGGCGCTTTGCCATGCTCCTAACAGCCTGCACGCAGGCGCGCCTGACTGCTGGAGGGAGCTGCCGGGCCCAGCCACACGTTGGGACGGCGTAGGCGGCGGCAGGGGAGCTGCCAGCTCCGCTCCACTGCTGCCTCCGGGCAGGTACGGGTGCATGGGAGGGGAGAGAGGCCAGCAAAATAAAAAATAAAATAAATTAAAAAATCAAGAGAAGGCAGCCTGGCACTTCAGAGCCTCACTACACCAGTAATCGGCTTTATGTAAGAAAACATAGCCATGGTACTAAAATAAAAAAGAACAATTATTACTCAAGTCACTCAAAAAACCAAACAAAAAACCCCACAACCCAGATTCTTAGCATGCATAATGCTCATTAGTCAATGTGTACATTTTTGATAACAAATTATTACAGCATTGAAATGATTTTTTTTCTTCATGTGCAACTATAATTATTATTTATTTACTTATTTTTAGCTTCACATACAAATACAATAATGACAGGACACTCCAAAAAAGGATAAGATGCCTTTTCAATAAAGCTTTAGGTACAAATTTAAGGCAAAAAGGTTTTTTTTTTTTATTTTTTGTGGTAGAGGGTGGGGAGCATTGTTTTTCTTAGCAGGGTTGTTTGCTTGCTTTTAATCCCATGTAGAATGTTCCTTTCAAATTGAATAAAAATTAAGAGTGCCTTTTGGCAATTAAAACTGAAGTTGAGAAATAATGGCTAACTTAATTAGCAATCTGAAAAAAAAGTTACTATATATATAAAAATGTTCCACTTGCTTCTTTCGAACATTGCATTTATCCAGGACTTTTCCAAGGGGAAATTTTCCCACACTGGCTTGATTCCAGGCAAACTAGATCCACAAACACACCAACTTCTCACGTTCAAAAACTTCTCTGATCGCCACCTTTTCCCTACTTCATCGAGTCTCTGTTGGCCATTTCTCTAACTTAGCAAATATTTATCCCTCTAAGTTAACTTTCGCAACCATTCTCACAACCTTGTCTCCATTTCATCTAAGCCCATCTTCCCAAATTTCTTCTGCTACATCCACAACACCTTACTAAAATTGTTAGTGATGAGCAGCCCTTGCCTGCTGACAACAAACTGGGGACATAGGCCAGAGAACAGAAGATACAGAAGTCCACCCTGCTATACAAATACTGCGTGGGAGGATACAGGAACAGCAAAGTCTGTGTTTGCTCAGCCATAAAAAAAGCAGTCCGTAAGAGGAGGAAAAAAATCCAAACAGCCAAACCACACACGGAAAGAGGGAGTGCCTTGACAAAAATACAGAACAAATACTGTTAAGGTCCTCTCCCCATTCCCAGTGTTCACCCTGGAGGTCCACCTCAAAACTCTAAATAAAGACTTGAGGTTTTACTCCCGCAGTGGATATTACTATCTCGCTTCACATTGCAAGCCACGAACTGCTCAAGCTCTTGAGCATTTTCCTGATGCTTTGGCAAAGCTAAGAGGGAACAGATATGTTCATAAGAGATTAAATCTGTGATATACTCGCGACGGGAATCTTGAAAATACGCTCCTCTAAGCCACAGCACAACAGAAGAGGACTACAACTGGAGATATTTATATAGAGTTACAAATTACACAATGATGGCAGAAGTAAAGAATAAAATTTTAAGGCTGCCAGAAAACTTCTGTTTCAAGGTGCAACAGAAATAAGCTCAGCAACTGCATTCACGCCCATTCGTAGAATTTATTTAGTGGCTGCTGTTCAGGCTCCAGCTACACCAAGGTCCAATAATTTGAGGTCAAAAAAGAATGAAAAGACCATGACCTATATTTGTTCAAAATAATTTGTTTAATTATGCCTGTTTCCCAGGGAACACCGAGTAAATTTAAACCCTTGGCCAGGTTAATCACCAGGATGTAGTACAAAAGGCTGCCTAAAGCTATGAATTACAGAACCCGCTCTGAGACTGATCCCTGATTATGAAACCAGCAGAACAGAATTTATCACCTTACAATATGCTGTGGATTCTCATCAGAGGTGAACTGAGGCATCCATCACTGCTTTTGCAAGACAAGGACAAGCCACAGTCAGCATCATACTAACTGCTGTTTCACCAGCCTAAGCAAGATTTATCTTTGACTTACGCACTGCAGCATAGAAGTTGCTCCCTCCTGTACCAGGTGTAATATTCTTCATCCTGACAGATAAAAAGGCCTGCAAGATGGTTTTCCATTAAGTCTTCTGTGTATGTGACTCCCTCTCTAGCGTTCCTTTCACTATGAAAAAACTAATTTCATAGAATGGGTTGCCCTTCCAAACAGGCCTTAATGTAGCTGAGTTCATGCCAGCCAAAACTCAGGAAACCTCTTTTACACAGAACTCAGCACTCATAGTTCACGTTTAGGAGCTTTACTGGTTTTCATTCAAAAGTGTGTATTTAAAGAATACTAACACATCATCCATTTCTTACAAAAAGATGTTTCCTTAAAAAAATAAAACAACCCACAGCTCTGAATAGATGGCAAAACAGAAACAAATTCAAATAAGTGGGCTTTTTAAAACTATCCATTTGAACTGCTTGCTAGTATTACGAGTCAGGAGCACTGCCAGTTTTGATGACCATTCTAATTCAATATCATCATCATTATTATTACAGAAGTACTTTACTGGAAGATAATCTAGCATTTTTTGACCTGCTGGGGTAAGTGGGGGGTGAGGCGGGGGGAAGCATCGGAAAGGTAGCACTGACAAGCCTGAGTCAAAATGAGGTAGAGCAGAAGAGAGATGCTATGTCCAACAAAGAACAGCTGAATGGGAAGACAGACCCATAAGCCACAACCGAGCTGTAAAAATGTGTCCTGGTTTCATCTGGGATAGAGTTAATTTCCTTCCTAGTAGCTGGGATAGTGCTGTGTTTTGGATTTAGGATGAGAATAATGTTGATAACACACTGATGTTTCAGTTGTTGCTGAGCAGTGCTTAAACTAAATCAAGGACTGTTCAGCTTCTCATACTGCCCTGCCAGCGAGCAGGCTGGGGGTGCACAAGAAGCTGGGAGGGGACACAACCAGGACAGCTGACCCCAACTGACCACAGGGATATTCCACACCATATGACGTCATGCTGAACAAAAACTGGGGGAAGTTGGCCAGGGAGGCGAGGCCGCTGCTCAGGAACTGGCTGGGCATCAGTCAGCAGGTCGTGAGCAACTGCACTGTGCATCACTTGTTTTGTCTATTCTTTTATCATTATTATTATTTTCCCTTCCTTTTCTGTCCTATTAAACTGTCTTTATCTCAACCCATGAGTTTTACTTTTGTTCCCCGATTCTCTCCCCCATCCCACTGGGGGGGAGTGAGCAAACGGCTGTGTGGCGTTCAGCTGCCTGCCAGGTTAAACTACGACAAAATGTTAAATAAGAATATCCATGTAACTGATAATTTTCAATGACAGCAGCATAATCCATGACGTTACAGCCTTAGCACTGCAGGAGATGCTAACACAAGGTGATTGTGTCATGGATTCTAGGCAAAAGTGCAAATATTTGCAGTGCAATTCTCAAACCTCTAGCAACAAGAAGTTTTAAAACCACTGCTCATAATTTAAACTACATATAACATTAGCCCACTTCAAATATTTTATACTGTCAAACACTACTTGAAGAGTAATTTGAACAGTGTTAGAAACACTCCACACAACAGAAAAATGCATGAGAATATATGATTAAAATAAGATTCTCCAAGACCGTGAAACAACTCCTTTGATGGTACCTACACCAGTACAAACTTTGTATTTCACAGAATAACGTAGGTTAGAAGGGACCTCTGAGATCATCTAGTCCACAAGGAATTTCCCAGATACTCACTCTGACCTACAACTAGTACCTCCTATTGCTGGCTTTTATTGGCTAGTGAGAAAACAAAACAAAACAGAAATGACACCACATTCAACTAAGACCTCAGAAGCCTGCAAAGGATAACTCTGATGTAAGAGGCAACTCAGCCACTTCATGACAAAGTTCTTTAACCACCTAGTAACAATAACCAGCATCTGCCACAGGAGCAAACAGGGACCAAAAGCCCAATAACCAGCCCCCTTGTCTCCTTCATGAGACAGGCTCGTCCCAGCTTGAGCATACTCTCCTCTCACTGGTACATCTCCTTGGCAACTCAAGACCCACATCCTTCACACAGGGTCAAAATGTGAAAGGGCAAGTAGGCCAACCTCATATTCTAGCTGCCAGCAGAACTGGGTCTGCCGGAGATGGCAATGTAACACCATTCACCAGCACTGAACCACAGAGATGGCAAGTGGTTTTATGGACCTTTGTCTTGGTGATCCAAACAGCAGACAACAGGGGAGAGGGAAAAAGGTGGCATGACGTTACCACTCAGTGGCAACATTTCATCGTCCTGAAGATCCCGCTTATGTGACTAAACATTTATTCCCCCAGCATACGGTTTCATTCAGCATCTGTGATCTGGGAAGATCACAGACCTCTTTGGGTTTACGTATCAGTCCCTACATATGTACTCAAGGCAACACAACCTAAAGAACTTAATTGAGCTGCATGGACTCTTGAGATTCACATGTAGCAAAAACATGAGGCCAACTTCCCTTTGGCTTCCTGTTCTGCCCTAATCCAAGAGTTTCTTTTTGCAACACACCCTTGCAATATTCTTTCTGGAATACCTGCAATACAAACAGTCAAAACATATATGACAACACAGATAAAGACACTTTGCTAACAACACAAGCAGTAAGAAAAAACACCAAAATAGGTTTATGAGATGTTTGAAGAAATAATAGAATGATGTTGTTCTATTTCAAACTCATAACTTGTCATATAAAATAATTTGTTGCAAAAAACAGTCATGCTATAAATAGTCTGAATTATGTTCTCAACTGACTAATGCTTCAGGGATTTGTACTCATCTATTTTAAGTTCTACCATGCAAGAATAAATTTTTACATCATCAGTACAAGTCAGAATAGGTAAATACTAATTACTCGATTTCACAAAGTACACTCTGTGTGGGAAATCCTACAGAACTAAAGCAATAGTGTAACCTTCAGTACTGTAGAACAGTTACTAGAAAAACACCTAATTGTTCATTTCACACCAGCAATTCGTAATTAGTTGCTGTGCCTGAGCCTGAAGCGCAGAGCCAGGGAGCGGCCCCGCTGCAGAAGTGGAAGGCTCCAGCGTTCCCCAGCCCTGCGAGGCAACAGGAACAAAAGGCAGACAAAAGTTTTCCATCGGGTCCTCTGCCAGCACTTCCTACATTTACACTGTTCGTGCCACAGAAGCAGCCAAATAACACCAAGCTGTTCAAGTGACAGCTCCCCAAAGAAAGGCACACTTATGAGACCTTAGTTAAAAGCTGTATAGACGTACCCTACGCTGCGCACAAAACATCTGTGCTCTGCAGCAGTCTGATAGCCTTGGGACTCCCCAGCTGAAAAACAGATAAATACAAGCTTGCAAATATGTTAACTTCCTTAAAGGTGACAGCTTTCATGCTTTCTAGACACTGAAGGGCTTAAACACCCAGCTGTCCAGGAACACTGGGAGTTATTGCTCGTCCGTGAGCAAATGGACATGCTTTTTTCATTCCTGACTATAAAGAAATACTGATTTTCAGCTGATCAATTCTTTACAGGAATTGACTTATTCAAGATAGAAACAATTTAGTACAGTAGACCAGAAGCCAGGTATTTCACAACAACCACAAACAAGCAAAGTTAAAAGAAAGCAAGGCTATGGCCTTCAAAAGTACTCCACAGGTGGGATCAGCAAACTTTAGTCTTTAAAGCTTATTACTGAAAAAGAAGTATTTTTTCCCCCTAAATCGTAACGTTTGTAAAATACATTTATTCTCCTAGCTAATGTGTTTTCAAAGCCCTGTCAAGTGCAGCCAATAACCAGTTATTTGGACTATAGATATGTGCAATGTTTGCAAGAGGTCTTTGGGAATGTGAATTAGATGCATAAATTAATCACACAAAGCATCGCTTCACATGCATATTGACTGAATGGCTATAGTACAGGTTTAGCACAGCGGCCTTGTGAAGATTTAAAACTCATTTGGATCTTTAATATGGGATTAATTTGGTTGACAGTTCTTAAGCCTGCCAAAAGCTGGGATCCAAAAGCCTGAATTGGAGGCCCACCTCTCCTAATGATTAAATGAATACTAAATTAATGGCTCCAAAGAAGGAAGGAAGGAAACTGAAGTCCGGTGCTTCCTCAAGACAACAGCTGAGCTAAAGCTAGAACAGAGTGACCTATTGGTGACACTTTCCCAATGCCCTCAAAAAAACCCCACTCACACTTTGTAGAAAAAAGAAAAGGAAAAATAAAAGCTTTTAACTTTCCCTATTACCAAATAAGACAGTATCTTCTCTCTCAAACAGACGACAACACATAAGGAAAAAGAGGAAGCAATGTCTGGAAAGGACGTCTTTCCATTTCTTTGTATATCTTAGAAAAGAATCGGACAGCACAGCCACGCTCTGCACTGTACAGGGAACAGCCAAGTAGCAGGACTGTGTGGGGTTGTGTTTGTTTTTTAAAAAAACCACTATTCAGCCCAAGTTCCTACAATCTAGCGGTTAGCGCTGGTCCACACTCAGCATCTGTGACAGCTGAATAGTATGGATACAATTTCACACATACACACAAAAAAACAGCTGCTAAGTGTAGGCAGGATTGGCTGCCTGGTCATCACAAGCATGTAATAAAATTGTCTCTTAGAAGGACACCAGCAAGTCCCCACTCTGACCCACAACTGACTCCAGGCCTGCCCCTAGCCAGGATTTAACCTCCTATCAAGATTTTGTAGTGAGCTCTGATAAAATCTGGAACAAACATGGAGCAACAATAGCAGTAATACACTGTAAATACTTACTGCTGCCCTTTAGCTTACTTATCTACCACTTGCGGTACTGCATTACATTTTTCTCAGCTTGGGGAACTGCTTGAAGGAAATTCAGCATGTACATCAAACACACCTGCTTTCAAATAAACTGGCAACAGCAAAAGCAAAGCGACCACTTCAGCTTCGGAGCATGACAACAACTCAAGTTTCAAACGGGTGAAAGTGTTGCTCACAGGAGCATAAGCATGCAGCCTTTTCTTTTGTTTTGGGGGTTTTTTTGGTGTGGTGTTTTTTTTTTTTAAAAAAGGCTTTTGCTACCTTCTTCAAAAGCAACCCAAAACAAAAGTCACTACATACTGCTGACAAGTCTCTGTTCTTATTTCCAATAGTTGATATAATGCAATTTAAAAATATATCCAGTAAGAAACATATGTTTCAAGGTAGTGACATAAATGTATGAAATAAACAAAAGAAATTACATTGGTGCTGTTACTCAATTGTAATAATTCAAGGGAAGCCTCTAACTGCAATTTGAAGCTGACAGAGAAGTTTCTATGGATGATTACTCAGAGCCTTGGCTAAAAATAAATAAAACTTTCAATTTGTTAAAAAGCCCTACTATTTCCATAGCCACCATTAAACCATCTGCTCTTTTTGATTACATCTCTGCTTTAACTATAGCTTCCTTTTTTTATCCCTAGATTGCTATCACAGAACTAAGATAGGCTCTTATCTTAGCTCTGATTAATGCAATGTTATTGAACAGACCCTCTAGATGCTCCTTCTTCTGAAACTTGCTAGAGGTCTAGGAAACAGTATCTCCTTGTAGCCTTCAAACCAGACAGACTTTTTGGCTTGACTTTCTGTAGTAAATTGTATTATGTGTTTTACATTGTCATCTAACACTACAGTCTTTACAGTGTTTTTTCATTAATATACTGTATTGTCTACACAAATACCTCCATCCCACTATGATTTTGTTATATCTTTTAGTGACTTTTGACATTTCACAGAATTTCCAGTTTGACAATTCAAAACTTCAGGGGACTATAGAGAACATGCTGAAGAAGTGACACAGCATATGAATGAGTGTGATGAGCACTTCAGAAATTTTAAGTCCAGATTCATAGAGATGTTTTGGCTCCTAACCTCACATTGAGGTCAGGCAAGAGAAAGGTACATAAATATCATTGCTGACATACACGTGAAACCATTAGGCCCTTCAAAATCTTGCTGAATCTGTATTATATTTATGGTACACCATATTATATATGGTGCTTTGGGGGAGGGGAGAGTCACAAGAGTAGCTACAGAGGCACTTTCAGGGGGAAAAAAAAAAATTCAGCAGAAAAGCTGCGGGTACCGGGACCAGGCGAAACTGGAAGCAATGCCCAGTGCAAGTTATCTGCTGCATCAGTGGGAGGAGAGTGGTCCGCACGACTCTTACAGCAGCTCTAAAACCAGGAAGTTACAGAAATAACCAAGCAGTGGGGAAAGCATTCGTGCACTCGAGCTTTATAGCAGCCATATGCCAGCACTGGTTTTGTACCGTTTCTGACGTTACTGTAGGTGCTCCAGCAGAGCACTGACTCACTCAACACAAATGCTGTGTGCTGGGGGGCGTCAGGGAACAAACCCCCCACCTCCTACAGCAGCCAGGCTTTTAGGTGCATGAGAACCTACTAATTAACTCCTTCCTCAAAACACATTGCACCAGCACTTTTCCCTCCTGTCAGTCTGTTTTCTCTCCACACCTTCACCTCAGTCTTTCTGCCCCAATGCATCTGTCCCCATTTTTGGCTGAGCTGCTTTCCATGCTTCTGCCGCTGCCTTCAGAAGATTTCTCCCTCAACTGTTCCTCTTTATCAGGAAGAGGCTTCCAGGAACTACCACTAATCTGATAAACAAGGAAGAAACGTCCCAAGAAGATACTCCCCACTGCCCAGCCTCTCTTCTCTACAAACAGGCGACAGGGAAAAACTCTGCTTTTCTGAATATTGAGATATTTATGCTGTTGTCTTACACATAGTTACACGTTTTCTGTCTTACACGAGGTATATCAGGAACTTAAGAGTTTTGTTTTAGGAAACTTCAAGTACATGTAGTGTAAGAAAAAGTAAAGTACATTACAAGCAGTTTGTAGAAAAGGATGTTTGGTAAAAAAAAAAAAACCTCTGTGTAACGGCTCTGACAAGACTACCATCTCGGGCTTCTGTCTCTTGTTAACTATACACTTTCAAATCAAAAGTTCAAGATAAGCTGAGGATACAGGCGAAGTGCTGAACTGCGACTGCAAGAGCAAAACACGCATTTTCCTCTGAAACCACCTCATTTGCCTAAGAAACAAGAGCAGCTTTCTACGAACCGCGGAGGTGCTGCGGGCCCCGACCTCCCAGCCCCCGGGCCGCTGCCGGTCACCCCGAGTGCGCCACGGCTCCTGCCGCCCCGTGCAGGCGGACGCGAGCTCCCCCGTCACCCCGGGGACACCAGCCCAGACCAGACCGGCCCGGCCCGCAGACCCTCGCCACAGGCCGGCACTCGACCCTCTCCCCCCGTCCCGTCCCGTCCCGCCGCGGGGGTCGCTCCTACCGCAGGTCCTCGGGAGCCGCTGCGGCCACCGCCCCTCCTGACGGCTCGGTCGCGCTGCGAGGCGGTGGCGGGAGGGGCGGCAGGAGGAGGAGCCGCTGCGGCCGCGGCTCCTTCGGCCCGCCCCGCCGCCGGCCTCGGTGAGAGGGAGGGCCGGGGGCGGGGAAACGCCGGCCGAGGCCGGGCGGTGGAAAACGGGAGGGCTGCGGCAGGGCCCGGCCTGGGCCGCCCCGCCCGCTGCAGCAGCTGTCCCGGCCCGGGGGGAAGCGCCGCCGCGGCCCAGGCCCGGCGCCGTGGCCGAGGGGGAGGCGGCGGTCCTCGACGAGCCGCCTTGGCAGGGCCTGTGGGGCAGCCTCGGCTCGGCCTCGTCCGGGGAGGCCCTCGGCAGGGCAGCCTGGGCGGCTGCCGGCTGAAACGAGTTGGCGACTTCCCCCAAACAGGTTTGACAAAAGGCGATTTCCAGTCAGAGGTCCGCGTCATAAAAAGCAAAACGTACAGGGAAAAAAGTAACTCCACCCATCACATGGGCAGCCTGGGCTTGTCCCTGCGATGCATCATCTCCTGGGGGACTGGGTGACACGGATGCAGCAAAACCAAATTAAGGAAGTTACGGTCCAAGTCAAGATTGTAAGCGTTCAGCATAACAGTGGATTTAAACCCAGAAACTGATTGCTTTCACCAAGAATCCATACAATATTCAGAAAACATGTTTTCCAGGCAAGGTGAGACAGAAACCCCTGTTTTGTTGCATATAACACACATTTCCTTCAGTAAAATTCTACAGAGGAAGGAGATTTTTCATGTTGACCTTTTGTAGTACAAGCAGTACCAACTAAATGCTTCAATAAACATCTTTTTTCCTACATGCATTCTTTAAAGATGAGTGAAGTTGCTCACATGGAAGCATTTAGAGAGACAAAACAAAATAATAAAAATGAAAAATAAAAAAGCCTAGCATTTTCCAATTAAATTTCTTCTGCCAAGACACAAAATAACATTGCTGAATCACAGCATTATACAACTTGGGCGGGGAATAAACTCTTCTTTGCAGCTGGGATTTTTGTGAACAGGGTCTCAGAACCTCCTTTCCAATGCTTGCTTCCCTCACACATATGCTTTGTAACAGGCAATTTCGTGTAGAACTGATTTTGATGGATGTGTTCATGCTTCTTAAAGCATATGTGTTGTTCACCCACCAACTCTCTTCAGTGCAGGGTCTAGTTTTTTCTCCTCCATACAGCTTCAACATACCATCATGGCCAATCATTGAAATACAACAGCTGTGAAGGAACTAAATAAAATAAATCTCCTTCTTTTTTTCCCCCTCATCAAAATTTTAACTGGCACAACAGAGGTCAAGGCTGCACCTAGGGGAGAAAGCTAAACTTAGAGTAGTCCAAAGCAGGTGAACACATATATTTCAATTTAAGAATAGCTTATTGTGGTTTAGCATAATTTACAAGTTTATTCCCAGCTGATCTTAAGCCTCTCTGAAAAAGACATTTCTGATTAATCGGGAAAGCTAAACATCAACACACATTTTGATGCAGTGTGGTCTGACGTTCGCTATGCAGGCAGATGGAAAAATTAAGATGTGCCCACAGAGGAGCTCACGTGCAAAGAAGGCCAGGGATCGTTGTGCTCTCAGTGTGCTGGCAGAGCTCCTCTTGGGAGTTAACTTACCTGACTTGGGCCAGCTGAAAGGGGCCACGTTAGCTTTAACAGGACAGTTTTGTTAACCAAAGTAATTTTGACTGAAACAGGTTAGGAGCCATTCAGACGAGCTGCTACTCCCATCCGATGGGGACACAGTGACCTCTAACAAAGGATTACCTCTTCCAGCAGGATTTGGAAAATAACATATTTCTGCAACTTCAGTAGTTATTTTATCATGTAGAAAAGCCCTTTGAGTATCATATGCTTAGGCTGGAAGGGATGTATGAGGAAGCTGGTACTGCTGCAAGCAGCCCAGTATTCATTCCAGACCCGGTTGTGCTCACTTTGAAGTCAATTGCAATGTTCCATGGATTTAACTAAGGTCCAGGTTTGGCTCACTTCTAGCCACTGAGGCTGGATAAATAGAGGGATTCATAGAAGTCCCCCACCTTCCACGCTGTATTCATAAACAGAAAACTGGGCTAGCTATGGCAGCATATGGAATATTTTTCTGACAAGGAAACCATTGTATGGAAACCTCACCAGCTGCCATTTTCAGACAGTCAGGCAGTGAGGCATTTGCTTAGCATATTTAATTTCTGGAAATTTTTCCACAGGAATGATAACCTCTGAGCCCACACTCTTTGGGAGCTTTGGCTGGAGCAAATCCCTCTTCCTGCAAAAGCTGTTATGGTCAGCAAAAGAAAAAGATATCATAGTGCAGTAGCTTTGGGAGCATGTTTTATCAGTAGAAATTCATCAAGTTGCACACCACCACCATTAAGGGAAAATTTTCTGTAAAAACAGATGTTTATAATTAAGTGACAGATTAGAACTTTTTAATATATTGGAAACATTTTGCAAATGGTTAGGGTGACTTTCCTTCATTTTCAGTGGAACAAGGGGAACTGTTAGGAGAGCCATGTGAAGCTGATGGATTAAAGCCTGAGATGAAGTCTCTCATTAGAGAGACTGGTTTTGATTTAAGCTGTAAATTTGCATGAGTATCTGTGAGAATATTTATAATTTTGTTAGAGAAGGGTAGAATTTTGAAGACTAGAGACCTTAAAACAGGAGAAGAGATTCCGCTGAAATTGAGTCAGGAAGAAATCAAACCCCTGTATTTGCCTATGCATGTGCCTCTGACTAAAGGATTTATGCTGTTACATCAAAATCCCAGCTTATACGTAGTTTTTCTATGAAAACAAACAAATTAAAACTAGTGAAAAGTGATCCAAGTGTAAGCAAATAGTAGCGTGCTTGGAAACGTAGGCAGCCCAAAGCAATAGCTTTAACTTCCATAGGCTTCTTGATGGAGTCTAAATTCCCGAACTGCCTCTGAGGCAAAAAATGAGCACTGGGGGAAATTTTGTTAGAAGTAGGAATGTTGTGACTAAGACTTCGCTATTCATTCCATGCCACGTTCTCTGGCTGTTGGGGTTCTTACCTGCTCTGCTTCTCTCACACCTCCACAGGGGAAGGGGATTCCTGATGCTCTTGGAGAGAGAGACACCCATGTCTCCACTCTTGGAGGAAGACACATCTCCATTCTTGGAAGAAGAAAGCAGATGACAGCAAGGCCCTTACTTTTCTTTAGAGTAGAGCAGTGAACCTTTGTTCAACCTGACAAAAATCATTAAGCCCACTGAATTTTTGCCCCTGGGCAAAAATCTGAGATGATGAGATTCACAAGAACAAGTACGTGAAGAAATAATAATGGTTTCATGTGGATCATATATTTTAGACACATGCGTGAAGGAATTATCTGGCACAGTTGTAACAGTTTCTGAAATAGGAAACAGGATGCCCAGGTGCAATAGTAAGTATTGGTTATGCTTTTGATAGGTCCCCTCATAAAGAAGTGGCTCATGAGTAAAAAAAAAAAAAAAAAAAAACCCATGCAAAAACAGAGATCACCTGTTTTGGTATATTACTATGTTCCTTTTTCTGTGGATATGTACAGTTATGTAGCCATAAGTCACACAAATGAACATTCGGGGCATTAAATACTAACAAGTCATTCTCTTGTATTTTATGCAACGATGAAGATCTACCTCCAGCAATGTATTTATGTAATTCCTTGACCCACTATTTCTTCCCTTTAATTCTATTTAATACTTCATAGGTGATTGGCTCAAACAAGTGACAAAGTGTAATCTGAAAAGCGCCAATTTTTGTCACCCCAAATGTATAAAAATATACAGTTACATAAAATATGGAAAGCATTTTCAAAGGAAGGATATGTGAATTTCTAAGTTACAGAGCTAGACGTAACTTGCACATGAAATTGTTGCTTCCCTTAGAGTTTATTAAAATAAAAAGAGATGTTAACAGTAACTCCATATAAAGGCCACTTCTGCTCACCTTCAGCAGCATTACATCTGATACACCCACAGAGACATTCATGGTATAGTTGCTGCCAAAAAGGGACAAGGCCACTCTCTCCTCTCCACCCTTCAATTCCAGCCAGGCTTTCTTTGATCCTTGTTAGATCAGCTTAGCTGTAAGCATGGATTCCTACCAGGAGGGTAGATCTAAGAGCCTTGAGATTTCCGACTAGGACTCTCCTCTATATCTTTGTAACACATTTCATCTCAAAAGTACATTAAAACAGTTTACTGGTAAAGTAAATACTATGTCACAATTTGACTGGCTACTTCTCTAGAGCAGAATGTAACTGCAGCCATTTTCCTTAAGAGTTTACAAGAGGAAAAGTATGCAGAAACATGCAGTATAGCGTACTACATTACCTATATTTATTATATGTATGTTAAATTACATACATACCTTCTAAGACTGGTTTTCAAATCAGCTCAGTTTAGGAAACCTAAACCCAGCCTGGAATTGGAACCACTCCAGCACACAGTTCCTAAGGTAACCACAGAAGCCATGCTGTGCAGCTGATACAAAGAGGAAACCAAGGGTATTTTCTCCAGTTAAAATTACAGGAAACCTACCAGCAAGTTTTAATATCTAATTTTTTTTGGTCTTTAAGGTTTTAATATCTAAACTGGTATTTAGCTTGGATAGAATCCCCAAACCTCAGGTGTTATGTATGCATTTTGAACCGAGATTTACTTTTACTCATATTAACAACTGTCATTCTGTATTAGGATTTCAAACCAAGTGCGTATGGACAGTGGTGGCACAGCCAGGGTAAGACAGCAGCAAATGAGGCCTAGAATCCTTGGTGTCGGGATAGGTGAGAGCCTGCATATCATCTCAAGAATGGTCTTACTGATTTCTGACATTGTGCTGGTATTGACTTAGTACAATTCAAATGGAGAAGTCTTTGTGGGAGAACCCACAAAATCAGAGCAGCATTTCCCACAAGCACTGCATTTTCCTAGTGCCTCTTCCAAACTTCAGTTCCAAACCTCATACTTTTCCAAGCGGATTTGTGCCATAACAGCACACAAACCAGAAGCAAGTGATGGAAACTAGTATGTTAATTCAACAAAACATCCGCACCCCTGATTTCACAGGTGCTGTCTTCTTCCTTTTTCCATACCCATTTTTCAGCATTTCATTTCCATCACTACAATATGCCATTGGTGAAAACTCAGAGATAAAATACCTGAGAGTTTACATACTAAAAGCAAGCAGAAACTACAAAAAAAGATTTCTGCAAGTCTTTCAGGCAGCCTAGGAACCTAGAGTACCAGCCAGCGGTACATTTTTGGGAGTGCTAGCCTGGAACCTGAGAGGTCCAGGTTACCCCACAGGCTTCCTGCATGAACTTGATCAGGTTCAGATCCTCTGAAGATACGCGTACATACAGCCTACGTTGATTTTGATCCCTGGGGAACTGATATGCATCATTTGCCAACTCTCCCTTATGAGAAAGGGAGTTCTCTCACAGTCATTCTGGGTATAGTTCACTTCTTTACAGTCCTGTTAGTTGATGGAGATTTTGGAAAGACAATCTCCCAAACGCTTTCACTCTCTTTTAGCCAACAAAAGGCACTCATTTTCCTTCCTCAGTTTCGTTACCACTCCTGAGCATTCCTTAGGTTTTATACTTACTTTTTTTGCATGTGGTTTCCAAATCATACAGTTTGCAACTCTTCTATGCACCTGTTTTCCTTCTTCATAACCGGGCCTTCAGTTAAACCAGATCCCTGCAAGACAATATCATGTACTTGTATTCCTCTCCCCTGCTTCTTCCTCTGCAGGTTCTTTGTACCTCCTAGTGTTTCAGGCCTAATGATATCTCAGAGGTAGCATTACTCTCAGTCTGTGTTAGACGCCTGAGAAAATTTTACTGCTTAAAATCCATTGCTTAGCTGAACTGATTGCTGCAGTTGGTTTTTCCAATGCATTCGTGTTGCAATTGGAGACAGCAATGTTTAATGACTCTGCATTGCCCCTAGTCTGGAATATAGGTGATACAGCCTATGGCTTGACTTGATGTATTCTGAGGAATGCAACAATACAGCCATTTCATAAACTGAACCAGAATTTGTGATGGACTGTACAGGCTGTGTTTTCAAAGGACATCTACCTTAGACCTGTGTAGGTCTTTAATACACAGGATTTTTGCTGAAACAATTTTCTTGCACATATTTTGCATTTTTCCCAAAATCGTGCTGTGAATTTCATCTGTGGGGCTGTCTATCAGAATACCTTCCACTGTTACTGAATTCATTCAAATTAAGATAAGAGCTAATTCTATGCTCCACGCTATACAAGTTATGGAGTGTGGAGCGTGCATTTGTATGTAAACCATTACCCTTCACATGCAGCAGAATATAGTCTTGAAATAAACAGTTTCATCAAAGAGTAACAGATGGAAGTGCTTTAGTTTCCATTTCATATTAATACAAACTTGTCATTACACTCTTAAAGTGTTGCAATTGGATAGCTCTGTGTTTTACTGCTCGGTGGACATAACCCAGCTTACTTTGGTGGGCTGACACCTTGCAACACACACTCATAGAAGTCAATAGTTCAGCCCTTTGCAGGTCAGATTTTCTACAGTTTGCTTAGATCTTCTGCTTTGGGTTGTATCTTTTGCAAAATTGAATTCTGAACTCCAATTAACATCTAATTCCAAGCAATAGATTTAGATAACAGAAAAAGGAGCTCACAGAAACAGACTGAGCTGGCCCTGGCACATACACCCCACCTACACCTGCAGAGTTCAAGCTCCTGATATGGGAAAACAGATAAATATTTGCTAGTATTTTTAAGTACTTCTGAGTGGGTGACTGGAAACCTATCTGAATGGCTTCTAGATCAGACATTTATCCCTATGTGTCAACTGTGGCAGTTTGCAATACCATTTTGAACTCTTTGGTTTATCATCATAAATGACTTTCCAGCCCAGCGAAGTTTCTGGGTGGAACTTAATATGACATAAACACAGATACCTATCTCTTTTTTTTTCCCCCTTTCTCCAGGAAATGGAGAGTGAAGCAACTCGGGCAATCTGACACTCAGCAGTATCACAGAGAGTTTTCAAATCAGGTCAATAGTTGAGCAGAGGATTTCCTCCTCTTGGGCAGGAGAAAAGCAAGGTTCTCTGATAAATTCACAGGAAGCGGAAGAGAATTACCCAACCGTATACTGTATTGCAACAGCACATTTCAAAACATTGCCTTTGCATTTTCAATTGAAGGATGTTTGTTTTGCAGCAGAATTTCTGAGAAAATATAAACCAAATACAGTGAAGACAGTTTTTCTAGCACTTCCTGTACTCCATTATAGTCTGCACAAGGCAGGGGGTTTGTACTAAGCTGGCAGCGGGTAACTCAGGTGTTTATAACAGTTATGGTGCCCTATAAGCTATATTAGTTTCATGCTGTTCAGTACTGGTCTTTCAGTTATTTTCAATAGCAATGTATTGCACTGCTTTTCCTATTACTCAAGCACTACCTGTTTCTTTGGGTTTTTTCCATACTGCAAATGCAGATTAAAATATTAAAGAAAGACTTTCATTATAACTTGTACGTAAACTGAGAAAGCATTTACAGGTACCTACACCTACGATATCAGAGACTTGACAATCCTTGTGTTTACAGACACCACACTCCATATTTCTAGAGGTTTAGAAGAAAAAGGTTATTATCCCCACAAATATTAACAAATTATTAACAAAAAGAAAAGTGCCAATGTTCTGTGAAGTCATGGAAGTGACATTTTGTGCTCTTAACTGACCCTGATTTCCATGGCTCAGGTGAATTATTAAGAGAAGTCATCATTGTGGGGTTAACCAAAAGGTTTTATTAAATGATGATTAAATGATGATTGAATGGTGATTAAACAATTATTAAATGATAATTAAATGGCAGTCAAACACTCTACTACTTACTACACTTCTAATAATTAAGCTAGCTTGTATACAATATGCTTTAGATCTAACATAAAATGTTGCTTACCACACTGTAGATGTCAGATACTGGACAAGGGATCTCTTGACCACGAGGAGTAACCTTGAGAGGCATCCCTGCTGAAGGGGAGATCACCGCTGTGCAGCAGAGCTCAGCGGGCTCTGGGGCTACAGATATTTGTAGCGTAAAGTGATTGACTCGTAGTCAAACTCCCCTTTGGTGTATGTGCAGGTGTGCAGCCGTAGTTCTAGTTTCCTCTGGTCCCAGCTCGGGCTGGTACTGTTAACTCCTAATAAGACATGACCTAAATTCCTTAGACTCCTGAGAAGATACGGCTTAATGCAATTTCTCAAGGTTTGCACAACATGGCTGCCTTCAGCCAGGCCTACTTGCCGGTGATGCCTGAACCAAAGTACCATTAACTCAGAGTGGGTGCACCCCTCACACCGTACAGTTTGGGAAACAGTTTTGGAAAACAAGTATCCCAATTCTTATATCCCCTTGCCTCCTATGTAACTATTCCATACTCTCGTCTTACAGCAATGTTTCTGTGATTACCTCCTCCTTACTTTCTCATCACTTTGCGCTTCTAATAGGAAAAGAAAATGGGATTTGGAGTCATTCACTCACAAAGCTCTGTTTAGCCTTGATTCTGGCTTTGACACTTTACAGCTCCTCGTGTCAGGCTGTGCATCCACAGCTTTTCACCTTTACTGTGCTATTCACTAGACCCGAAACCTCTCTCATATATTCTGCTCTTCCCTCCTCACCTTTAAATCCTATGTTAGGATACACCATATTGCACTATCCTTCTATTCTCTCATCTACTATATGCCCCTCTGTCTTAATTGTGTGGTAATTTTGTGGGGAAAGGAGTGCCTATAACTTATTCATGTACTAAGAATGTCAAAACAATCATGAAGCAGAAAATATGACTACTCAGTAAACATCAAGATCTGGGTAATTTTGGCTCACTATAGGCCTAGTGTGTGACTTTAGCCTGTCCATGCTTCAGATTTCCTTCCCTAAAATTGGAGATAAATATCACTCCTTTATCTTCAGTGCAAGGATAAAAACCAAGAGGACTACATAAAGATAAATATCCTATGTATACAATTCTTCTTTGTAATTATTAGTCAAAATTGAAAGACTTAAAAATATTCTCAAGATTACCAAAACACAGTTCAAAGTGTAGTTGAAAGTGTAACTTGTCAGACCTGCTGATCATTGAATCTAATGCCCGCGGGGGTCATCTGTGCACAGCGGCCCCCGAGCGGCTCCTTCACTCAGCAGTGACACGGCTCAGCACCTCCTCAAACCGCGCCTCCAGCTGCAGCAGCGTCCTGCTGCGGCAAAACGCTTCTTTGGGACATAACTTTTGGAACATAATAAACTAGGTCTCATACGTAAAAGTAGCATAATCTTCCCATGACTCACCCTGACTCACCCAGGAGCCTCTCCCACATTGAGGAGAAACCATGTCATTCAAGCCATCTTTAGCACAGATGATCTTTTACCCAAGATTGCTCAAAATATTCTGCAACCATTAAGAAACGCAAGCACTGAAGGATTGCCTTTCATTGGTGTCCCAGCCTCCCAGGTAAGCACCCTAACCACTAGATACTGACAGAGCTGGATGACACGATACTTAACTGAAACTGAATAAAATCAGTGTTATGTTCTTGGTATTGGCAGTAATGAGGCAGTATTTATATAAGGGAAAGAAGGTAAATTCAGATCTAAAGTTAGAGAGTTTTTCCAACAAATATTGCCTGCTTAGCTGATACTTTGAATCAGTACATACTTCTTTGCTCGCCTTTAAGTTGCAGGGAGCGAGAGTCTCCTGGCGGTGAGCGAGCCGCACAGCCCTACAGCATTGGATGCGCATCGCACAGGCCCCTTCTGCAGCTTCCCAAAAGGGTCCTGTCACCGCATGAAGCCAGGGAAACATGTGCAAAACACAGGCTCAGGTGTGATGGTAATTCACCCTTGCCAAGGCATTCTTCTCTCTTTCCTTCTCTCTCCAACTCAGCCAGTCCTAGATGGTTACAGTTGGCCTCAAAAGCTTTTTTTGTTCGTTTTGCCTTGCACCCCTCACCCTTACTTTAAGCCCTGCAAACCTCCTTTGATTGAAGTTGTAAGGGAGGGAGCCTCATTATATCCTGAACTAGACTTGCGTTTTCATATTTAGGAGCAATATGAAAAAAAAAAAACATTGTTGAGTTTTACAAAGCAGCTGCCATCAGCAAAACCTATTATCTGAGGTGGCTCAAAGCACAAAGGAATGACAGCTCAATGCTAACATGTAAGATTCAGACCTTCAGTCTATTAAAATACATTACATGGTGAGTCAGAGCCCTCTCCTGGAAACAGGGAAAGGCATTTTGCCTTTTCTTTGAATAGTTATGCTATTTCACCTCCACAAATATTTAACACCCACAAATATGAGCCACTGACATTCCTGCTTCCTTCAATTTTAATTTAATCCTACAGCAGGGAATGCAAAATGTGTTAAGAGAAAATATTGTATGTGATGCTCAGATGTAAATAGACCAGAATTACGGAGGTGTCAAAGTTTACAGTTTGGTTGCAGATTGTGGCTAGTTGGTTTGTTTGTTTAATCTCAACTGTGTTAATCGAATTGCTGGGATTTCACAAAATTCAAGTATTCCAGGAAGATATATGCACACAATAATTTTTACTTTATCTTATAGTTACACATAGATTTGCCAATAGAGGGAGTCCTTTTACTGTCTACCAAAACTTTATCGAAGTAAATATTCACAGAGGTTTCAAATAACGACTGTGTCCCTGCTGTGCAACTATCATTGCACTAATAGCAAGAATGAAAAAGGTTTGCAAAATAAAGTCACCTCAGGGTATTTAGCAGATCAAAACATGGGGTAATATCAGCCATCCAATCACTAGAAGTGCACTGGAGAATTCAAGTGGCCGTTTGTGTCATTACAGCAATTATATCTATGGGCAAAGCTATGAAACATCTATGAGAGTAATTACTTTTAAACACATTGAGAAGAATTATGTCAGATAACTATATAGTTCCCCTCTGTTGGCAAATCAATGTTTAACTGTAAAACTCGTTTGAGTTCTTTCCTGATGTTGTAGTCAGGGATTGTCAAACAGCAGCTATTCTGTTAACCCCTGCTGCAGTGTGAAGAAAAAAACAAAATCATCTTTCTTCTGCATTGTAATTCCATTAAAATATTGTCCAATTTTAATCACAACCAAACTAACTTGTATATGGTAAGACCTTCCCAACTTCACTTGCTCTTTCACCACAACATGAACCAAACTGTCTTTTGAAATATGAAAATGTTAATTTAGTATTTTGGAGCCATTGTTTGGATTGCTACTGTTCCTGCTGCTTACCCTCTACGTGAAGTGGCCAGTTCCCTTCTGAGTTGATGGGAGAATTTTAACCGCTGATCCGATGATGATATGAATCATGTTGCAGATTAGCTTGGACTCAGCATCTTAGTGCATTGAAGGAAGACAAAAAATAAGCAGGAATAACATTTATACTTACTACACCAAAGTAAACTTTACAGCTACAATATATTGCTGGGGCTAGCAGAGTTCACTGGAAGTATTAAGTAACCAAACCAAGAACTGAGAAGCAATCATGTTTACTTGCCTAGAGCTGTGGTGACTTACTATCAGTATCTTAAGGACAAAAACATGAGGTTACGATCACATCTGTGTGACAGTAGCTCCTCCCTTCTCACAGACATTGCCATTTTTATGGCAGTTAAGACTTAAGTGCTCATGAGGCAACTACTAAACCTCTAGGTTTTTTTCATCTTGACATATCATAGTGAGCCCTTAAAAAAAAAAGCTAAGCAGTATTACCTGCATCAGTTCCCCCCGCTCCTTTCACTGGGACCTGGGTTTACACTGAGATTCCAGCACCAGTCCTAACCCCAACCCTTCTGAAATCAGTTCATGACGGGCAAACCAGTGCCAAGGGAATTCAGAACAGAAACAATTGTTAATGGGAGCCAAATATGAGATTTTTTTCTTCTTTGCTTTCAAATGAGGAAAACTCTTCATTTTCTACTCCTTGTTAACACTGCAAACAGATCAGCTTTGCAAGTTTTGGATGTCTGGCCATTTTAGATAAACATTCCAACCTTTTAAGTGTTTACAGACTAAACTGCAGAGCTAAATGTTTATGTTGCATTGAATAACTTCCGCATTGTATTTAACAGAAAGGCTGCTAAAGTAATATTATTTCAATCAGTAGGTGAAGACACACACTACTGAAACAACCAAAATTTTAAAGGAAGATATCAATACTAGTCTGTCCTTAAATATTTAGCACATCTCTATGTAGTAGGCTTTATAGTTGGAATATATAAAACTTCCAAAGTTTACATGGTTTCTAACTTTAAATCTATTCCCAGGCCTTTTGAAAAGAATTAATTATAACTATTAGCATATATGAAAACTAGAATGTAGCCTTCTGGGTTTCAAAAAGTGTATTCCTCCCCTAATTCTAGTTTAATATGAAATAAAAACTTGGCCTTGGATTTTAAGACACATGGCCCAAGATATCGCTAGGAACAAGATTTGGATCCTATTGTTATACCTGTAGAGGACAAGAGTGAAATGTCACTTCGCTTTAAGAATGCCTTGTGTTCGTTCTGACAGGTGCAAAATTACATAGAGTGAAGAACTGCTCTGGTCCAGAAGAGATCATTTCTGGAGCAAAATACCTGTTCTCAATCAAATCTCTACCAAGTTTTAACTAATGATCTAGCTTTTGCCTACTCAGGTTAATTTGAATCATGACTCTCCCTCCATGGTATTTACATTTTTCTTACTCTTTCGGGACAGCAAAGATATTTAATAGTGTGTAAATCTGAAAATGTGTCATTCACTCCAAAATACCACTTTGCTGGCAAAATGAAAACAAACTGGGGTATGTATTGCTTCTAAGAAGAAGAAAAACAACATGAAGAGACTTGCATGGTGGCATCAGCTTGCAGGCTGTGTTATTCGTCGCTCAGCTTCTCATGTAAAAAACTTTCCACGTTAAAGCAATACAGTGCAGATGAGGATATTTCTTAACTTCTGTGGTTAACTTGTATGTTTCCATTTCTCTGCGAGGTTCGGATGGATGTGTTTTCCGCAAGGTCAGAAGAGTTTGCCCTGGATCGGCTCCTCTGGGGTTCATACCATTACACGTTTCCTGTTTTGCACATGACAACACAGTAAGCTTCTTCAAAGATGCAAGCTGTATGTATAAGCTTTCTGAGCTGATTTACTACTGAACCATTGCCGTCAGACAGTACAAAGCCAAAGACAAGCACTCTTCACTGAAACCTTTGTCACCTTTCTATCGAGTCTTTTAGAACCTGAACTCGGGCCCACAGCTGAAACAAGTTTAATTCAAAGAGCAACCACCTCAGGATTTAAACTGGGTTTTCAAATTCCTAAATGTAAAGTGATCAGAAATAGCATTTTAGTTTTGTCTTTTGTCCATTGCTTAGTCAAGGCGATTTTCACTCTGCCAGAGTAGCCCCACTAGCACTTATCGAGTCTGGTGATATGAAGTTACCAGAGACTCAGTACAGACACATCCTTCCTAACGAACCCAGAGGTATTCAGGCAGCAGTTCCTGAACCAGCTGTTAAAAACTGGCATCACTATTCCTTTTCCACAAACTGCTTCACCTATGCCCAAAACGGCAGGCTGCTCCTCACCCCATACAATTTTCTGAAAGTTCTGAGTTATTTAGAGGTCAAACATGCCCAGTGATTTACCATAACTATTTCTCTCCTATACTGCAGGCAAAGTAGCATTTTCAAAGGAACTAACATCTTCAAGAGTCTTCCTTTACTATGTTGTATTTTAAAAGGATCTTTATAAGGAGAGGGCAACACCAAAAGCATGGAAATTACAAAGAGAAGTGTAAAGGAAACAACCAGCGAGAAACACAGTTTGGGGTTTTTTTAAATCAGTTCAAGTAGAGATGCAATTTAGACATCCATCTGAAAGGCCTGATGGTGATCTACAAAACTGGTGCAGAGGAGAGGGCTATAATTTTAAGATGGTTTACATCAGCCAAGTATCACTGAAATTACATCTGAAGACTTGGCATAGGTCTCACTTTTTCCAAGACTGCTGGAATCACAGTTCAAACCAGGATGATCCATCCCTCACGCACATTTCTATTGCTGTCTGGCCACAGAGCATCTTTGGAGCATCTTAAAGATAACGAAGACATTGTCTGAAATCGTCAGGTTTGTCCTGGTGTGGGACAGGATCTTGAAATGTAGCTGTTCTCTGGACGTGAAACTGAATTATAAAGCAAGACTTTTGACTAATTGATAGAATCTGACAGTCCCCCAAATTGGGATTGTTATGCATAATTAACAAAGCTCTTTCCTATGAGGAAACTCTTGCAGTACGTCGGACAGAACAGCAGGAGGGGCAGAAGGCAGCCTTCATTCGTGGGAGCCGCAGCCCCCGCAGCCGGCGGGGAGCCCCGGCCGTGCAGGGACCGGGGCAAGGGCGGCTCCCTCCTCGCCCCCGCGGCTTTTCGGCCTTATCACCGCCCCGGAGGAAGCTCCGCGCTGGGGGCGCCTGGCTTGCCTGCCCCTGCCATCGGGAAAGGAGGACATCGAGCCAGAAACAGTGCATCGTCCTGCAGGACATTGCTCTCTAAACTTAACATTTGGGAAATTGATTCAAAGCAAGGATTTAAGAAAATACATAGACACAAGGATCCTAGCAACAGAGAATTTCATCAGTAAGCCACCAGCCTGTATCCAGCTTCAGAGATGGACCATCTCTCGTCACACACGATGAAAAACAGCTACAGTGAACAACCTGATGCCTGCTTGAATCCCTCAGCGAGCTCTGTGCCCGCAGCTCCATAAACAGGGTGCAGGGGCTGCTTGTATGAAATTCAGTACAGGACTGGAGCCGAATTCTCTGTTCTGACAGCTGTTTGGTAGCGTGCAAGACCCTAGCTGGTGAGCTCAGATCAATCCTCAACAGGCACATGCTCACCTCTTAAAATAGTACATTCTGGCAATAGATTGTAAAAAGACCACAGATACACATGCTATAAAACCTAATTACCATCGCAGCCCACATCATGGCCTGCCATTGCCTATGATGCATAATAAAAGAAGGTTTTACTCTCCAGGGCTCTGACAGCTCAGCATGGTGACTTTCCACCCCTGCAGTACACTGAAGAAATATATCAGAGGAGAGATTTTTATCTATTTTTCTATAATGAAATACTTTTACAGGAGTGACATCATAGATGCTAGAAATGGGGAAGAAATATCATTGATTCATCTAGTTGTATTCCATGCCAAAACAAGACTGATCCCAACTGTACGTTTACTCATGTTCCAGCCAAACTACTGTTGCATCTGAAAAAGTGGTTCCACTGCCTCCATCTTTGCAGTCTGATAGAGTTCACCATCAGCAGAGTAGAAAAGTTTCCCTTTCCTGACTACAACCTGTTAGTCTCTGTTATACCACTGTTCAATTACTCACTTCGCTCACCAATGTTTGTGTACATCAAGAATTTGCCGGCATTTACCTTGAATTCTCTGCAGGGAGACTTGAACTCTTTGAGGGTTTGGAAAAACTAAATTCCCCATTCATGGTTCTACTAATGTACTATAAGAAGTGCTAATTGGGTGCTTAATCTTTCCTCTGCATATATTTTCTAGTCTGTCCATATTATCCAAATATAATGACTGGGTACTGAATATCAATTCAATGACCAGTTTTGATCACTACACCTACAACCCCAAGCTTGCATTGTATGTATTTCATTGCCATTGAATAAACATATCTAAGCTATGACATCATTGCCACCCTCCTGTATTTTTTAGTTTCTATCTATCCTTCCATAAAAGAAAGACAGCATATAAGCTGCAATGATCCATGGCAAATCAAATTTGTTAATTTCTTACTCAAGCATCTTATTTCCATTGTTATTTCTCAGCCCATTCTAACATTTACAGTTTACAATTTGGTATTATCTGAATATTTTACTAATATTCTGCTCCTGTTTTCTTTTATAGTAGGCTCATGATGTACTTTCAATTAATGTTTATAAAAATCAGTAGTTCATCTATGTACACAAGATTAAAAAACAAAATAAACATTTGTTCAGTGTTATCTCTCACTATACCTTGCATTTGCAACCTATTGCTTCTAACCCTGAGTTCAACTCCAAATTTATTATAGTCTAGGCTTTTAAAATTTGTTTGAAACTTATCAACTGAAACTCTACAGTCCTCATAGTGGAAGCTTAAGAAACCATTTACTTACCATCTGTGTCGAATTAGACTCTCACTTCTACTTATATGATCAGAAATAGAAGAATTGAGCAACTTAATTTTTAAAATTTTTTTTCCAGGATCTGTCGGGGGCGGGGGAAAAGGCTTTAGTAGTGCAGCCAGGTTACTAGATACAAGTTATTAACAGGAATTACTTACCTTCTTTATTGATATATATGGAGTAAGACACTATTTTTAAAGCAGTCTAGTATTCATATTAGATACTAGTGTCTAATAGGTAATAATAGACTAACATGACCAAATCACACAAAAACCAAGCTGAGTTATGTGGGTAAGAGGACTTGCTTCAGAATATTCCACAAAACAATTCCTGATGTTTTTGAAGAAAGTTTACATTCAAAATCCACTTGGATTTCTAGTCAGGAAAGGCCCAGTAAAGGAGGGGAGATATCCCCTCAAGATAACCCTTTAACAGCTCTCCCTTGGAAACTGGATATGCAGAGGGATAGGAATAGAGCAGCAGAGAATGCATGCTTAGAACAAGAGAAAATAGCAGCTGCTACTGTAACTGTGATGCATTTCTGCTTGTAAGACAGCTTGAAAGTTGCAAGGGAGTAGTAAGGACTACTAACTTAAAAAAAAAAAAAAAAACAACAACAAAAAACCAACTCTAATTCAGTGTGTGTAATTTTAACCTCTGCTGAATGACCAGCTGAACACAATGAAACAAGGACAAGCTAAAGAGAAGTCACAGGAGATTTAGGTGGGATTTTGAGCAAGGTTCCAACTCCACTCCCCGAGTCAAGTGAGCTCTTACTAATCCTATGCTTAATAAATTATCATTTAAATTGACACAGCTACTGATCCTATTACTGGTTAGGTACAAAAGCCACTTTGTATGTGTAATAATTCCACAAGCATTGAGGTTTCCATTTAACAGGCCGTCTAATGTCTGCAGTTCAAGACTGGGGCACAGCACTTCTGGCAGGAAAAAAAGAAAAAAATAAAGGAAAAAATCTCATTCCTCAGTGTAATTGCAATAAATTGATAATTAACTGCTTAATATGGTGTGTAATAAAAGGTCAAGGGTAAGATGAAAGAGATGACTTTCACCTCTGCTACAGCTTGATAGCAGGAAGACTCCTTTGGATCCTACAGATTTACATAGGCTGTTGGTTGAAAAGAAAACGTTGTGTGGATTTCTATGAGGCTTCTGTGAGAGGCAACAAAAGTTGTCCTTTCTGAGAAATGTACCCAGAATGAGAATATCTTCTGCTGGACAGCTTGGACAAAGAACTGGAACTGCCAAGAGCTGAGGAAAGCTACCAAAGGAGAAGGAAGAATTAAGCAACAGAAAAGCGCTAACATTTTATCAACAAAATCTTTAGGGTAGGGAACAGCAAACTTACAAATACTGACAGTCACCATACACAGAACACACTGAAACAGGAAAGAGCCAGAAATTCCAGCTGGGGAGCACGGTAAAAAACTTTAACAGGAAATGGGGAGATCACATTACCATCATTCAACATGTTGATTTTCAGAGGGGGCCTAGATAGACAATAAAACACAGAGTTACAATCCTATAACCCCTTTTAATACTATGAGCAGTAAAAAATGTAACGCATGAACTGGAGTTAAGATGCTCCACAGTCTAACCTGCAAGCACCCTCATGGATTACCACCTGTAAACTGCAAGAAATAGAGCCTCAGACTTCACTCGGTAAAGTGTGATGCACAGACATTTTCAGGTAACGTTTTGCTGCCAGTCACCAATATCTGGGCTTTGTTCAATTATTTCCTGGTTTAAAATAAAATTTATATCAATTGTTGCATGAAAAAACCAAGATTAATCTATTAAAACTCCTATGCAGAACAACAATTACGCAGGCACTCAATTGTTACGAAACCAATTTTTTTCCCTCCATATCCAAGATAGGTAGAAAAACCTCAGAAAACCAACACCAGCATATTCCAGAAAGCTTCCAGAAAGTACAACCAATGACGTGGTACTGGTGAAGCAAGAGAATATTTAAATTCTGTCCTCAGATTGTCATTTTTCTTCATTCCAAGCAAACATTCTCACATATGCTTTTATACGAGCTTGGAAATGAATTTCAAAGAAATACCTTTAGGTTTTTTTTCTACTCTCACGTAATCAGGCCTGTCTTTAACAAGAAGTTACACCTGACTGTGGAAACTGAGCTGCTGCATTACTGCCACAGAGAGATTAGATACTACTAAAATTAAGAACATGGAGCCACATGCCATGCTTTGCAGCATAGTTACTTCTCTTATTACAATCTTCAGCATATGTTTCTTCGGTAGTATGCAATTCGTTGTAGTTACACAGTGTATATGTCTATACATTTGTATATGCATATGCATTCTATATTTCAAATAGATGTGGCAGTTATCATATATACCTGCTATTAGAGTATTTATTTTAGCCTTAGCTGCACATGACTAATAGTATCCTTTTTTTATTGGTTGGAATGTGCATATAAGAGAATAAGAAAAAATAGCATCCATTTATTTGCCTGATTAGTGAAAGCAGTCCTGTGTAAGGAACTCCTGATTACCATTGACTGTAAAATTATTATAAAAAACGTACAGTAGCTGGCACTGAACTCTACGTGGCAGTAACGTACCAGCTCAGTCTGTACAGCCAAGGTTTAAAATAGGTAGGGGATTACATGATGCAGGTGTAGATTAGGAAGGTATTAGGACTGGGCCCCGTGAACTTTGAGGAAAAGAAACAAACCGTGAAACAAATGTAAAGAATTTACAATTTACCACAATTTAGGGAAAGCATCTCCTGCTCTCTTCTGTACGACTAGCAAAAATTGCCCTTCATCTTTCTGAGAACATATTCATGCTTGGTAGAGTCTTACAATTCTACTTACATTTTTGAGGTCATCCTGTCTGGCTTTGTAGGATCTTTTGGAACAGAGCTCTGCAATTTTCCACCCTAAGACATCTGATAGCTACACTAAAAATAGCCCCATGGCAGTTCCTCTGTTGAAGATACACCTACTGGTATGTGTCGTGCTGATCATAGTTTAGAATCCTCTTGGACCCTCAAACTACTGCTGATGCCCTAGGGGCAGTAACAGTGTGCTCTTTAAACTATCGTTAATAAGTTATGCCCACGATAATCCACGTTAGAAGTGTATCTATTTTCTGCACATCAAGTATATACAACTTACTGTCTTCTCTGACCACATGGCGGGGGGGGGGGATGCAAATCAATGAGGAGAGGATATGAAGAACATCTTAGCATTGTTTGTACAGCTGTGGTGTCATTTTTTCCCCTTGCAAAACATTTTCCAGTATTCCTGTCCCAACCAGTTAAATACTCAACGAAAATCAACAAACTACCTCTGATAATTTATTAAAAGCCAATAGTTAGAAGAGCTAGACAAAGCCCTGCTTCTATGAATATCCACTCAGACAGCTTAGAGATATTTGAACTAATCTCTGAGTAGGGTTTTCCCCGAAAACCACCTCACCAGTAGGGCTGCTAGGATGTATAGTAGTAACTCACACCCTAGTACCTCAGGAGAGAGCTACCCTATAGTTACCCTATGGCAGTTAGCAGCAGTGAATGCTGTTGCAGCAGGCATGTTTCCAGGCAGGCTTTGCTTTATATTTTTCTTCATATACATCAAATAGTTGCATTCTGTGCATAAGCAGTATCAAAGATTATATCAAAAAGAATAAAAAGAGTAAGTGCAGCTTGATAACTTACCTTAATTTCTCCTTAAAGGAAGCTTTATAGTATATAGCTTGCTATTTTGACTAAAACATCTTTTTTACCAAAATCAAGAGACTACAGTGCTAAAGGCCTAAATTTCTGCCTGCAATACGAGCCAGCACTTTCTAATTTGTTTACTGTTTGAAAAGATATTCCTGCTTTTTTCAGCTGATAAAACGTAAACTGTAAACTGACTTTAAAAAAAAAAAATCAGTCTTCCTTATTTTATCATCTTCCTGTAGCCTGAAGATATTAAGACACTATATCCAAATTAGTCATTTGATAGCTCCAGTCTTACTTTTCTTTCCATTTATGGTTTTTAGCAGTGTAATTATTGCATAGATGAACTTTTCAAATGGGAACCTACAGAACAACATAGTAAAGCTTGGAAAAGTCTAGCCCATTTCCTTCTTTCAAACATAAGTTTGTAAGAACTGTCTTATTGGAGAATCATGGAAACTAAAGCCACCTCAAAACACGATCAAGAACCAAGCTTATCATGCTGATCATAAGCTAAATTGTCATGAAACGTAATATGCACCAAATGTGAAGAGCGGAATGGAGTAGGTAGGGTGAGGGGGAGGCATCTTGAAAAGTGAAAGCATGTTTGGTAGCATCTTCCCATAAGGTGTAGAATATCAGTACTCTACCCTGTGAGCCTTTCGTTATCGCTTTCCAACTGCTGGCTTCAATCCGGCGTGGAGGAAGGTTACCCACATATGTGCTAATTTGGCCAATTTATTCTCTAAGAGTTGCCTTGATTCAACATAAACATAACAAAGTCAAAGGTTAACAACTGCATGTACTGAAGTACATCGTTCATCTTCCTATCTATCCACGCACTTCTTGCAGGTGTGGTATGCAACACATATTATTACCTGGTATTATTTAAACTGGTAACATGGAAAAGGTCTGTCATAGAATCATACAATGGTTTGGGTTAGAAAAGACCTTAAAGATCACCTAGTTCCAACCCCCCAACACATTCCACTAGACCAGGTTGCTCAAAGCCCCATCCAATCTGGCCTTGAACACTTCCAGGGACGAGGCATCCATAGCTTCTCTGGGCAACCTGTTCCAGTGCCTCACCACCCTCATAGTGAAGAATTTCTTCCTTATTTCTAATGTAAATCTACCCTCTTTCATTTGAAACTAAGGGTACAGAAAGACAGGGAAGAGAAGTTTATGGAAGTCATTAAAGGGTTCAGATTCTAGAGACTTTAACTTCAAATTTTACTTCAAGATGTTTTTTTGAGAAGGCAGATGATAAAAACTCCCATTTCCCCCAATCCAGTTAATTACCTGTAGAAAACAATAATTCCTGCAAGTCCAAAAAGGTATACAAAGTTTTGATATCCAAAAGCAAGGAACGCAGTTGGATTGACAAATTCCTATTAAAAGGAATTTGGAATCAGCATGATCCTTCTATGTGCTCCAGGCAATCCAATTTCTTGGATATACAAACAAGAGTAGATGTGCTGATTTTTAGTGGGAAAGTGATTTATCTGTATATATGGTATTCATAAGGTGAACTAGAATACCATGTACAGCTGACATCCATGTTTTAATGAGACCAGCTGAAGTATGGAAAGCAGGGTAACAGAAAGAAACACTTAAGAAATTAAAATAAAAAAGCTTTTGAATTAATTTTTTACTTAGTAATAAAAGGCCTCAAACTATTTAATCTAGTAAAATAAAAAGTCTCTGCCAGCTTTAAATTCTGTGAAGAGTTAGACTCTCCTCACAGCATTTAAAGGTGAAGTTTTTGATTCACTTTCCTACACAAAATCCCATTATCCACTAAGGTATCTAGTAACATCAAGTGTATTTTTAATAACTTTGCCTCTTGACAGCAGTAGAAGGGAAGAAATATGAGTACACACAATGAAACAGTTAAACCCAAATGCAAGCCCGAGGGAACTGAACTGTATTCCAGCCATGTCTGCAGGGCTGAGTGGTCAACTAATTAGGTAAGTCTTTTTGTAGACAACAGACAGAGCCATATAACAAGGATTATGTTTTTTTCTATTCCTTCCCAAGAAAAATACTGAGTACATTGAAAGGGAATAAACCCATGCATCAATAAAACACACCAGAAAACACTCATGAGAAAACATACTATCAAATCCTTGATCAAAAGGTCTTCTGTGCCTGCACAGAATACTACATACTACTGCAGACGTGGCGGGGTTGGGGGGAGAAATAAATGTGTTTGAGCTTGGAAATACTCAGGATGCCATCATGAAACCTCTTTACATGTTTAAAAGTTCTTCTCTAAGCAATTTAAGAGCTAAATGCGTGGCAAGAAAGAGGTATATGGGTGAAGGCAACCTCCTGAACACCTACCAGCACCCCCAGGTCCTTCTCCTCTGGGCAGCTTTCCAGCCACTCTTCCCCAAGCCTGTAGCGTTGCCTGGGGTGGTTGTGGCCAAAGTGCGGGACCCAGCCCTTGGCCTTGTTGAACCTGATGCAGTTGGCCTCGGCCCATCGATCCAGCCTGTCCAGGTCCCTCTGCAGAGCCTTCCTACCCTCGGGCAGATCAACACTCCCACCCAACTTGGCGTTGGGAGCACTCGATCCCCTCAGTGAGTTGATAAGATATTGAACAGATGGGGTTCCCCTCCATACGATCAAACTTTGGGTTGTTCATGGCTGCTATGTAGAAAACCTCCCGCCACGGAACCTGTCCACACAGAGAGAGGGGGGCAGCTGTGCTGTTCCGCTTTACCTGTGGAAGAGGAAACGAGGGCATTCACAAGCAGGGGAGGACTGGCTTCATTAAGCTGAGCTGTAAACCACCCATGCATACACAATTCCCAAGTCAGTTACTGACAACTGCCATAAAGGAGCTCAGTTTCAGACCATCAGTTCTCCAGAAACCCCAGGTAGTAAAGTTAGTGTTGCTTTTAGCTCACTCAGAACACTGACGAAAGACTTGATAAAGATATTGAACAAGACTGGCCCCAACACTGAGCCCTGGAGAACACCGCTTGTGACCGGCTGCCAACTGGATTTTCATGTCACATTTTTTCCTAATCATTGACCCTGCTAGAAAATATCTGCTGCAGGTACTGCAGATTAGAAGACCCACCCAGCTAAGGTGGCTCTTTTTTAAAAGATGTATTTGCAATCCACATGACATAGCTAGAGCTCACTGACAACTCTGACCCAAAGGGGAGTACCACAAAGCTGCTCTATTTCACCCCAAGCCTGTCCAGTCAGACTGTTATCAGTGTACCCAATAATGCACAACAGCATTTTGCATATGACTTTTAGGCACAGTAGATGCAAAGTTGATTTAAAACTAGAATGTTCTCAGTGGCAGGTTTTATGCTTAGTCTTCCCAAACATCTAATCTTATTTGAACCCCCCTGTGTCCAGCCTCAAAGTAGGGAGGAAAATTTAAACCATAAAGGCACTTAACTTTACTCTTCATCATAAAGCAAAGTGCAAGAGAGGGAAATAGCTACAGTTCAAGGTAAGAAGGAGAATAGTTGAACCTTATATATCCTATCAACACCAAATTACATGATAGGATCATTTCTGATCTTAGTAACTGACCTATAGGACTACAGTGACTGGACTATCCAAGCCAGGCCTTCTGCTGACGCTTGGCCAAACAGAGAACAAGGGATAGTCCCTTGATAAAAAGGCCAGACAATCTAACTAAAAAAATGGACAAAGGAAGTGAAAAGAATGAAGTGAAGGGATTTTCCTAAGGCCGTAGAGCAGTTCAGTGGCTGATCGAGTAACAGAAATACAGCTCTTCCCCAGTCCTGTCTATTGCCCTAACCACAAGATGTGCTGCTGCATACCAGCAATTATTCTTCAAGATCAAGGCTTTACTGTGTATTGATTCACTATTTAGAAGCTGAAAACAGTTCAGAAGTGTAGTAAGAAATCAATGGATCGCTGTTAATTTCCTTCCCAGCATCCATTGTTCGTTATGAGATGCTTCAACACAGTATTTATGGGAGCTCTCTAAGCAACAATGCAACCCTTCTTAATCCAAGCAGTAACGTGCTTTTCAAAGTTTCATTTCCAAGAAGATACTTCAGCAGTTAAAAGGTTTAAAATTTCTTAGTTTATCAAGCTTTTTGCAAGTGAAAAAGAAAAGATTGGCAGGTGCAACAGTGAAAACAAATTCCCCAAAGAAGAGGGGAAGTTTGGTCACTGAATAGAAAGCGGAAAAATGGCCAAAACATGAGTTGTGAAAACTTAGACTTCTAGAGGGTGTTCCTACAAGATTTTACATTTCTTTAACAGACAGTAACACATCTAGAGTGATAACAATCTTCTGAGATAAGTAAAGATAGCCCTTTCCCTGCAGATTAGTTATCCAAGGTGCAAAGAAGATGACATTCCCAAAATCTGACTTTTGCTGCAAAACTTACAAAGTCAGGTCAAATATTTTCTGGTGTTGATATGAAACTCATTCAAAATAGCAGGATTTACTAGCACACAATGCTTTAAACATCCTTCAGAGCAGCAAAGGGTTGTGGTTTTTTTTTAATGCAGCAGTATAGGGACACTGTCAATCATTTATCAGATGGCCCATCGTAGATAGCACTAACACCAAAATTCAGTTCTCCACATCATATAACTACTGATCTATGCTCACCCTGGTTTTGCTTATGAACATAAGTAATTTGTATTTTCTACAGCAAAGTAAAAAGTAAGAAAGAAATGTCATCTTTCTTAAGGAAAGAACATATCAGCAAGTCCTAATAGGTAATTAAAAGAGGATTATACTGCATTAGCAAGTATATTCCAGAGCGTGTTTAATAGGTGTATAGAAATAGATGCAGTATTTTTGGCCAAACTTTTTATATGTAGATAATCGTTGACTATTTGCTACCATAGCTAAGGTTAAGAATTCATATTTTAAGAAAAGCAAGTGGTCAGAACTCCAGAACACAAGTGCCCATGCATTCATTTGGTACAGTCATACAGCTGTACAGATGCTGTGTACCAAACACTGTTAGAATTACATGGTTTTCTCCTCATACTGGAGAAGTGTGGTCCTATAAGAGTAAGACTAAGGTTTGTGGTTTACTGATTGGAAAAAACTGCTGTGTTGCTGTCTATAAGCTGCATTATGGCCAATCCTTGGCCAAAGAATAAATATATATGGTTTACTATTCTACCAATACATAGCCTCCATTGATATGTACACTCAAGAGGCTAAACTAAACTAACCCCCTTCATCTCAACAGCTATGCAGTTTAGCAAT
Organism: Pelecanoides urinatrix; assembly: GCA_013400755.1. NCBI lineage: Eukaryota > Metazoa > Chordata > Aves > Procellariiformes > Procellariidae > Pelecanoides > Pelecanoides urinatrix. The sequence goes on from VZTQ01004328.1 coordinate 41,295, forward strand.
GTTTCAAATCTATAGCTAAAATTTCAGGCTTTTGTAGCAGTGAGGAGATTTAACCAGTGACTGTTTTCAAGACAGTAGCAAGACCAAAAACAACAACAACAAAAAAATTAGGTCACACACAGAGTCATCTGAATAATGAATTCCCTTATGTATCCCTAGAGATCCCCAAGTTAACAGCAAATGCAAGGGGTTTTGGACAAATTCTGCAGGACAATCTAGCTTGAGCTACATCTCAAAAATCTAATATGATGTGTCAGATATTGGATAAGACAGTCAAAGAAGAACAATAATATGAAACAAATTTGTCAATGGTAAAATACCCTTTTTCTGTTAAAAATTAGAAACGGATTTTTTTTTTCCTGGTCATGTTTGTACATCATTTTTCCACAGAGTCTGACCTAATCATAAGTTACTGAAAAGATGAAAAAAACCACAGCCTATTACACTTAGACCATATTTTTTGTTGGGTGAAAACTGGGAAGGAATAGCTGCGTTAACTGCTGACAGATCATCAGAAGCCTTCCACGAAACTAACTTACTGTCCATGGAGAGGAAGCAACTGGGTCTTAAGTAACCAGTGGTCAGAACAAACAACTGGGTGGCACCATTCCAATAGCCACTTTTTAAGCCTGAAAACAAAGAAATTGACAATTGCTAATTGTAATAACTGCTGCTGAATAAAGTCTGAGTGATTCTCACTTTATCCTTAAGCCAGGTACATCATGAAGTAGGAGGCAGCAAATTCAGATATTTCAAAATATACTGCTTCAAAGCAGAGGAAAATACTTTGTAAGTTTTTAGAGAAAGGAAATAACAATTTAAAAAAAAAAAAACAAAAACCAAAACACTGTCATAACAATGCACATTAAAATTTAGCAGCTGTTTTAAATTTTTCATTTGTAAATTGTTTCACGAAGCATCATGAAATAAATGCTGGCATCCTATACTTTGTTTTTGTTATATTTAGAATAACCGAGACCAGTTTTTATCTAATGGTGATTAAAACATTTTTATTCACACCCCCCAAGTTTTCTTTCTCAATGTTCCTTCTAAGGCCTTCTTGATTTGTATTGTAAAAAAAAAAAAAAAAAAAAAGAGTCCAGATAGAAGATGTCTACTTGGAAAAAGTTTGTCAGAGTATATAGCTTCAGTCAATTCAAAGATTTATAGCATACAATACTTGAAAAGTTCTAGTTAACTGTAGTCTATAATAAATCATTCCTTTATAATAATCATAAACATTTTAGTGGGAAACTAGTGAAAAGTTATGAAGGACAGCATAGTCCAACATTGAGATAAAAAGCATCAATTGCTTAGTCAAAGCAGTGTGGTTTCTTTAAGGAAAATCTGTGCCCTCCCTCAACAATTTGACTACGCTAATAAATTAACAGAATAGGCAGCAATAGAATTTATGTGCTTTTTCACAAGGCATTATGAAGAGTTGTCTCACAAATATTAATGAAGAAAATAAATAGCTGTGAGCACACACGCATGTAACCAGACAAATACATGCATATTCCTGCTAGGGGAGAAATAATATAAAACCAAAATCTATTCTTCCATAGATGATGAAAAATTAATACCAGAATAACCAAATCTCTATTTATGAATTATATTATTGGTATATTTATTAAAGATTGGAAAGCAGCACAAGAGCATCATGAAATGAAGGTGTTCTGAAGGAAAGGATTTCCAAAGTAAAACTCCAATCTTAATTTTTTGTTAAGTTTTGTCATAGGTTTTTGCAGATGTGTTAATTGCTCCAAAATTACTTGCCAAGTCCTTCCTAAAAATACTTTTACACTGTAGATCATATGGGAGCAGTACTTTACAAGGATTGGCTACTCATTATATACAGCTGACTTTGTTGGCAATGTAAATCACTGGGTGTTTTTCTGAGTATGCAGATGTATAGGAGTTCATACAAATATGCAGAGTCTTGACGAAAAGTGCCTTTCAGTTCCATTCTCTTCCTCCCAAGGCTTCTTACAGCAGAAACTATGTGCAAGCAATGACTTACACCCAGCTGACAGAAAAATACCGGGCATCCTGCATGGCCAGGGCAGGCACTGCACGAGTGCCCGCGTGATCGGGCCTCCATCAGCTACGCGGCCAAAAGTCTCCTACAGCGATGAAGATGCTGACGACAGCATAGCAGGCAGCAGTTAAATGAAAAAGAGCAAATATGAAAATTAAACAAATTCAACTCTTAGTAAGTCATTGCTTATATGCTGTGTCACTAAGTTGTGCGCTTCGTTTTGGTCTGTACCATTTAAAAAAAACAAAGCAAAACACAACAATGTTTAATGGGACCAATGCCTCTGAACTTGTGAACCAGGTTATCGGGTCACATCCAGCCTGCAACTGGCGGTAATGATATGTTATGTTCTCAGAGTTACCCATTTCAGAAAAGGAAATTTTGAGACAAAGTGCCTGAAACCGTTTCCCATGCTTGGATGTACAGCGTTATCAGAAGCCCAGTGAGTTTACCAAAAGTAAGGAGGATAAGCAGAGGTGAGATGGAGAAGAGAGCAGCCTGGTCAACAGAGACCCCTCAGGACTGCTGTATCTTCTTCAGCCACACAGAATTATGCTGGTTGTGGAGGCAATAAATCCAATACCCTTTATAACTTATACATTCACATTTTTCTAACTCCCAGTTTGAGACAAAAGCTGGCAGTTGTTCTCTGCTATAAAATTATAACAAGTTTTTCAACTACACAGCACTTTTTGCCTGGGATTTCAAGGTTGCTATTGGCCTTAAAAAAACAAACCAAAACAAAAAAATTGCAAATACAAATCTGGAAATACTAAATCTGTCAGGGTAAATAAATACACAAAGCAACTCTCATCTGAAAAGAAGTAGAAGAACAAGGGGCATCAAGAGGAAAAGTACATCCTGTGTTGTCTTGTATTGAAATACACTATAAATACTTAAAATGCTAGGGTTATTGAAGAAATGATTGTAAAATATAATTTCTTAATCAAAATGTTAATGGGCATCAAGTGTAAAGTCAAAACCAAATAACTCTGCTTTATATGCCAGTAAGAATGGTTGTCTTGAACTCTTATACAGGTATATTTGAGAAAGTAAATCTTTAGTATTTTTAACAACCGAAGCTATGCACTGTGGTTTGCAGAGCAGATGCTGGACTCCTTCCAGGAGATGGAAGCACTCCAGGTAGAGCCAGGATGCTAGGAGCAATTATGGCAGACCCAGAGCCTTCCTCTTGTTAGAAGAAAGGGTGGCTTATTAGTTCTGGGAATCTGTCATGACCAGCCAGAGGAAAAACGGGAGCTGGAGATATTCCAGGTAAGATGTGGCAAAAATGGTTTGCAAACAAAGCACTTGCCGCAAGCTAGGGTTTTTTGTTGGGTTTTGTTTTGTTTTAATTCTAAACAATATCCTCCAGAAATACCAATATCCCAGTTTAGCCTGTACCTACATTGCTGCATGAGCAGAAGTTGGACAGTAACAGTAGAACTTCAAGTGAAAAAGAAATGTTTAAAGTGCAAAGCTTGTAATAAATTACTAGCTTATGCTTGAAACTTCAGGGCCTGGGCAGACACTTAAAAGCCACAAACACACACGTGGCCAAACAAACCCAGATTACTGCAGAGATCCAGAGCCACCGCTGAAAGTTTGGGTTTTCATTGCCTTCACTTAGTGATCAGTTTGGCTTGAAGGGCTATCAGTGTTAGATGACATTGTGCAGTGAAGTGACTGTAACAGACATAGCTGGTCCTGGGAAGAACAGGAAAAGTATTATTTCTGTTTTCCACAAGTATTCCACAGGCAGTGAGTGAGTTTTAAGCCTATCCGAGCCTGAATGCCTAGGTGCCAAAAGGTAGCTGGGTTCTTTAAAGTCGCTGCTTTGCAGTGGGGTTGTTTCTCACTCTTAACAGTGGTGCAACTTTATAACACTGTCTGAGTGGTGTGAAAAGAAAGGAATAAGCGAAACGAAGGCTTTTACAGTTCCCCCAGTAGTGTCTGTCACTCAAAACACAGCCACTCTTAATCCCAGTTCCAATAAACAGTGGAAACCATTCCCCTGAAATTCATGTTGCAAAGCAGGGTAAAGGGAAGGGTTCAGACAACCGCCTTGCTCTTGGGCCCCGGGGGATGCCAGCAGCTTTAGCAGCCAAGTCAGCTCATTAGAAAAAGGCAGAAACTAGCTCAAAAGTAAATAAGACGATGAAATAAAGGAGAAATATTATTAATGTGTCCAGATTTTAGTCAGCCCTTTAAAGAGGATGAAATTCAGTGGGACAAGTAAGTTTCAGAAGCGGGCTAGCTGACTAGGATTTTTTTTTTTTTTACTGAAAATTGTTCTCATTTCAGAGGAAAAGGCAGGATAGGACTTTGCATCCCAAATGCAGAACCTTTTTTCCAAGAGAGGGAATGTATTTCCAGAGTACCCACTGTTAAAGCACACGCATCGAATCCCTGCTATGTGGGTTAGTGGTTGGAGTAAGAAATTTGAGGTCACAGCTTTGCTGGCTCTGCCTACCGGGAGTTCACGTTTATCCACAAAGTTATTTAGTTTGTCCAAGTTTATATACCTACAGAGTTGGTTTTAATAACACCTATCAAATGGATGCACTCACCCTTATTTAATATCGATAAAGTACTTTGTAATTCTAGAGTACCATTCAGCTGAGGGTCATTAATGAAAAACATTATTTTTAGAGCCTGAAGAAAACGATATAGGGACATTTTCTTCTTCCCTTGCTGGTTGAAACTTGGCCCACACCACTGATAAAATCCCGACTTGATGGCTGCTTAGTGTCCTGTGTCAAATACTACATAGTTTTGATTCCATTCCAAACAAATAAGTGATCATCAGAACTACACTGGGCCACTATTCATGGCATCAATCCTTCTGGAAGCCTCACAGAAAAGCTACATAGTGCAAGAAACATAAAAGTATGAGTGAAGACAAACTATTCAGGGTATCACAGCATGAAAACATTTTGTGATTACTGAAATACCAAACCAGCAAGTTTTCATATAATATTCTGTACCCTTCAAAAACACAGGAGGAACATCTTACCATTTTGAAACTCTTGTTAACAGCAATGCTCAGTTGAGAACCTTCTTTCATACCTCGACAGAGGAGAAAGCATAAAAAGCTATATAATTGGAAAAAAACAAAAACAAAACACACACAAGAGGAAGAACTCCTATAATCCATCCTAACTGAATGTGAGGGGGAAAGGCAGGAATGTGCCTTCAGTTTCAGGACCGGCACAGAAGAAACAGAATCAATCATAGACTAACCTGATCTCCTTCTATGACAAGGTGACCCGCTCGGTGGATGAGGGAAAGGCTGTGGATGTGGTCTACCTAGACTTCAGTAAAGCCTTTGACACTGTTTCCCACAACATTCTCCTGGAGAAAGTGGCTGCTCACAGGTTGGACGGGTGTACTCTTCGCTGGGTAAAAAAAATGGCTGGCTGGCTGGGCCCAAAGAGTTGTGGTCAATGGAGCTAAATCCAGTTGGAGACCGATCACTGAGCCCAGGTCAGTTCTGGGGCCAGTGTTGTTCAGTTTCTTTATCAATGATCTGGATGAGGGGATCGAGTGCTCCCTCAGTAAGTTTGCAGACGACACNTGGAACAGGCTGCCCAGGGAAGTGGTGGAGTCACCATCCCTGGAGGTATTTAAAAGACGTGTAGATGTGGTGCTTAGGGACATGGTTTAGTGGTGGACCTGGCAGTGCTAGGTTAATGGTTGGACTTGATGATCTCAAAGGTCTTTTCCAACCTAAACGATTCTATGATTCTCCCTCACCCTGTTTTATTCACATGTCAGAGCACACACAGCATGCTCTAAACACAAATCTGTGCTAAAATGCGCTCAGACTGCTAAAGGGCATTTGGTCTAGATGGAAAGACTAGATCTTAAAAACCTGAAACGAGTAGAGTGTGGATGCCAGGTCCACTGATCTTCCTTTTTAAAAAAAAAAAAAAAATCACTGCTATCAGGCCACAGTATTCACTAATGCAGATATAACTCTATATGCTATCCACCACTTGGGTTGGGCTGTTACTTCCCCATCTAGACTTTCAAAACAATAAGCACCTGAACTGTTACAGGCCAAGAAAGGGAACAAAGAGTTTACTGGTAAGGAAGAATTCAGTAAGGGAAAGTGTATGATTAGAGAAGCAGGTTGAAAAGAATGAGGCTTTTTCCCCAATCTCTGGGAATGACTACAAGCCAAAAATACAAGTTTAAGAAACCCAGGCAGGATATATGACTCTTTCAATTTCTATTGAGTTATAACTGAATGGTTTTCAAGCTTTCAGTGGAATATGCAGGTTCCACAGAGCCATAATAGCCCAATTAAAAATGCATTACAGATTCCAAGGAGACTAAGCTATATCTCTGGGTAACTCAGTAGAATTTATTAGTCCTTGCAGACTGGCTGCTATTATGATCAAAAGCAATTATTCATGTTAAAAGTGTGACTGTCAGTTTAAAAATGTCCCAATGTAACCCAAGCCTCCTGCTAACATACAGTCTTCAAGCTATCCAGAAAACAGATCTTTAGGCGGTATAGCATGAATTATTTATTTATTGGTCTTCTAGAGCCATTCTTTATGAAAGAATTATAATCACATAACTACGATAGTGGAGAGAACAAGAGAATCTTTGAAGTGCAGAAAGAGTACAAGATAAAGGTATTTTAAAATAGAGAATCAAACCAAATCTGAACCCAGTTCAAACTGTCCAAATAAAACTGAAAATGAATTATTGTTTTGGAAGTACTTCTGCAAATTGCACCTCCAGCTGACACCCCAGCCACAGTTAACCACAAATCAAAGCCAAACCACAACATTTTACTCGGGATATTAGTTGTCACTATCAGTTCTTCTCAAAAGATTTTTTTAAGAGAATCATAATTTTGGCAATATTTGAAGCAGAGTCATATTTTCAGTTCATCAAGGGGAAAAGTTTAAAAGGAGTTAAACAAAGGATATTATTTATAATATATTGTTATATTCTTTACTAAATATAGGTAAGTTTAAGCCAAGTGAAACTTTTTGGTAGCACTCAGTTTGCCAAGGGATGTCTGATGTATTTCTGCTGACACACAAAAAACACAATACAGATTACAGATAAGTGGGGTTTTTTCTAGCTGCGTGAATCCTCTTATCTCACCTCAAGACATCTGGCAAGATAGGAAAACAGATGCAGGATACTGACATCTTCATTCAAGTCACTCATGACCTAGAAAGAATCTGACTGAAATGCATGATCCCTTCTTGTGCTGTGCCTTAGTGTGGATGTTACCATTTGTCATCCCCACTTTGCTATATTTTGATATAAATATAGTCAAAATACACATAAATATAGTCAAAATACACATGCTTAGACCAGAGGCAAAATGACTGGCATGTATAACATTACATCAGCGATGAAGCAGGACATGAACTTTTTTGTGCAGAACCTACAGTTGCTCTGGACCCCTCTGGTTCTCACTAACAAGGGAAAACACCCTGCACCCCTACTTTCAGACCAGAAAAAACAGAGTCTGCATCTGTTTCTTTGGGAGTAATCTGTGCTTGACAGTGTCCCAATTCTTAAAACAGTAGATAATAACCCATTTCTAACACTTTAAGCTTTTTTTTTTTAATTAATTCTTCTTTTCTTTGAACCCAAGAAAGGGGAGATGAATGCAGACCATTTAACAGCAGTTGAACTCCCATTCACCACCATGTCCTTCATTCAAAATACATTAGCAACTAAGGAAAAACAAGCTACAAATACAGAGAGAAGGTTCAATAATTTCATATGTACTAGAAGTGGTAGTAAACAAATTGCACATTCCACACATGTAAAATAAATAAATACTAACTAAAACATCAGCTTTTTTGCTTTTTGGAAATTCTAGCTGGTATTTGGGACCCAGAGTCTCAACATGTTTTATTTTAATTTAGGTCTTTCCGTGCAAATATTGTCAATGAAGACAGAGTATTTTGTATGAGAATTTTCACCAATTCAAAAATACTTTAACAAAAATAGTCCTGTTTGCTCAAGTACTGTTGTATTTCTCGTCAAAACCGGATAAATTTTTGCTGAATAAAATTTCACTGTAGCATTCATTTATTAAAATCTTTGCTCAGGGACGGGAAAAATATTTTTGGTGAACGTAGTACATAACCGTACCATTAGCAAAGCTGGAATTTGGCAATGGCAGAACACACAGTACCTTTGACATCACTGGTATGGCATTTGTGCTCGTGAGTTGAAGCCACTTTCCTGAAAGACGTTCCACCTGGAGGCATAAAAGACAACCAGTGTAGAGGGAAACCATCATGAAAAGATTTAAACTGTGATTTTCTATACTTATGCTTAATATTTTCCCAGTGTAAAAATGTGGAAGACCTTTTGCTACGGTTTGTAAGGCGAGCGTTAGGATTATACTGGGACATCCACCCATTTCTCAATGTCCTTATTTACCTAGCAATTCAGTTTTGACGTACTTTTAAGGAGTGTCTCTGACAGCGTTGATGGGAATGAGCGTTTTGCACTCAGAGGTTTACAAGTGACAGGGATGTTGTGGCAGAAACAGTGAGGTGGACACATGTCAGCTGGAGAACGTGTTTCTGTAGCTACACAGTCACATACGTGCTCTGTAGCTGGCCCTGGCCTACAGCTTGGGCTAAGAGAAGTGAAAGAAAACAAGGTGCAGTCAATATTACAAGTGGCAAAATACACTCTGCATTTTTTTCACTAGTTTGTCAAAAAATACATAATCTGTCCATTGACTCTTCACATTTCCTAGCAAATATGACATTCCATAAGGTAGAAACACTGGAAAGTTAATTTTGGAGCAATTACACTCTTGCAGACTTCCTCAGCTTTCATTTTTACTTTTCATTCAACAAGTTATTAGTGTTAATGATACCCTTGGCTAATCCCATCCTCACATGACCAGGTGGTACATGTTAACACCTGCAAATTAACAGCTATGTTTAAGATAGAGACACTAGTAGGCTTGTTCAGCCCCTTATATGAGAAGAAGCTACTTGCCTCACTAAATGGGAAAGGGTCAGGTCAGTACTTGTGGGCTGGTACCAGTCACCTTAGGAGGTGCATTGTAAGGGTCCACAGTAGTGTCTAGACCAACATGAACAGTGAAAATAAAGTTTCAGGTTAGCAGGCAAGAAAAATTTCCAGAAGAATAGTATTGCTCAAAACATTCCAGTTTTACACCAAAAGAGTGGAGTATATTTTTCCCTAAAGCCTGAGTACCTATACCATTCTGGTTCATTTATTTACTGTAATCTCCACCATAACTTCATCTTTCTTATTAAGGATTGTTTTGAAGAAACAAAGAAAACATGTCTTGCCAGAAGTTCACGTTTTTCCTTTGGTTGAATTAAACAGGGCTAACATGAATGTGAATTTGATCGGGGACAAGCAACTCTATACCAAAAGCACTGTTTTTACACAGACTTTTTTCCTCCTGAATATTTTCTTTTTTCTGGTGAGTGACTGGACTATAGTACATAGAGATTGGACTATAGTGCTTTCACTAACATGACATTTCTTTGAGAAAAAGAATTATGTTCACCAATTGTATTACTTGAGCTGAAAAAACAGTGGCTTAAGAAGGAAGATGACATGTTTTAATGTTTTAAGTAGAGGTTTTATTGTTCCATCAGCAGTGCTAACTTGCGTAGTATCACCATAATTTTTATCTGTAATTGATGAATATACATATATGAAAAGTTTTCTACTACAGTAGCTTAGTCCATATTTATGCCTGCACCAATATCATTGTTCTCATAAAACCATACACCAGAACTGATGTAGTAAGTCTGATCCAAAACCTGTACAACACATATCTGTTATAAAAGCTGATGACTTTTAGACCCTTGATGGGATGGGACTAGGTGACAGCTTCTTCCTGGCCAGAGCTGTAAATGGATTGGTACTTACTGTCACCACATTGCCTGCATCAGACAACTCAAAACCAGATGATATATAAGACAAGTTCTTATGCCAGAGATGATGCCAGAGAATTTCATAGGCAGGTGAGGTGTGCTGACCAAGGCAAAAATTGAGCCCCCATGTGCGACAAAGGTCCAAGTTTTGGGACATGAAGGGGCGGGGGGGGAATCATCTTGTCTTCAGGCATCTGCAGTTCATTCCTCTCATGCAAAGGACTGCCTAAAACCTCCTTGGAGAGTTTCCAGTTCTGATATAAATAATGTGTCAACTCAAAGTAACCAGGAAACAAACTTTCCTGCAACAGGGTTAGTGCTAAGTAAGAGAAACTCCTGCTCTAGAATCAACATGGCCCTGCAACTCAGGACGGATAAGATGCATATGCTTGTGAACAAATGAAATACTCATTCTGTTATCCAGCCTCATGGAAAGCAGCGATAAAACAGAAAAAGCAAACCCACAGATAATCCTAGGTATGTAAAGAAGGCATTAAGAAGAAATCAGTGAGAGTGCAACGTTGAAGCAGGCGGTAGCGATATTCTCTGTGAAACTGTGGTGCAAGCAGATTCCCATACCATGAATAAAATACTGCTTCCAGACCTGAGCTGACTTAAGGACAATCAGTACTTCCACAAAAAGTAGTCAAATAACCCATTAATCAAAAGCTCATTGTAGATACAATCCCAGCTTCCAATCCCACCACAGCCACTTTGTTCACAGGTCCACCAGTCCCCTCTTGTCCTCTTCATCTCCTGTTAACCACTACGACCTGTGCCATCCACTAATCATCAGTTCGCTTATCTTTATCTCTGTCATCCTCTTTTCACTCCTGCAATTCATTCTTATTTTCTTGAAGCCTTGTTCTACCTCAGCAAGCAAACTCAGAGGGTTTATAGTTATTGGAAGAAAGAATCTGGTGGCACTCCCAGGAAAGCATGGAGAAGTGGCAAAATATTAGGCACTCTATCTGGCTCCTGGAGCTTGCTGTACCATGGATTTAATGAGAGAAGCACATGGGCAGAGACACCACATGCAGTAAAGGCACACACAAAAAGGTACAAATGAAACCCTCCACACATTATAAAAAAAAAAAAAAAAAAATCAAATAAAGAGTCATCCTTTCCCTCCTCGGGCAATTGTTTGAGTATTTTTATTGCATGCTTTAACACCAATGTTTTTAAGGGTCTCCATAGGCAGCACTATCTTCTCATTTGGTAGCCAGTTACAAAACACTGAGGACATTTAAGAAATGCCCTCAGTAAAGGGTCTCCTACAGCATAAGGCAGGTTAGAGGGATTCCCAGGTGACAGTAACTCCCCGGGCCTCCCCACTCGCCTGCCGTTTCTCTGGCTGGTGAAGCCAGCATCAGCAGCGGTTCCAAGGCCGACACTTCCCAGACGGGCTGCCCCTGCACCCGCTCCTCCTCTCCCTAACCGCTGCTGCCCTGCTCCTCTGCTCTGCCCTCTTCCTTGGACTCCCTCTCTTGGATTCCTGGGTCTAGCAAGAGAAAGGGGCTAGGATGGGCTAAGTAAAAAGGGTAGGAGGCCTCAGCTACTGTTTCGGACAGGGATGCTGAACTTTTAGATCAGTACTAGAGACAAGGAGCTACTGTCTTTTAAAACTGAAATAACAGAACGCTTCAGATGCCTGAGCTGCAGTTTAAGAGTCTGCAGGAAGCTTTACAAAACAATGCAAAAATCAAACCAGTATTTCTCACACAGCTACTCATATCCAGGGCATCTTTCATGCAATTACTCAGCAATGCACTGACGTCTTAACATAGAGCAAGTGAGGAGGCCCCAAGACCTGAAACCATAAACCGGCCAGGTGCACGACCTGTGTGCTCCAAGAGGATCTGTTACACCAACTGCCCACTTGGTGGTTTGAGACAGGCTTGCAGGAATTGTGCTTCACACACTACCCATAGCAAACCATCACTGCATATGAAAATTCTACATATGAATGAGCTATAAATGCACATTCATCCGTTTCCAGAACTTTCTATGTCAAAGCTATAGGAGGAAGAGTAGCTTAGAGGAAGAAAACAGGAATTTTGACTTTTGTACCTGAGCGCTAGGTTGCAACTGAGCCTTTAGATAAGTGCAAAAATATGTGGTGTAACATACACGAATACATGTTTTTCCTAGACTTGCTTTCACAAACTTTGGTTTATGCTGTATTTCATTGCTGGCAGCAGAACTGTTGTACCTACACAGCATGCACCAGTGGCTGTAACGTCCATAACTCAGAAATGCCACATGCAGATGTACTTTTACAGTTTACAACTCTGCTGAAATGTCTTCTCATAATTTGAAGAGTGCTTACACACTGTTTCCACCGCATAGCTAAATTATTTCATAATAAGATAAGAATCTCTGCTGCAGCATATGAAAAACATTTGCTTGGAATATTCCAGCTACACTGCAGCTGAATGGCCCATTGCATTACGTATATCCTGATTACAGAAACTGGAGAATACAGTGGTGAGTTCAAGTTACCTGTTTTCTCTAGTCTTATTGGCAGTTTTGGGTATTCATTCTATTTTCCTTTTGGAGCCCCATCTAATCTAGAAGTAGACTAAGACGACAGCAATTCAGACAAAGACACCTTTAAAAGCATGAGAATCCAGGGTATTTGCTATCAGGGCACATGCATTTTTAAAATATGGAGTACCATAAAAAAAAAAATTTAAAAATCATATATGTAGTTTAAAGGCTGACATCCTGTAAAGGTACAAACACTGAAAGCAGGAATATAGCCACATTAGACTATGAAACAAGTACTGGCCAAAAGTGGAAAATTACACAAAGATGCCTTGGGAAGAGAGCAGCCACAAGAGGTCCAGCTCACTAAGGGGTCGGGCTGAGTGAGCAGTTATAAGGTCATTTTGAATAAATTACACGGTCACCCACTACTCAGGGAATAGGACTGAAGATGCTGCATACTATCTCTGTGTTTGCCTTTGACCTGTTTCAAGGCTTCTATTTTCCAAGTCACTGTAGCCATTCAGATTATTTAAAGTTTCATGTTACAGTTCCAGTTGGTTTTTTTTTTTTTTTACTTCATTAGCACTACTCATGAGTAAAACCAGGAGGATAAATAAATAACAGTTTCAGCACCGTAAGGCTGATGCATAATCCATATAGTTGATGTCACTCATACTCCACCCCAACGTAATCAATAGGATTATTGCACATGTCCTGATGACATCTTGTCTTATTGGNCATATTCAGTTTGGAAAAAAAGTATCAAAACATACCAAAACCTCTTCATCCCAAACATTGTATCACCTCAGCCACTCTATATTTTGACCTCTATTACTACAAGAACCCTGTTATGTTATCTTTTCTGCTTGTTCAGAACCCCCATTTGCTTCACAGCATCTTACTAAACAGAGTGAACAGTGGAGCCGCCAAATAAAAATACATGTATTTTGGTTAAATTTATCAAGTAAAAGAGAGAAGTGATAAGAATAGAAATTGTCTTTAAGGAAGGAATTAGCATGCCTACAAAAAACTCCACAACAAAACAAGCAGCTTCAGCCTGGTTTCCCCTCCTAGACTTTCTACCATATCCTGACTTCACTATCACCAGCTGCCAGAAAGGCACGTTCCTCAGATCCGTATTTCTTGTTCTTTTTCCATTTATCAGCAAATCCTGGAAAATTCTCCTCCACAATTTATTAAGTCACTAAGCCCCATTCACCTTTTTGCTTCTTTAAAACACTATGCAACTGTGAGTTTGGGATGCAGTTTGATTTAATTCTTCTGTTATTATGATCTATGCTGTGGACAGTTACAGAGAGCCTTTACACTGGCGTAGTTTGTTCCTTCTTGTGCTGATAGGCACACGTTTAGATGTACTCCAAAGGGCTTGTAAACCAAGACAGCTTACAAATGAGCAAACTGCAGTCATGCTGCAAGGACTTTGTAATTTAAAAAGAAATGTTAGCACCACTAAAGGAGTTCAGCTTGATTCAGCTGTTCCAAACTTTACCTCTCCTTGCAGTTCTGGAAAGTTACAATCTTCGCCTTCACTTAAATTCCTGCAAGCAGATAGCTGCCTTAACTACCTGCTTTCAAAAGTAAAATGCATCCACCTTTGGTGTTTGCAGCTGACAGTTTAATAGCGTTTTCTACTGTGTACGCTGACCTGCATTTTCTATTGCTTGTAACGATGCCTTTTCAGAACAGCGATTTTTCTTCAATCTTAGCAGAGACATATAGCTCATTACGGCAAACCTAGATGCCAACTTTGATGTTTCAAAGGTCAGATTTTTTTCTGTTATCTAAGTAAGGAAGGCATTTTTTTTCCCCAGGAGCACACTAGGAAGACACATTAATTTTTAGCCTCCTGTCAGTCAGGAAAGAGCACGAGGAGCTTTGCTTGAGTTTTTAAGTTACCTCCTGGGAGTTCCTTTGGTTTTAAAAAGAAAATTCCTAGTTTGATTGCTACAGTGTTAGTATCAAGAAATTGCTGCCCTGCTCCACTCCACTCATCGCAGGGAAGAGTTTATGAACTGTAATTACCAGCTTACCCACTCAGGCTCCTTCCTAAAGAGAGAATCATTCATCATCCTCTTTTGTGCTACCGACTCCTTAAAAGGCCTACTCAGCTTTAACTCCCGTGTATCCCACCGCAGCCAGGCTCCCCAAGAGCCAGCGCCAGGGCTACCTAGATGGATTTCAAAGGGAAGATCGTGTCGCTTGCCTGCCTTATTTGGGAAACCCTGACTCTGCAAGGCTTGGCACAACCTCAGTGACCGAGCAAGCTTTCGTAAACCTGGAGCTCTGACAGAGATTTAACGAGAAGGAACCTCAGATTACGACGAGCTGCTAGCACCGGCAAGAAAGAGAAGTGAGAGTGGAAAGGGAGGGCGGGCTAGATACCGAGCAAAACTTGCGAAGTTAAAAACAACACCGAAACGGCCCGGCGAGCCGCCCTCGGAAGGGCTTTGCGCGTGTTTGGCGTAAAAATCGTCAGGAAGGAGGAAAAGGAAGGCCGGGGAGCGAGCCGGCGCAAACCAGGCGGGCAAGTCGCCAGCGGCCCGGGGACACCCCCGGCCAGCGGCCCGGGGACCTCCGCCGGCACACCCGCACGTACACCCGCGCATACAGACACACAGACGCACACCGCCCGCCACAGCCGCCCGCAGCCGGGCAGGGCGGGGGGCGGAGCGGCGCCGGGACGCCCCTGCATCCAGCAGCGCGGCCCCCCCGCGGCGGGCGGGAGGCCTATGGGGGCGCGGCGCCGCGGCCGGAGCGCCGGCAGCCCCTCCCCGCCGCTGCCTGCGGGAGTGGGAATAAAGACAGATAGCGGGGCAGGCACCGGCCGGGCGGGGAGGGCGAGCGCAGAAAGTTTCCTGCGAAGCCCGCGGGCGGCGGCAGCGATGCCCGTGCTGCGCGGAGCGCTGGGGCTGGGCGGGCGCCGCCGGCCTTAGGGGGAGCGAGAGCGGCGCGGGGCCCGGCAGCGAGCCCCCGGCCCGGCCCGTCCTCTCCTCTCCTCCGGGCGGCGAGGAGGAAGCACCCCGGGCAGGGACGGGAGAGCGGCGCCGGCCGGAGCGCGGGGAGGGGGAGCGGGAGCGGCACCGCGGGGACAGCCGCCGCCGGCAGAGCCCGGGGGGAAAGATGAGCTTGTTGTCAGCCATCGACACCAGCGCCGCGTCCGTCTACCAGCCCGCCCAGCTCCTCAACTGGGTCTATCTTTCGCTGCAAGACACGCACCAGGCCAGCGCCTTCGATGCCTTCAGACCCGAGCCCGCCTCCTCCCAGCACCCCGACCTCGGCTACNAAATGGTTACACCGACTTCCCTGGCGCGGCCGGGACGGTGCCAGCGGTACGAGGGGGGGACGCACACAAAGTGCTACAACCCTAATAACATGCAAAAGCCCCCCCCCCCTTTTTCTTTTTAAGTTATATTTAAAGAGCTATATATAAAGAATATGCATAGCTTGAGATCAGGGGCTGGCATTATTTAAAAGGAAGAGATGTAAACAGGAACGTGACAAAAAGTGAAAAAAGTTTTGCGCACGTTCATAGCAGAAGAACAAGACTAAATGAAACCAAAGGGAAGGAAGCTAAAAAACTAGAGTATGCAAAGACAATTCACTGTGGAACTCCCTGTCACAGGAAGTTGTTGAGGTCAAGCACTTCTGCATTGGAGGGACTTCACATGCGTGGAGGTACTGCAAGGTGGCACCTCGCACCCCACATCTCACNGGGGCCCGGCAGCGAGCCCCCGGCCCGGCCCGTCCTCTCCTCTCCTCCGGGCGGCGAGGAGGAAGCACCCCGGGCAGGGACGGGAGAGCGGCGCCGGCCGGAGCGCGGGGAGGGGGAGCGGGAGCGGCACCGCGGGGACAGCCGCCGCCGGCAGAGCCCGGGGGGAAAGATGAGCTTGTTGTCAGCCATCGACACCAGCGCCGCGTCCGTCTACCAGCCCGCCCAGCTCCTCAACTGGGTCTATCTTTCGCTGCAAGACACGCACCAGGCCAGCGCCTTCGATGCCTTCAGACCCGAGCCCGCCTCCTCCCAGCACCCCGACCTCGGCTACACCAAGAGCACCCCGGAGCTGGGCTCCTCGCTCAGCTCCAGCTATCTCAACAGCTTCTTCCAGCTCCAGCGGAGCGAGGTGAGTCCGCGCCGCCGCCCGGCGCGCAGCCCCCGGCCCGCTGCCCCCGGCCCCCCCAGGCCACNAGTTATATTTAAAGAGCTATATATAAAGAATATGCATAGCTTGAGATCAGGGGCTGGCATTATTTAAAAGGAAGAGATGTAAACAGGAACGTGACAAAAAGTGAAAAAAGTTTTGCGCACGTTCATAGCAGAAGAACAAGACTAAATGAAACCAAAGGGAAGGAAGCTAAAAAACTAGAGTATGCAAAGACAATTCACTGTGGAACTCCCTGTCACAGGAAGTTGTTGAGGTCAAGCACTTCTGCATTGGAGGGACTTCACATGCGTGGAGGTACTGCAAGGTGGCACCTCGCACCCCACATCTCACGCCTCTCCAGGAAAGATCCAACAATGTCGTTACTCCCTACCATGGTGCTTTTGCCTCAGACATTCAACAGTGGCTCCCTTAGGTGAGGGTTAGGTGGACTATGCATCTGGCCCGCTCTGGCAGTTCCCACACAATGACATTTCAGAGTCCTCCCAACACCATTTAAGTTAAAGCACAGGTTTAAAAAGTATTCTCAGTCAAAATACACGTTTCTGTTCTGTCAGCAAAGGTACGGGGCTGTTAATTAAAAACAAATCGAATTCTCCAACTATTCTGGTGTTATAGCTGTTAAGTTAGGAGCTGGAGTTGTATATACACATTCTTTTTTCCTTAATTAGAAATTCTTTCTTAATTTTGCAAAGCACATCCAGTCTCAAAACAGACACTATTTTTGAAAGTATATAGTTCAAAATTCATTCAGTCTGATGTACTCAGCCTTATTAAGCACAACATAACATACCCAATTTAAAAGCACGCAGACTTAACAAACATATTGATTTTGCGAAAAGACTAACAGGCAGCGTAATTTAAACTTCCAGCTACCTACCTGTTGATTACAAATTGTAGATATTGCCCCTTCCTGCTTGGCTTACAAGATTTGTGGTGCCCACGTAGCAACAAGACTCCAGGAGTTTGGCCTACATGGACTGTCTCCATGTTGGGACTGCGTTCAGGTCTGTGTTTGTTCAAGTCGGGGTACATTCTGCTCACAGTGGGTCCTTTTTCTTGGGAGAAAAAGGAAGGAACAAGTAAATGGAGGCTGCATTCAGGAAGCCTTTGAAACAGTCTCCGAGAAACAGTTTTCCTTAAAGTTCTCCCCGAGTTCAGTTTCTGCTTCTACTATACTGTTTGCAAGTAGGGGCTTATCCTTTTGTCACACACTCCCCCTTTCCACTTGGCTCACATTTCTTTCCATTTTTTTCCCCCCAAACTTTTTTCCCTTTCTTTTGGAAAATCATTTCCCCGATATGCCAAGCCTTCCCAGGCCCCTGCTTCAGCCCCAGCTCCGAGCGGTCAGCCCCCAGCCACGCTGCTTTGGATCCCAGCAGGCACCTTAGCTGCGTTTCTGCACAGATTCCTATCATCCATGAGCTGTATGGATGCAACTTTATTCTGCTCTTTTTAACCTCATTACAGTTTCCTGAGGCACATGAATGACAACTGAGAATGCCAGCTCTGTCAAAAGCCTAGAGCATTCACCGTTTAGGAAATAAGGAGCCATTTCATTCTATACAGATATTTTAATATTTTTAAAAGATCAAGCATGTCAGTTTGTTCCAGTTCATTTTCCAGCCTGTGACAACAATAGCATTGACTATGTGGCTGATAGAGACACTTCTATATTTCCAATTTTTATCTGAACTACATGTTAATACAGGGTAACCTGAAAAGAGGGAAAGGGGCACAGCCATCTCATACGGCATGGGAATGCGTTTGCCCTGCTGGATATACCCTGAAGAACCCGTTAGTTCCCCAGGCTAATGCTGCCTGCTTATACAGCAGCTTTCATTCAAGGGTTTAGAAGGTGTTAGAGATACTGTTGCTCAAAAAAAGTTCTGTCATTACATTAGATGCTCCGTTTTTTCCAGAAACGGGAAACTAGACTGCTTTTTTGGCAGGGGTGACCCAAGAGTTTCCTACAATGTCATGCTCTTAATTCTTGAGATTCTAACATCTGCTTATTTGCAGATGCCATTGGGTATACACTACGTATTTCAAATGCGTAAAATTATTTTGGGGAGCATTAGCACCGTATGCTGCTTTTGCATCAAGTAGGCTTATGCTATCTTTGGAACAACACATAGCTTTCCACAGTTAAACTGTTGGCTGTTTTCTACACAGTGCTTGCTTTGGTTGGCTTTTTTTTTTCCCCTCCCAGTTTTGCCCTGGGTTGGCTTAGCTTGGAGCCGAGCTGTGACAATGATTGACACATAGCTGTACACAATATTTGGAAAGTGATCTAATGAGGGGCCAAAATAGCAACAGATTGAGAAATGATAGGATCATAGGGTGTAAAATAGTCACGCGTCCTGTATGTTGCCTTGCAATTGAAAATTTCTGGAGGAGAACGCTTGGAATAAGAGACAGCACTTGTGAAAAGTTGCTATTATACAGGGTTTGCAAGTCTGCATGGCAGTGCCTGTGTATGTGACTTGCATGCTGACCAAAGGAACTGGAAAGAAAAAAATAAAAGCGCCAGCACCCGGAGAGTAGTCTTGCACTTCACCAAGATTTTTGTCCTCCAGACTTTTTCCACTACAATGGACGCCTTCTAAATAAACATGATGAACACAGCTGTTTGGTGCATAAAAGCCCATTGTACCAGGAAAAAAAAAGCAATAATAAAGGTTCAAACAGTAAAGCGACAATGAGTGTTTTGTTCCATATGCAAGACTCATTTTGCAAAACAGACCTGCTTTAAATAAAACTTTACTGCAGCATTTATTGTCCTAGATATGAAACAAAAGCATGTTAGAACATTAAGATGCATTAAATTGGCTATTGAACTGAGCTCCACCTTCATTATAACACCATCCATCAGAGCCAAGTATTTGAGGTTTTGTTGTGAGGCTGGTTACATGGGATTTAATGTGTTTGAGACACAGCCAGGTAACTGTGTCATTGAGTGGTATAATTGAGAAACCTAGAATAAGGGTGTAAGAGACTCATACGGTATTTTTCTATACTCACAGTAGGCATCCTACCAAATCAATGCTGACTTCGGTCGAGAGGAGTCAGCAACCAGTAATTAGAAATTACCATATTATAATCACCAAATTTGTTTCTTTGAAAGTAGAGTGCTAATTCTGGCACAAGCCAATATTTACACGCGAGAAGGAGCCTGTGTCCTAATGAATTCTTTGCCCATGTGCAATACTCTGCGTGTCTTTCCAAGAGGGGAATTCCTTCCAGAAACTTCTATGACAGCCACTTTCTGGACCTAAAACAGATCTTATTTAAGCACAAATAAGTGCATACGCTACATTAGAAAATAATCACTTTTTCCAAAAAGTAGTTCATGTTTCTGACTCAGGGACTTCCAGATCCGGTCCTTACAGGCAAGAGAGGAACTAATTGGGAATGAGAGAACATGAGCTAGTTCAGTTTGCTACAGTAAGGTGCAGATCACTCAGACAGGAAAGTTTGTGGAATTAAAAAAAAAAGTTTAGAGAGTGTACTGTGGAAAATAACGTTCAAACCCCTGTGAAACAGAAGCAGGTCTGCAGCGCTGGGATAGATACTGCTTATCAGGCAGCTTCCTAAAGAAGAAAAGTTAGTTGACTGTGACATTCGTATATTAACAACAACCACAAAATCCCATGAAACACTGTCAAGAACAAACATGTATGGAAGGAAGTTAGCATTTCTACAGAAAATACATTTTGTATCAGACAAACTTGTTTTCCATTTGTCTTTCATAGAATTAGAGGAATACACACTAGCCTGATACCTGATGAAGAAAGATCTGTTATTTAGCCTCGATGAATTAATTGGGAGGATGATAAGATTAAAAAAAAAAAAAAAGAAAAAAGATACACTATTCTCTTAGTATCAGAAAAGTTCAGGGATTGCCATACAAGATCAGGCAATTTACCTACTAAATTAAGCATCATATCTCCGAGAACAGCCATGAATAAAAGATTTAAAGAGAGAACAAAACACCTTATAAGAGGCTGCTCACAACCAGTATGGTCCTAAGGCAAATATGGATTAGTTGCCATATGCTCCAAAACATTTCCGTTTCCCTTCATTTTGTGGAATATTATTAGTTATTCTAACACAGAGCATATTTCTGATCCACAGAGTGCTTAATGTGCTCAGTAGCGCAGTCAGGACTTCTTGCTTCTCACTTGCAGACTAAACAACCAGTTTTATCTCCTCCTATTTAAGCATAGTTCTTGGCAGTAGAGTAGTGCAGCGTGCAGGTTGCCTGCGGTACATGAAAGCATCCTTTAATAACAGTGATTATTATTTGATTGATTTCCTCATCTTCATTTTTCTCACTATTTTTCATGTAAGCACTGACATATCAGTGCCCTTATCCTTCTACAAATTGTATTGAAAAGGCAATAGCTCAACAATTTTCGTGTTGGAGGAACTTGTGCTCTCTGCCTCAGGATGACTGTACATTACAGACACTTTGTGGCTACTTAAAGTGCCAGTCAACTCCTTTCAAACTGCTTTACAAGAAGTTAAATGTCATTTCTCTCATTGGTCCTTATAAGAGATTCCAAGGAGCTGAATCTCTGTTAGTCAAGAGAGAATATGCGTTTGGGCATTTTGGCGGCATCAGCCTCCTCCGTCCTCCCACACAGCCAGCTCTAGAGCCCTTTTGATGATATTGCCTCAGCACACGAAGTGCAGCTTTCACAGCCCACTCTCTATTCTGGACTTAAGTCTCAGATCCTATTACAGGTATTTGAGCTAACAACTACTCTATTTCCAATTCCTGTTGGATGTGTGCTTTAAAATGCAAAAATTCACGTTTTTAAGTATAGACGCGTTCTTTTTTGCTCCCTGTTCTTATTTCTGCAGCCATTACCTCCTGCTTTGCTGTTCCTGTCTTTGGAAAACACCCTCTTTTGCCAGGGAAGGAAATAAAAAAAAAAAAAACCACCATACATGAATGTACTATAGGAAGTGGAGTCTGAAAATAAAACCTGTATTTTGTCTAAGAAGTGGGAAACTCAAGTTATCATACAAATTAAATTCCTCCATTTGTATCCCCTAGGTATGGCTTTAGACTTCTCTACTCTCTAGGATTTAATTTTTTTTTTTTAGGTGCACTGTACTGCATATGGCAGATATCCTTCTCATTCTTTACACTGAGGCTGAATTACCTAATAGCAATTTGATTGCAGAAGGGAATACACAAGAGCCAAATTTAGTTCTTTTAAGGAAGTACTCTGAATACAGTTACATTGCTTTTACTTGAGATTCCCTTACCTGAATAAGAACAGCAGAAAGCTCCCAGAAGCAAGAAGTAGTAGTGAAGATGTGTTGAAGTTGCTCCAACAGCCAGAGCCCCTTTTGTTGCTTCCTTACCCTCCCCACACCTCAAGCAAATGCAGCGCACCTGCACTACCTCTAGCTTTAACTAGTTCAAACATGATTTACAGCTGGGCTTTAGTTTGTGGCAACAGAAGTATTATCCACCATAGTCTTCTGCAGCTACTTAGTATCGCATCAAAGCCTGAACCATGTTTGGAAAGCTGGCAAGAGCTAAAATATTAATTGCTGAACCTAAATCAAGTCTTCCAGAAGAGGGATATGGGCTTTCTGCTTTACTGTCAATTTCTTTTTGATAGGTACAAAAAAAAGCTGGCAATAGAAGATAGACCAATTATATGTATTCTTCCCAATTAGTTGAAAATTATTGCCAACTCTTTTAAATCACTTGGGATTTTGTATTTATGCAAATACTCATCGAGAGGAACATTGGCATTCACTTTCTGTCTCACAAATACATCCATGTCTTGACAAACTTACCAGGCAATACACAGAAAAAAACCTCAACCCATAACTGGGGGCAAAAGCACGTAGAATTCTTGTTACAATTCTATTTCATACACACAGCTTTCAGTTATAGTTATTTTATGCATTTACAGTGTCTTCCATCCCAAGGCACCCAAACAAAGGGGTGATGTAACTGTGCGTTGGGTAATGATTTTTCCTCCCTTCCTCTTCTGCTCCGCAGACACAGACTCAGTTATTCAGAATAGAAAAGGAAGATCCTTCTCCAATGAACTGCACAAATGATCAGACAATCAAGTCTGACTTGAACCAATATATTCATTTATGAAGTGTATAGATAGAATGGAATGAATAGATAACCAAAAGGTGTACAAAACTGTTTTCATCCAAAAACCACCCCCCCTCCTTTTTTTTGTTTTCTCTTCCCCCTCCCCCCGCCCCTTGTTATTGTTTGGGAGATTTTGTGGAGTTGTATGAAACAGATAGAAAACAATTTTTAGCAATGGTCCTGCTACTTTGGTAATAAAAGGTTAGAAGAAAAGATACAGTCACTAAGTGAGGATTAATGCAAGGAAAAATTTTCTAGTTTAAGTAGGCCATAAAATGACTCTGACACCTGATTTAAGTGATATTTAAATCTAAGACCAGAGGATCTTTCTCATGCTGCTTTAGGAAGCATGAAAAACAGCGACACTGTGCAGTTCAAAAAGGTCCAGGCACAGATATTACAAAGCTGAATCATACAATACTGATAATATGTATTTGCATAGAAACGAGAAGAAGGGTATTCTGTTATCAAAACTAGATGTATACATATAAATGCTGCCTGTGATACTGGATATCACCTTAAAGCTTCTGAATGGTTTTGTCAAATATAATGGTTAATATTTGTACCTCTCCTCGGTTTCTTTTCCCCAGGAAAATTGCCAGCAGCCTGATGCCCATTTTGCCACTCTCCTGAATTGCCCTTCTTCCTCTTTTAGAAAGCCACAATGAAATGATTAAATTAAATGGGAAGAATATAAGTCTTTGCTTCCTGGCTGTTTACTTCAGTTTCTGTCTGGGTTCCAGAGAAGTTATCATGGATCAAAGGAACCGATTAAGTTTTACAAAGCTATTCAAATCTAACAGTAACACTAACATAATTCAGACAGACAGTATTTCATAAGTGTCACAGCTTAGATCACTACTTTTTTCCTGCAGGTCGGTTTTTATTCTCAGAAACATTACAAACAATCTGTGATCTACTAAAAGTAGAACCTAAAATTATAGACAGATTCATTTGAGGAAAGCAGAATAAATGCAGGGTTACGAGGCCTGGGCTCTATCCATGTCCCTCATTGCCTAGCCAGGCCAGTGCAGCTGTTGGGAGTTTTGGTGTTTTTTAAGTTTTAACATATCACAAGCCCAGCCCATTACTTTCTGTCATGTGTTTTGGTGTAAGCAAATACTAACAAGTCCAATACTTTGACTAAGAGGAATTTTAAGGAGCCTCTTGTAGGCCCTTTTTCTTAGCTCTTTCAACTGCTGCTGATAGGAGAGCTGCTGCATGGTCTTCCAAAACCTGTATCTTAGGAAATACATTTCGTGTTTCTACGGATTTAGTTTGAAGATCAGCAAATGCCGTCATGGTCCGGGGCTCTTGCTGTCATATCCAAAGCAGAAATACGTGCCTGCTGTATTAAACAACCACCCACACCTACTCCCTGCACATGGTGGGATTTGGTGTCTCTTTTGAATGAACACAAGTGCAATACTTGTGGATCACAGGACTCTGGAAATCTATATTTACATCTTATCCAGCTAACTGCCAACCAAGCAAACATTTCAAAAGGATCATCTTGCTCCCATAGGTTTCTCTTGCCAACCCAAGGGTTCCAGGTTTCTAAACTTGTTTGAGAATGTAGCAGGGGAGCCGGAGCCTATATTTCTTCTCGCTAAGCCAGCCTGCTAGGCAACTATTTGTGTGTATTCATTAGGACTGTGGATACCTGTGGCTGAATGGAAAGCAAAGGAACTATTTTACAGTCATTGCATCCTGAAAATGAGGGATTAGCAAAAGCTCTTAAGAGGGCTTGAGCATCAGTGGTCCTTGAAATACAGAGGTGTTCTTATAACCATCTTTCACCAACATACACTGCAATTGAAATTAATAGAATAATAGATTCATTCCTCTAACAGACCCAACCTGGGGGGGAAAAAAAAAAAAAAAAGGTCCTTAAGTCTACTTGGAAACCAGATTACTCAATTGTTATTTTATAATTTGTCTGAAGCAGATTGTGAAGTTTTAGGTTTACTTGCTCAGATCACACTTCAAGCTGTGCAGTATTATAACTGATTAAGAGGGTGGCTATAAATGTAGATAAAACTATGTAAAAGCTGGAGTCTCAAAATGAAATTCCAGCCTGTCATTTAGTGCATGGAAATAATTTCTTTTCCTCACTATATTCAATTTAATAGAAGTTTTTGTCTTCCCGTGAGCGCAGGAACTGAGGCCCTAAGCGCATTGTGAGGGGCCCGTTCTGGGCAGATGATGTATTGTTTCTACCTCTGACAGTGACCTTAGCTTTGCCTCTTTTAAACTTTGGCAGCCATCACAGGGGTTTCTGTGCCAAGAAGGCATTACTGAATGTAAATGATATAAACAAAACTGTCTCAGACTTAAAGTTCTATTTAACCCAAAATGGACATTTCTTAGCAAAACCTTTCATCACACAAGAGGTGCACAGGAGGTAAATGCTTTCCTAAGTGTGTCTTAAACAGGCACATATCTATTTCCGGGTGTTATTTTTCTTATGTTTGGAGTGTCAAAAGACCCACCAAATGAGAGGAAACCCGACTCTTGTTTTTCAAACTGCAGGTCAGACCGAGACAAGATTTCCTGCAGGAAACAGAGATGTTAACAGAAAGTGCAGGGGTCAAAACATGTCCATCCGTTTCTCCCCGCACTTTATGCTATACAACCTTCATAACCTCCTCCTCATCCGAGAACCCTGTCTTGACAAAATAGGCTTGTTTTTTGACAACGTGAGGAGGCAGTGGGATTGAGGTATCTGGCAGAGGCCGTCCCCGTGGCCCTCTCTCGGAAGGGTCAGGGAGGCTGGTGGTCTGCAGCCTGGGGGAGGCTCAGCTGTGGGCAGTTGAGGGTCGGGCCGAGAAATGAAGGCTCCTGTGGGGACGTGTTAAAGTAATTTGCAACGTGAATGGTCTCCGTTGTCCCTAATATAGTGCTCATGTGTTAGAGCTTCTCTTTAACATAAGTGAGCAGTTGTTTAGCGTTCAGCGGATGAAATGGATCCCTGCAGAGCTTGGTGCAAGATTTAGAAAGTTCCTCTAAGGCTGTGCACCTCTGACCAGAGAAAATCTCTATCCTCTCCTTTCCCACCTTTCCGCATCTGCCATTAAAGGCTTTTTGTGAGGTCCTCATACATTGTGTAAAGCAAGTGTCCTCACTGACATCCACAGCAAACCTTTCCCTGAGGCTGACACTACTAGCAGAGAGCCAAGAGGCCTACCTGAGCTTCAGCAAGACTGAAGATGGTGACTGAGCAACTTCTTAATTGTCAGCGTTTTGTTACTTCTATACCACTGTATAGTAGATGGGGAGTGGCATTTTTTTTTAAGATTTAAAGATCTATGAAACTCATTGAAAGCTTTGGATCAAAATTTTAAAGCTGCAAGGTGAGGTGGTGGCATGCATTGCTCTTCAACCTTGCTGTGAATTGAAGGTATGCCAGTCATACACAGAGGAGCATGTTGCACCCACTTGCTGTTCTGCAGAGTCTCAGCAGTGATGAGGAATTACAGCCTGAGAAGCCACAACCAGCCAAGCTGTCAGATCTGGAAAAACTAGATTAGATAGATCTATCCGCTGGATTAAAGATTCATTGCCCTACCATTGACTCGCAAGTCATGCCACATTGGTAGTTTTCTCCGTAAGATACTGTTTCTGCAAAAGGAAAGTCCTAGTGCCATCTATCTGAAAATATTTAGAAGTAGGCATTAGTGTTAGCAGTTTAATATAAGCATATGTTTACCTAAAACCTCCTACAGAAGAAGGATTAATTAAGGTATACGTGGCTAATCTAACTAGCTAGGAATGTATTAATTAAGGTTTACTTGGCTAATCTACATTATCTGTGTTTTTAGATTAGTAAAATGTGAATTACTCAAGTTCCTTAAGTCATCCCAAAGACCAGATTTTTCAACAGCTAACTTAAACATTGACTTCAGAAGGAAACAGAAGCCCGAGTCTTTTTTTCTTCCTCCAGGCAAACATTTTTTTCACTGAGTGATGAGCTTTGCTTGCAGTTGTGCAATGATAAAACGTTACTGAGTAAACTCTTAAACTGTTTTCTGCAAAAGTATCTATAATTTATCAGAGGAGCTAAAGCAGACGTAAGCCATACAGGAGCAGTTTTTGAGGTTTTCCAGTTCAGCCTTGGTAATTAAACTTCTCTATTTCTTCTGGCTCAAAGTAATACAACTAAATTTATGACAGTATTTTCATTTAATCCCTCTATTTTCAGAAGGCTTTGGGGTTGGGCATAAACATTGATTCTGCATTGGATGTTTTCTTTGGGGACAAAAACAGGGAACTGTTTTGACCACTTATAAAGAGCTGAAGCACAGAAAAGTCACAGATTTGAAGTGCTCTTCTCCACACATGACCGTCTTCAGGTGCAACTGTTGTGCTTTCACACGTTGCATGGCCCCACAGACAAATCCCATGTCAGAAGCGAGCCTTGGGGTACTAGCAGAGAAGACAGATACAGGCCCTCAGGTTAAGTTTTGTATATTAGCACATACAAGCCACTGAATTACTGTTTGGATAGCTTCAGATTTCCTTCTCCTCTGACATGGAAGTAGCAACTGAGTGAGGGCAATGGCTTGTCTACCCTAGTGTTTTATCCATGACACAGCACGGGGATGTACTCAGTTCTTATCTTCATGAAAATCCAAGCTGATAACTTAAGCATGTTTTGACATTTCAATGCAGGGCTAGTAATTAGGATGACTAGTCTGGTTACCATCATACATGCCTCACAGACTGGAGAATGTTTATAATTTACAGTATATGAAAACCTTACTTTTTGCACACTAATGATAGGGCAACCCAACTCCTTTTTTCCAACAAACTTCAAACAGCAGTGGTGCCTGCTGACTTAAACTTAACTCTGGAAGTTAAGACTGCTTTATTTTTGTTTGCTTTATTAAGTTGGCAACATACTAAAGCAAAAATAAGTCATCAAAAATTCCTTGCTCATCGCTTTTCAATTATAGGCTATTTCATTTAGTGGAAGAATTGATGACTGGACCACGTTATAGGAATATTGAAATGCTACAGGACCTCACTTCAGCATGTGCAATTAAAACAAATGTGGAGAGAACCACTAGCACAAATCATACTAACTTATAGCTTGAGCAAGTTCTTTCACAAGTCCTTTAGAGATACTTTTAAACAGCTGTAAATAGGGAAGAATTTTTTAGTATAGGACTGTTGTGGGGTTTTTTTGTTTCATTGGTTTTGCCTTTTTTAATGTTAACCCACTGGATTTCAGGTGGAATGGTAACAATAATGATGCCACATCCAAAGGAAATTATCCTGCTAAGGTGGAGTAGTCACCTCTGCCAACTCCAATGTTAAATCCTTCAACTAGCAGGAACAAAGAAGGATATCTGTGGTGAGGGTTACTATGCACAGAATCCAACAGTTTGGGAGCATTATATGGCTTCTCCTATGCAGTTTTAGCTATTGTACTTAAACAGCAGATAACTTCAAAGAGGGCAAGAAGTTGCATTTTCATCATGCTCATTTGGCCAGTTTAAATATTTCTTTCTCTCCTCTATTTTAACTGGTGGGATACTGTCTAGGGGTATGACGCACGGAAACAAACTCNAACAACCTCAAGAGCACCAAACAAATGTACTGGCCAGATGCAGCCTATCAACCACTTCAACCAGCACAGGTCATTCTAGTTTCAGGTAACTTGTAGCTCTGTACCCCTTTATCACTGCCTTAAGGGTCCAGCAGCCACAAACTCAACTTAAGGCTGAAACTGAATTTTCCAGATACACTTCTACGTTTTCAGTCCCACGCCTAAAAGCTTTGCTTCTTAAGTCCCATAAGTCCTAATAACAAGGTGCCATTCCACATAAACAGGTTGCCATTGCTTATTAATAACAGCTGTTCTGGAAGATAGGTAATCCTATCACCTTTGGGCAGAATTAAATGTTGTCATAACTGAGATGCTATCATGCTATCTGTGCTTTCTGTTCCCTGTTAAAAAAATACCTTTACAGCTAAAGCAGTAGCCATATCAGTGGGAAATTTGGAAAGTAAGACTTGCCACCTATTCATTCAAGTGTTTTGTTACATATTCCTAACAGTACCATGGTCTTTATTTTCAACATTATACCATTGCTAAAAAAGAAGCTGAAGAGATAAATTCTGTTTCAGTGTTTCCTTATCCACCTCTTGGCACATCAATGCCAAAAGCTGTCTCTGAAAGGCAGGGAATCAAGAGCATTTGCCAGATCATTCACTTAACTAGGAATTTCTTAGAGGTGAGCTGGAACTCTTGAGTCACTCACATATGTTACCCAACTGGAAATCAGAGTAACAAAGCTACAGAAGACAATAGCTGCCTCTTTCACAAAGGACCACACTGCAACCTTACGGATTACATGCCCTTTAACTGGAAACAGTTAGCAAACAAATAACAAAGGAAACCTTACTTCCCAACACCACCAACAGATACAGTTTAAAGATCTACTGAGGAGAGAGGTTACCTCTGGAAAGTACACCACCAGATTTTCAGTTTGGTTCACATTCAACTAAGTCAACAAGTTTCACAGGAAGAAAAAACAAACAAACAAACTTACATTATCAGCTCAAACTCCCCACCAAGCCAGTTTCTAAGTTTTACCATCAGGTCCCCCCATCCTCCCAGTACAGCAAGATAAGGAAATCATGAATTCATTGCAGCTGGCCTGATGAGCCTTGTAATTAGGACATGCAGTGTGGTCTTTCGGCTTCTGGAGAGCCCTAACTCTTTCACTGCCAAATCCTTTCTATCCTGTTATAGCTCAAAATGAGACTTCATCTGAGAGGTATTATTTGTTGTCTGCTTTTTAAAGAAATAGGTTGGCTTTACTAGTGGCGCACTGTGAACACAAAGCAGTTGTTGCTTTTGGTGGATTTCATCAGAGGAGCAGTCTCCCTGCCACCTCCCAGATGTGTACCAATACACTTGAGACCAGAATGAGTCAGGATGCATTTCCCTCTTCCTCTCTATTTTCCTTTCTACTGTCATCTCTCTGAGACCATCAACATTCTCCCTGTCACTCTGATCATCCCCGGACATCCCCTTTGAGTGTGAAGCTAATTCAAAGTTTTTGTTCAAAACCCTTCTTAAAAATTGCCTTTGCAGCGGTGCAAACACTTAGTAAGGGTTGAATTGCTGATTTGCTCAATTAAGTGCCCCAGACAAAAAAAAAAAAGCTGCTTTACGTATCTCAGCAATATTCATTCACCCCTTGTCTTCTACAAAGGCAAAATGGACTAAATTACCACTTGCTTTCGTCACATCCATTACATGTCCCCAGGCTTTCGCTATTTGATTCCAGGGGCTGGGATGAACTTTCCCACCACCACCCTTATTATATAACTTGTCTTTTTGGAACAGCTTTTTTCCTCATCTCCTCCTGAAGAACTGGAGATTTCCACAGCTGATGTAGCACCGTTTGCACTGGTGCTCTTTATAGCATCTTTCCAGTGCCAGATTGATGTGTTTTTCACATTGACTCGGAGTTAAGATGACTCAAAACCATTTTCCAGGTCAGATTGGCAGGAACTGCTGAAGCGGTTTGCCTGACTCTATACCAGGAGGGATGGGCTGCATCTTGGGATTGTCTAGGAATTTTTCTTAATGAATTCATTGTTCTTTGAAGCACCAGTGATGTCGGCAATGTCCGTCTTCTCCTTTACTGTCATCTTCTGGGATGTTGTATTTGTGTCTTTTCCTTTTTTAACACTGGGCCTTAAGATGATTATAGGGAAGTGTTTCACGGTGGCATGTGTAGACTGGATGTTTTGGCGTGTCCAGCTTTGGCACGTATCACACCAATGCCCGGCCAGCTGAACTAGGTGGTCACTTTCAGAGCCATGTGTCACGCTTCGGCCACAGAGCCGTTGGTGGCTGCTGAGATTATGACGTAGTGTCAGTACAGCCTGTAGTCTGATGGGATCCTGGCCTTTGACAGGGCTCCTGGCTGCCGTGGTTGAAACAAATAAAAGTTTGTAAAGGTTTGCTGACAGAGTGGGCAAAACTGTGGTCATTGCAACCCTTACGTTTCCGTATTGACCTGAAATGTGCCAAGAAGGGTTGGTGGGGGAGTGAATTACCTGATATCCCGTCATGGTGCTAGATTGCTCCCTTATAATGGGGGCAATAGCTCAGTGTAAAGGATATGTAGAAAAGAAAACAGTCACCACTGTGAGCTATATGTCCAATTCAAAGGCCACTGAAGGCAGCAGATAGGTATATTTTGTTTTGTCACTGGGTTGGCCCTGGGAGCAGAAATAACAGCCTCCTGATGGGCAGGAGTTATATATTCTACATACCCAGGGGATGTTCCAGATTTTAGCAATGGGTAAAGAATTTGGGATTTCACACATTCTGTGTGTCCATGCACCCACCCTTCTATAAAAATCAGGTAACAGGGAATTTGCAAAGTTACTGATGGGTGTAATGCATGTGAAGTACTTTAAGAATCTCTTGGCAAGAGGGACTCTTAAAAAGAAAGATTTTGTATTATTCCAAGTGTATGTGAGAGAAAGTGGCTCCTAGGGAGACAAGAACTTCTTGAAGACCCTTAATTAATACTATTTTGGCATCCATAGCACTTCCCTTTCCGTTTGACAATTTGATGCCAAGCATTTCTCATTCCAATAGTGTCCAATAAATCCTAGAAAATAAATTCCAGTGACTGTTAGAGGTATCTTTGGTTGCTTGATGGCTAAAGCAGCTAAAACCTTTTTGTTAGTTTTGAAATAGCTTTTCCTTTTAAAATGTATGGGTTTAACCCCTGAAACAAAGTGACTGATTCTCTTTCTCAGCAGCCAGAACATCTTGCACCAGCACAGAACTATGCTGTGCTGGGAGTAAAATGATGGGCGTTTCAGTGCCAGGACATGTGTGAAGTTCCCCGTGAGATCAGACTCTGCTCTGTGGCCCTTTGAATTGATCCTGATGCCGTGCACCAGCTTCAGCTTTGTAAGAGGGGTCAGTGGAGCTCAGCATGTGGTGTTTGACTGTAGTGAGGGTGGGTGAAGTAGATTATCTGTATGGTGGTGGCCTGCCACTTAGGCTGAATTTTTATTTATGGTATACACCATCTGCAGTGGGATGGGATTCAGTGATAGTCGGTACTCATCCAGGTAATTGTGCCTAGAGCTTCCATGTGATTCTTTTGGTATGTGACTGTTACCCAGAAAACACACTCACTGTGCAGACATCCTGAATGTTTGAGATCTCTGAGATAAATGCAATTCCATTTCAGATTCATTTCACAAACTCTCTAAATCAATTTCAGTGCGTGTCTTCAATATGTATATAACATATATAAACATATGAAAACATTTGTGACATATAGAAAGACTCCATTGAAATGTTTGGATTTAATAGCACTGAAAAACAAGGTCTCCACAGAGGCACAGACTGGAGCTCTTCTTACCTCACTTTCCCATAAGCCAGCAGTAATTCTTTGATGCCAGGAGAATGACATGAGCATTGCATTATTTTGCGGTGTATCAGACCTAACATGGAAACACCATGAAATGTGTCCCATCATTTCAGGGTGGAGAGAACTGTCAATAGTTGGTCCTGTTTCTACAGTGATTCATTACCATGTTAATTTTTTTTTTTAAGTTATTATTTACTTTTTACACTCCTACTACACAGTTTCTTTTGAGCCTTAACACATTAAAGTGAATGGATCCTTGTTATCTCCATTAAGGAGATTAGCTATTTAGGTTATTATGGGTTTCCTGCTGTTCTAAAACTACAGAATGGCAAATCAGGAGCTCCTGATTTTGATTTGCAGATTAAGAGAGTGAAGATCCTATTGAGGTGAAGTACAAAAACTAGGTATTTACTGTTTATCAGGAAATGTTTAAATCACAGCAGGTTTCCCCTTAGAAAATCCAAGACAGATAGAGATCTGAATGTTTCTTGTTACTGTTTGAACATGGCACTCTATGTTGACTGTCTCATTAACCAGATTGGAAATTAAAAATTACATTTTTCTTGGTGTTCTTCTTCTTTCCTTGAGTTTAGTCTTGTTTGTGTAAGTAGTTCTGGACACAAAAACATTCCTTTTTGTGGGTTGTTCTTCCAGCTTTTTGCCTGCATATTCTACCCGTACCATGGCTGTGGTATGATCAAACATAAGAAAGCAATCGTTGCTTAGTGGAAAGGTTGGACTAAGTGAACCATGGCAAGTTCAACAGTTTCCTCAGCAGTGGGGTGACCAGCTCCATTGCACTGCCTTCAAGAAGCCTCTTTATTAATGACCTGTATATTGCTCTCCTCAAACATGCAATCATGTTCTTAATGAAAAAAAATTCACATTTTTTCTGCTATTTTTATCCTTCCCCTACTCAGATCAGTCCCAGAATAATCATTAATACAGTACTATGTTTCACGTTACTTTTTTCTTTTCTTTTGCAGGCTCTAAGCAGCAGTCTGTACAAGAGTGCATCGCCTTATGGCTCTCTTAATAACATTGTGGATGGGTTAAGCTCCCTCACCGAGCATTTCTCTGACCTATCCCTTTCTTCAGAAGCCAGAAAACCCAGCAAGAGGCCACCTCCTAACTACCTGTGCCACCTCTGCTTTAACAAGGGACACTACATCAAAGACTGCCCACAGGTAAGAAATATTCTGGAAAAATCTTCATGAAAATTTTCACTATTCCTTGATTTAGTAACACAGAATTTGACTGAAATAGTTCTTTAGAGTGCATAGCACTGAAGAAATATCTTGACAAAGTGCCAAGCTAGCCATGTGTTCTTTTAATACATTCTTTATCACAATGCTGATGGAAAAAATATGCTATTTCATTTGCCTAATAAGAATTACAAAAAATATTAATCTACACACATGATAAGTAGATTTTAGAAACTTTAAAAATGGCTACTATGTAATTTTCTATCACAGAGATTATGTAAAATACGTTTTTAAGCAGCACACTGTATAGTTAGTTTGGCAACGGCACTTAGTAAAAATATAACAAGTTACATATGCTAAAGGAGAAGAAAATGTTACACTAGATGAGGACTTTCAATCAATGTTGCAGTGACACAAGCTCCAAGTATATCTGGTGCAAAATATCTTCCGTCTCATGGAAGAGGTTTGCTATACTTGGCAAATGTGGCAGTCTTGGACTCCCAGAACTTTTTTGTAGTGGCAAAACTGGCAATACTTATTTCCTTAGAAAAGAGGTGTAAGCCAGTGTGCACTAAAACCACTCTGCAATTTTTTTTCTGAGGCTCCAAGCCACAGTGTGCGAGGTTTCTCCATCCTCTCAAGTTTCAGCTGGATGCAGGCTTAAACTTTCACAACTCCAACAATATTCTATGTAGAGTCCCAAGGAAATTAAAGTGTCGCCAATACTCTAGAAATACAGATGTGGACATTACTGGCATCCACTTCACTATGGCTGTAACCTCCTACCCTCTTAATGTGTGTCTTTCAGCAGAATTAATCTGCATAGAATTAACTATGGGAGGTTTAGATTGGACATTAGGAAAAAACTCTTTACTGAAAGAGTGGTCAGGCCTTGGAACAGGCTGCCCAGGGAAGTGGTGGAGTCACCATCCCTGGAGGTATTTAAAAGACATGTACATGAGGCGCTTAGGGACATGATTTAGTGGGCATGGGGGTGTTGGGTTGACGGTTGGACTCGATGATCT
The DNA here is from genome assembly GCA_013400755.1 of Pelecanoides urinatrix. NCBI lineage: Eukaryota > Metazoa > Chordata > Aves > Procellariiformes > Procellariidae > Pelecanoides > Pelecanoides urinatrix. Next base: position 75,708 of record VZTQ01004328.1, read on the forward strand.
TAGAGGTCTTTTCCAACCTTAATGATTCTATGATTCTATGAACTACAGTTAATTCACCATTGAGGATGTCAGACATATATAAGCCAAAAGACAGGTGGAAAAGCATGTGCCAGCTGAGCAGGGTCAGCATGAAATCAAGTCTAATGTCAGATGAGCTTGAGCTGAGTGTATTCCTCCTGCTAAACTGTTTTCTTCATGGACTTTAGCTGTATATCTTTCATTAACTCTAACGAAAACTGTGGAATTAAAGTACATTTGCAGTCTTGGGTGTGGCTGTTGAAAATATTTTTACTTCCTATTATTTCAGTATATGTTGAGTAAGGCAGTTTTCTTTAGGAAAAAAATATGAAATTTTCCTTGCTAGGAGATCAGAAATACTCTGGTTTGTATACTTGTGTTTTTAATGTACTTAGTTTAGCATGTTACAGCAAAATGTAGAGATAGGACCATGTAATGGTATACATTACTTAACAAGGGGATGAGAACTACAACTGCTAAATATGTGGCAGAGAGAAACAGAGTGCTGAACTGTGGAAGATGGCTGTCCCGTGCTGTGTAAGAAACCAAATGAATGCAACAGGTCCCTTGACGATCAATACGTGCAAGATGCAGCTCGCACAGATGGTCCCAAGTGAACGTATCAGAGTTGGAGCAGAGCATTATTTATTTCATAGGTAGTTTTACAGTTTGAAGCACTAGAGATTAAAGAAGAGTTAATGAATATTGAAGACATACCCACAGGAATCCAGAAGATGCAAACAAATTAAGGTTCCTGTAGGAAGACTAATTTACTTAAATTGGACTTCCTATGTAGTTTTTTCAAGATTCCACTAGTAATGTCTTCAATTTCTCTGTGAACCAGGAAAAAGACTTCCTACAGAGCGTACTCTGTGGCTGGCCTATGAGCTAGTTAAGTAATGGGTGCAGGAACACAGGACTGGGAGGCATCTGCTTGCTCACTGCACACTGTCTTCTACAGTTACAGGCAGCCATATCATACAGTCCCTTTCGTAAACTGATCAGGTTTTAGTTGGCAAGCATTTCAGTATTTTGCCCTTGCTACTGCTGATGTGGGAAGCTGCTCCAGAACCTCAGCCCTCTCATAATTAGAAATCTTCCAATTTCCAGGATAAGTGTAACTCATACACTTTATAGTCATTTGTTCTCCTGCCAACATTGTCCTCCACTGAAATAGCTCTTCTCCCTCCCTGGTGTTTATCTCAGGATGTATTAATAGACTGCAGTCATATCCTCTCTCAGCATTCATTCTGTAGGACTAACCGAGCCAGGTTTTCTCAGTCTCCTCACAAAACTCTATTCCCCAATCCTTCTTGTGGCTGTCCTGTTGTGCTTTTCATCTCCTTGCGCATCCATGACTACACGTACGTATGGCATCCCAGAACAGATCTTATCAGTGCCTTTTGCTGTGTGTGCACGTATCTGTTTCTATAGATCAAAGTTTATGTTACTTAAGGAACAGGCAATATGAAATTAGTTCTGCTTTATTGGAGATTTCTAACACAAGCAAGTGTTTTATGGTCTAGTTAACACGTAAGTGCTTTCTTGAAAAAGAGCAGACTTAAGCGTTCACAGAAACTTAAGCATTTCCTTTATTTTATCTAAATTTGAGGACAGATCCACAGGGGATGACCCGGTGTGCACGAGTTATGTTCAAAACATTGAAAACATTGTGCACAAGAAGGGAGCACCAAGAGCAGGATCTGGCCTTTGTTAGAAAGGCCCCATTTGTTACCACTGCTTTTGACGATAACCGATTTCTTAATTTGAACATTATATGCACTACTTAATAGCTTAGATTTTGATGCTTTGTTTTTCTAGTGCTGTCAAAAATGAAAGTTGTTTTGCAAATCCTACCGGAAAAAGGCTGTAGCTATGCTTTTTTGAAGTACTTAAATTTGGATAGCAAAAAGAGATAAACTAATCTGATTTGGATGAAATGAATATCAGTAAATCATATGGTATTTTTATTTTCTTTTTATGTAACTGCCTAATAAGAAACAGATTTTGAAATGGGGTGTTTTATGGAGTTTTTCTGCATAACAAAGAAATTGTGTAACAACTTTGAGACTTTATATCCTCCCTTAATTCTGCTTGTTATAAACACTGTAAAAACGTGTGTTCTTCTTCTGCTGCTGTAAAAGTTGATGGTATACCATACTAATGAAAATACATGTATTGGTTCAGATTTATATCTTAAGTGATGATCATATTCTAGGAGGTTAAATAATTATAAACAAAAAAGGCCAGCTTCAGTATTTGGGTACCTCAGGTATCTGCAGTTTGTCCAATATCCTGTCTAAAATTATCTGTTTGGAAATTGAAAAGGGATTTAGCAAACTTCTATTATTTTAGCACGTAGATTGTGTGATCTGTAGTGATAGAAAGTGTGTTTTCTGTTTTAGAAGCTAGCAGAAATGAGAGCAATATTATGACATCATTTCCAATTTGCCTACATTTGCAAAAACTCATTGTTGCAATTATTATGTGTATAAAAAACACAGCACTTTTTATCTTTAGTGTCATCTTTACAGCATACCTACATTTTCTCTGAACTAATTTTTGAGTTTCAGTGGCTTAGACGATAACACCTTACTCATACCTCTCTTTCACATACAGAACTCTCATTGACTTGAATGACTGAAAAATGTCTAGAGAATAAAGGTTAAAAACAGTGTATAGATTTGTCAAAACTTTGTTTACTTATTTGAGTACTCATAGGTACTGTGCCAGTGTACATCTTACATATGCATGATAACCATAGGGTTTCTTTCCCTTGCCAGGACAAATAATGACGAGCTCTGGGCCAGTAATAGTTAAGATATATGTTTCTTTATGACATTTATTTATCTAGCAGATGTAGAAACTCATAGAAGACCTTTTTTAAAAAGTTACATTGTCTCTTTTCACCCATTATCATAAAAATCTATATTTTTAAATCCTACAAAATATAAACAGTTTGTTTGTACTATATTGCCTATACAAAATGAATCTTGGTCCTTTACAGTATAGGGATGTTATTGACATTACCACTCTTCCATGATGTCATCACCCTAAACTCAGACCTATCATATAGGTTTAATATGCAGAAAGTACAGGATAACGGGGTATGGTGTTAGATACAGTATAGGTGGACGTTTGTGAATAAAACACCTAGTTCAGGTTCTAAGAAGTTGCTGAGTGATAGAACCTTTGCCATGGTTCAAAATCTTCTTCGGGAAGGAAATAGGTAGACACAGATCCTAGACCTCATTTATTGCATATGTCATTCCTTTTGTTAATTTGGCCAGTAATGGATTAACAGCAAAGGCAGCAACAAAGTTTGTACTTGTAGAGGTCCAGCAAAGCACCTCTGTATTCAGAGTTTCCAAACTGCTCTACCTTGTGTTTCTGCCAAGCACCAGTTCTGTCTACTGGTCTCTCTGTCCCTACTTTATTCAAGTGCTGTCAAATTCTTCTGTGAAAATATGTGCAGACCTAGTCACTCAAAAAATACATGGCTCCAGCCATGTTTTTCTGAATGCTGAACAAGGAGACTGCTCTGATCCCTGTGCCAGTGCCAAGCTCTCTAAAAAAATGTTCCTCACAATTCCTGTAAATTTCTACGCAGGCAAGGAACTCTCATATCATGGAGACTTGGTGAAAAAAAAACCAGTAACAGTCAAATTTGACTGTTCTGCAGTCAAATCCCTGGTGCACTACAACTATCTAGTCCAGTCCCTGGGACATACAGAACTGTTACACAGGGTGTTTCCCAATTTTACACTGTACTCATAGAGGAAAATGTATGTGCATGCTTGTAGAAGTACAGACATACTACCACAGATGTATACGTAACGGGAAATAATATCAGCCTCATTTTGCACTGCATTTTTAAATCTGTGAATAAAATGTATGGCATGATCCATATTAATGAGGCCAACAGTGGGAGTCTTTCCATTGCCAACAGTGATCTTTGAAGCATATCCTGTAAAACTAAAGTACCTTGAGAACACATATTCAAGTCAATGGAAGTAGTAGGTAATTACCGTGGCTGCTTGAGTTTGCATAGATTTGCTTTTGTGGTTTCATGCAGGATGTGGAAGAAATCAGTGTCAAGCTGAGTTTAGTCCTTTCTTCTTAGTCCATAGCTTGGTCTGCCAGATCATGCTGCCCTGAAGCTGTCCCTCCCCTGTGGTCAGATATAGTGGGTCTTTGGCAGCAGAGTTGGCTCAGCAGGCAGCTGTTTGGCTGCAAGACTGCAGTGACTCTCATGCCTGAAGCATTAATCTGATTTGTCTTGTGCCTTATGGTTGTGCAAGGACCCCAAATGTCCACAGAGTCCACAGCTGTGCTTCCTCCAGGTACCAAAGGCTGGCTAAGACGGCAGTGATGAACAAGCTGCCATCTTTACAAAGATAGAAAGATTTTACCTTTCTGGGTTTTGGCTTAGGGATCTTAATTTTCAAAAAAGCAAAACAAACACAAACCTCTTGAAATTTATTTTTCTTTTTAAGTGGAAGATGATGTTTCAGAGAGCTCTGAAATGAAAAGTGATCATAGACTTTGAAAAAATCTTAAAATTCACTCTGAAAATAATAATTTTTGACAGTTGCTACATTTTACAGTAGTCTCTTGGATATCGGGTGATGGCTTCCAAATAAACATGTCTTTTCTCCATTGAACTGAGTGAAATATTGGTGTTCTTATTCAGTTATAGGATGAGGGGTCAAGCTCTCCGGTCTGTCAGGAATCTGAAACCCTGAATGGCTCAATTTTGCAGGCTCCACCATAGTTTTTGATTATACTTGCTGGCATTTTATACGGTGCTGTACAGGTGTCTCTTGTTTATGCTTCAGTTCTGTTGGCTTAGAGACTTACTAGAGGCCTGACTGTGCAGTCCCTGATATGAATGAAACAGTATTTGAATAACTAAAATTAGTATTCCTCTTACAGAGATAAAGATGAAAATATGGGACATATAATAAAAGAAAACAACTGCTAAATTAATCTCTGGTGCAGTAGCACTGATTTTAATAAGACCAGTACCAAAAGAGAACACGTATGCCTGTATTACAAGGAGAAAAAAGCTGTTAATTTCTACTATATGTAATTGTTTTCAAACTGCATGTGGCACTCCAGAAAACAATTCTATATATATCCAGCCCCTCAGTTTTCTATCTCTGAAATACATTTTGGTACATTAACCCATTTTGTATAGTGCATACTTCTTCACCTAAATATATCTCTATAAGAAACTGTAACTCTTAGGTGTTCATTTTGTAAATATCTACGCACATACTAAACTTCCACCTTACAACATACTGGAACAATTTGAGGCTCTCAAAAGTCTTGTTTATACACAACATACTACTTTCATTTACTCATATTTTTCCACTCAGCACCTCCATAAAATTATTTGAGATGATTTAGACTTGGCTAAGATTTTTTAAATTACTTTTTTACCACATGCAGCCACTTTGACAACTCCATGATATCAAATATACTACAAAATCTATTTTGTATATAGGGTTGGGGTATACAGGGTTGGTTTTTTTTTTTCTCATATGCTTGAACTTAGCCCTGCCAAATTTTCTCAGAGTTTCTCAGTTTAGCTGGTTATATTTTCTCAGATCATTTCTACTTTTATTATGAAGACTTGCAGAAATCTTGTAACAAAAGTATGGTGGGCTGTAATTTTGTCACGTCCATTTTACCTCTAGAAATGTAAGCTGTTTAAGAGTCTGAAACATCAGAAAAAACTCATTTCTCTTGGTTTTGGAAATTGTGAATAAGCTGTGCATGTCATGGCTTTAAACCGTTTATCAAAGAGGCAAGTAACTTGGACAGCTGTATGTGAGTAGAGGGGATGCAAACAGCCCTGCTTTGACAGCATGCTCCCAAAGTACTAGTTTTAAAACTGTGGCTATAATATGTGGCATTTATGTGCAGTTTGTTTGATAAACTGGGTGCTTGGAAAGAAGATACTGACCCCTAACAAGCCAGAATAAGAGCAGTTAGATAGTGAAAAAGAAAACAGAAATATCTAGTGACCTGTGTGTGTGCCCCTTTCCTGTCTAGCACACTACTCGATATTACATTCCCAGAAGTCTGGAAGACCAGCCAAAACCGAACTCCTCCTTCAGCACCATCACTAAGCTGTTACTACCGTGGTTCTGTCTTTATTACTGATATGAGTTCAAACTTTTTTTGCTGTGGGAAATGCAATGTAAATAGATGTGATAAAGGCAAATACTGTAAGAGGGCGTGCTTGCTTGGTCTTTGCGGCAACCTTGGGGTGGAATCTCAGGTCCTGTGCAATGGTTACCAATGGACTGTGTGACAGGCATTGGAGGATCACCCACCACAGAATTTGAGGTTTCATTGAGGTTTTCCAATTTCGTTTTGTTTACCTTTGAATCTCATTTGCATATTCACTATCTAGATAAATTCAAGTTGGTTGCCCACTGACAACAAGGGGGATATCAGGAAAAGAATGCTGTTCAAATGTAAACCCTTATGGATACCTGGCATTTCCACTGAATAAGGTTTTGGCATTGGTAAAGCCTCAACTGAGTCCAGGTGGAGCACAGTAATTCAGGGAAGACTGGAGAGTAGAGAAATTAATTTGGGATCTCTGAAACATGACTTCTGTTGAAAGACTGAAGAACGACTGTTGGTTGCTCCCACAAAAAGACATTAATAAGTTGCAAATATGTAGAAAACCTTGCAAAGGACACAGTTTGTTTTCCAGATCCACAGCTAATGAGTCCAGAGTACTGGACTTCAACTAGGCTGCTCTTTCTAATTGTGAGGCATTGAGATAGAGTACCTGGGAAGGCTCTTGATCATCGGAAGACTTTCAGAACAGCATAGATAAACATACATCAGGATTTTCACAGGTGATCCTCTCCAGGGACAAGTGAAAGAACATCCCAAAGCATCTCCCAGCCTTACGTTTCTACTATTGTATATCTGCATACTAATAATACAACTCATTATCTTAAATGTGCATAATTTGTATTTAAAAACTGTGCATAACAGACCAGATCCAAATCCTGTGCAAGTCACTGGGAGACTTTTATAAACTCCTTTGAAGTAGAGGGAACATTGCATTGGTCTAAATCTGAACTCTGTTTACCAACAATTTGGTATTTGCTTAGTTTGCAGTAGAACTCCTGATAAACCATAATTAAGTGCTTAGCTTGGAAATGAATACTGTGAGCATTCCTCTTGAGAGGGAAAGTAATGTCTGGTTTCCAGCCCTCCACAAGCTGATTTATAGATAAGGTAGAGAGAGAACTACCAGGTCAAAACCACACTAGTTTATCAATTCCTCATTCGCACTGATAAGAAAGGAGTAATGGAAGATTAAGTAAATCACGTTTTCTCACTTGGTAAGAGTGAAATATAGCTTGTGGAATTTTCATCCTTGCTTGGAATCGTTCAAGATTTGACTGGACAAAGCCCTAGGAAACCTGACCTGAACTCAATGTTGGTCCTGGTTTGAGCAGGAGGTTGTACTTGGTGATCTCCTGAGGTGCCTTGCAAACTTAATGATACTGTGATCTATTCTATGATAATTAACTAAATTTTTGTGCTCTGCAATAAGAGATCACTGATTGTTCTTCAAGATGTCTGTATCTCCCAGCTCTAATGTCTACCACAATCCTTCCTCACTGTGGTTTTAAATAAAATACTCTTGCAAAATACAATACTGCTAAAACATAAAAGCTGAAGCAAACAGGCATTTATTACAACAACAAATACAGAAAACAAAAGACCCTAAACCTTGGAAATAACACCTGTCAAAATGTCCATGCACAGACACTTCATGTAAAAATGTAGCTTCATTTAATCTATATTTAGAAAGTAAATCAAAAAACTTCTTTTTCAAAAGGAATTTTCTCTAGGAAAATTCTCTATTTCAACAAGGTGTTCAGCTGAAAAAGCAAAAGGTTGAAACAGACATCTGAAGTGGAAGAAACATTCTTTGCTTTGCAATGTTTCATAAGTTTCATTTACTCAAATGAACATTTATATCTTTTAGATATTGTTTCCCAGTTTCTCAAAAGTGAAAATGTGTTCTCTAATAATCCCCATGCCCAATTAAAGGCGGCCTGCAAGGTCTGAGTAGAGGCTGGGATGGTGTCAGATAAATGGGGCACGCGCTGGCTGTTGAGGAGAAGGCGACTGTCAGGGGAGCGAACCGCCTTGTCTCTCCCTCCCCTTTCCTTTTAACTTACTGTACAAAGGAGGAAGCTGGCAAACAGATAGCAGGAGCAGTGAAGAACAAGAGCAAATTGCTAAAGGCAGAACAGCAGTTTCTGCTGGCAACAGCAGCTGCAGCTCAGCTTCTCCTTGCTTTTCTGATTGTCCCAGGACAGTCTGTAGATTGTGAGGACACAATTCCAACCCAAGGGGCCCCTCTCTTATTTTCCTGCTGTCAAGATGTGCCAGTCAGTCCCCCCTTTCACTCCTGTTATGTCACTTCCCTCAAGAAATTAGGATACTAAATGGAAATTAATTCCTCTTCCATTTCCCTGGTATAGCACAAGTATTGGTGCTATTCTGCTCTATCTGGCTTATGTCAATAAATGTAAAAGGAGCCTTGTATATTTCAATGTGGCCCCTTTTATAGCTATCAAAAGGTCTGCTATGAGATGCAAATGGAGTTTCTCAGGTAACTAATGCCCTTCTATGCCTTCTGGGATTTTATATCTCCTTCAGACTGGCTGAGCGAGCTAAAGCAGAAGCAGGAGAGAAGGCAGCACTGCATGGATCAGGAACACAAGTCTCTGTGCTATACTGATGCATGGATGTCAGCCTCTCAGACATCAAGCTCAGGAGGAATCATGCAATCTGATTAAATAGTCCAGGTGATGCTTTTTGGAGCACTATTACCTACAGAGTATACTACCTGAGTCGAGTTCACTTATAATCAGCAATCCTGTGGCTACAAAGGAATACCTGAGGATTAAAATTGGTTTAGAAGTCATTGCACCTGTTGGAGAATAGACCATTTGATCTTGGTAGAGATGCCAAGATTCAAGGGCTTGTTTAGCATTCAGTTTGTAATCCTAAAGAGGCTCTCCCTGTATGTTTAGAGTAGCTCTCCAGTCACTACTCCCTCCCAGAAGGAGCACGTTTTGATACAGCCACCATTTGCAGCAAAAGCCACATGTTTTAGCCTTACATTAATGGTATTTTAGAGCAGATGGCATAAAAACTGACTGCAGGTTCCTTGTTGCAGCAGCACCAGTCAGTGCCTGCCTGTGAAAGGATAGTGTCTGCAAGTTTGCTGAAACGCCAGACCTGGAGAGACTGAAGATCTGTAAGCCTAGTTATGCTAATTTTCTTGCAAATTCAAGTGAGAGCAGTATCTGTATTTATTTTGAATTTGTTTTTTTTAAATAGGGCCATTCCTAATGCCTTCAATATATAAAAACCTAATCCCTAAAATTAGTACTATTAAGCAGTCACATCCATAATTTTGTTTTTCCCTGTTTATATTCTGGAAGTGTTAGCTCTGACTCCACTCTACATCCAGAAATTCAATATATTTATGTTGTACAAATGTATAATGTGACTCTCAGAAACCTAATAACTTCCCCCACTGTTAGACTGAAAGAGCTGAGAACAGAACTTCAGCTCACAGACACAAGTTCTGTTTTAACTCCTAGGCTATTTCTCTGCATCAGCTCACCAAAACCACTACCAAATATCTCAAATTTTCTAATTTATTTATAATAGCAAAAAATACACCTTGCAAAAAAGTAAGAGTCAGATTTGCTGATAAGTTTGCTGTAAACTTAGTTCCTTAATATTTTATACTTTACACTAGAAATCATCTGTCATGTTACTGATAGAAGACTGTTATTTAAGGAGACATTTTCCAGGTTTGTAGAAGCTTGCTTTTTTCTAGCATAGCAAGCTTTTTCTTCCAGATTTCCTTCATGGGGCAGAAAAGCTAAAATGTTTGTATAGTAATTAGAGAAAACAAAGAATAAGCCTTTCATTTCAGAGCCTGGTCAGTGCCAAATTATTAGCTAAGGCAATAAAGCCCATAGACAGGCACTTAAGCTGAAACATTTGGGGATTTTAGCAGCAACAGCAGACATTTTGGAAATGACATAATCTTGATTACTCGTTCATCCTCAGATTTGTGTCTGATTTTCCACAAGATACTTGCTACTCTGTTTCTCACTCATTCCCTGACTGTGCCGAAAGGTGCATAGGAGTACAGCAGCACCTTTTGAGATCTTCTGTATTACTGAGCCCTGTAAACAACTTCTTTTTCATTCTGCAAAGAAAGAGCACATTTCAACTACAATTAGACATGGTCTTAAGCTGTAATTTTGGATGTGAGTTCACAGTAACACTGAACATTTCCCAGGTTCAAGGGTTTCATATACAAAATACTGGTTTCAAGTCCATTTCTAATTTTAACCCATGTTGCAGGTGTGCAACTATAGATAAAACTCTGCAACAGCACAGACAAATCAGTACTTCCACCTGAGCCAGTGTACCCACACCACCTGGCAGCCAAGAACACCCAGCCCAAGCGCACACTCAGCCCTCCCAAACTCGGCCCTATGGGTCTTACGTGGGTGAGGAAAGGAAACCCTCAGGAGTCTTCATGAGAGCAGAGGTAACCTCTGAGAGGGTTTTATGTAGCAGTCACGTTACTCTTACTCCTAAATGCCTGATTATACAGTTGAGGAAATTAGACAAGCAAAAAGCAGGGGAGAGAAAGGCTCCTTTCAAAGAAATGGCAAATAACAAGGCTTTCCCAGAAGATTGAAGGAGATTCATCAATAAGGTAGAAAGGCAGCTTTCGTTTAAATAGTTTTAAAAACCAAAACTTAATAGTAGTCATTCCAGACCTGGATTTTGTATTTCTCAATGCAAGTTAGAGCTCTGCTATTTAAAACAGATTTCTATAAATCCTGGTTTAGAAGTTTAATAGATTAGAGCTAGATGACAAAATTGCACTGCTGTCTTCATCGTTTTTACCAAGAATCATGAAAAATTCCTCCTGTAATGTCAGATGTCCCCGGGCCTGATTCTTTACATGAATGTAAATGTACCCTTTACATGAGGACAAATCACCACCAAAATGGTCACGCTGGCTTTTGTGCTGTGCTTGCCACTTATCAAAATGTTTACACAAAACATGGGAAAGTAGAGAATCAAGCCCAGGAATTTTCAGGTTTCCTTGAAAATGGTTACTTACGTAAATTTAGGGGTTCATTCCTATCCTGACATTGTTATATGGCTATAACAGGTAAATACATATCCACCTGCACTTCACCTGTCACAGGCTTATAACTTTCTCAGGATAGGTGATACCCATATCTCCTGAGACAGCATAGAGTGCTGTTACACATATAAAACTAACCATACTCCAGTTTTAGAGCGTGCTAGTCATTTTTGCAGTAGTGACCAAAAGTTTCTATTTAAGTATATCACACAGTTGTATCCTATGTGATGTAATGTGGACATCAAATGTGTAGGCTGAAGCTCTGAAGAGGGGACAGAGGCCCGTTTCAGTGATGTATGAAGTTTTCTTGAGGTGACTTGCAGGGGAGTGTGAAGGCCTGACTTCCACATTCAGTTTTTCTCTAGTATCTGTAATCATTCTGCCCTCTCAGCTTTTCACCATTTTGTAATTTTGTGTGATTCCTTATCCTAGACCCATCTGATCTTCTAAAACACGACCAAAAGCTTCTTCTCGATCCCTCTTCCTCTGTGTGACCCAGTCACAAATGATACTTTAAGCCTCCTCGTCTCCGCTTAGTGCCCTTAGAAGACAGGGCTCTCTGACTAGGTAGCATGGCACTCGTGGTCTGAGAGCCAGAGGCCCTTCTGCGCTGGGGAGGGAGAGGAAGGGTGAGGTGAGGTGGGCTGTAAAATGGATGTCGTATGGCTGCAACCATCAGCCTTAGCAAAGAAGATGAGATCTAACAGTCATCCAGAGGTTTTAGCATAGCACCACGTACACATACAGACGGTTACTGCTTGTATTACTATTTCTGTTGTTCAGTAATGAAAGCCACTCTAATTAATAACAGTCTGACTTTCAGGCCACTGCTAACACTCCTGTTAAACTTTAAAAAAATTGTCTCTCTTGCTGGTATCATTTACAGCAGTCTCCTGAGCAGCAAGTCTTAACTGCAATTTTATGGTTGGTTTGTGATAAATTATTTCCTTGCATACTATACTGAATCTATTTAAATAGAAGGCAGGAGACGCTTACTATAAACCTGAAAAGTGGTGGTATTAATGTGAAACTATTGGAAAGTTTGGGGTTTTTTTAAATAATGTTGACATATATAAGTAAATAATACAATGTTCTCCTCTATAGCTGCTTGAGGCACAATATATCTAATATTAGCATAAGTGGGTACAGCTAATAAGGGCTGTACTGTTTATGCTGAGCTCACAACGTGACTCACATTTTGTGTTTGTTTGCAAAGTTGGAGAGAAGAACAGGGCATTTTTTTTTAGCATTAACATAATTTTAACTCTCATCTGCTCTCTTCTGAGTGCCCATTCCTGATTCAGCACGCATGAGTCTGCTAATGAAATCCAGATGTCAGACGAAAAAACAATAAGCTCTCCCACCCATCTGGTGGATCAGGTTTCTCAGAGATCGGAAAAAAAAGAATCATGAAAGATTCCTAGAATGTCTGAAACTTTAGAGTTCAGTGTGTTTTCAGAGAGCAGAGGGCAGCAGGGGGATGGTTTGGAGGTAAAATTGATAGTAAGTCAAGATTCTTGGTGGAAAAGTGAGAAGAAATTGAGTGGTTATGTTATCAGTTACTCTGAGCCCTAAACAGACCTAGTAGTATATCCCAAATTCAGTGCTGCTACTGAAAAATTACACTAAGTATCACAAATAGCAGTTCTGAGTCAGAAATAAAAAAAGTAATATGATGTAAATTATTAAATTGTTTTATTCCTTGGCTTGCTGTTTCAGGGTCCCAATCCCTCCAGAGACTCAATAAACCTGGGAGGAGAAATCATAACATCAGCCCCCAGTTTACCTTGGAGGATTATTTGCAGAATCTCACAGCTGTGACTTTGGGCTTCCTCTCTTTCAACCCTCACCTTAAGCCTAACCCTAGCACTAGGTTGAGCTGTACATAGGTGCCCAAGCCCTTTCCAAGACCTAGGCTTGTCCTCAGGGGACAAGTTTTTCACAGCCCTCAGCTCCTTTTGCAGCCTCTTTCCAGCCCAAATCCAACTGTAGCTTTAGGCTTTCTCGTTGTCTCAACCCTAACCCTGACCATAAATGTAAGCTTTACACAGAGCTGTTCAGTTCTTCCTACAACTGAAGCTTTGCATTTTTTTCTGTCCTTTTACTATTTTTCATTTCTGGAATGTATCATAATGCTTGAAATTTATTACACCTTAGGCCTGAGAAGAAGGGGTCAAATTTCTGTGCCAAAAGACTTGGGCCAAGTAGCCAATTGGAAAAAGAAATTTGTTTCATATTTAGAGGAAATACTTAACAAAAAACAATTTTACTCAAGCTTTTTATGTGACTAACTCAAAGGAATGTTCTCAGTAATTTTCAGACAAGTGACTAATTGAAATAAAAGTGGTGTCTTCTGTTCTTCCAATAACATTAGGATGTATCAGGGTTTGTTTTGACTCTGAGAGGTGTGTTTCCATAGGCACAGATTGTAAGGCATTGTGAGCTTCCCTAATTTCACCTGTATTTGACTTAAACGAAGCCACAAAGTTGCTTTTGTGCTACTTTTGCATCTAAGTTTCCACAGCCACGCTCCTCTAGATTGGCAAGATAGAGAAAAAAGTTTTATAGGTTACCTGCCAACTCTGTTGCGACAGCAGACTTCTACACAGGCATTTCCCTGATCTGTGGATGGTGGGTTGATGGCCTCACCGTGAAGGAAAGCTCCCTCTCAGTCACTCTGGTCTGTTCTGTTCACTCTATTCCCCTTTCATGTAATTTAGCATCTGAGCATTCGCAAGACGCACGCTTGTGGTTTGCTCACCCAGTCTTTTCCCAGGGTCAGTCTTGTGCATGTAATGTAGTGTTTCTGTTTAGTAACTGTTTTCCTTAAACATCAGAAAAATCAGGTCAGATATAAGTACCTTGCACTTGGAATGGGAGAAGGTTTCTGTAAGCTCTATTTTTTGTGAGAGTATGTAACATTGTCTCAGCTCAGCTTGTAACCCAGGAAAGCTCCCCTTTGCCTACTAATGAGTGCTGCTCTGCTGGAAGAAGTTTCCATTGTGCCGGAAAGCAGAGCGGTTGACAGAAGTGGCCTTCTCTCAGCGGCTGCACCTCCCCCAGACATGTCTGACCACCGTGCTTGCAGACCTGGGCAAGTTCTGCCTCTGCTCCGGGCCAGCTGGCCCAGGCTACTTCTGATGCAAAAGTCCTGTAACCATACTTGTTGAGATGTAATACGGCGTTCTGTAGATTTGGGGATTTCAAATGCCACAGCTTCCCATCTGTGATTGTTGAACTGTTTTCCATGGAGGACTGTGGTTATACCTATTATGATGGAGATAAATCTTCCAACCATCAGGAAATGGCAGAATTACTCATGGATTCTGCTTAGTGGTAGTTTAGCATCCGCACAGACTCCAGAGCTCTCTGCTGTCAAACTGAACAGAGCTATTGAACGTTTGTGCCTCCTGTGAAGGGAACCGCTCTGTAGCTACAGGGACTGCAAAGTGCTTGTTCACTACTATGTATTTGGCCCACGTTATCAAGCTGTTCGTTATGCATGAGCTGGTCTTATCTGAACCCTGGTTCACATTGGTGGTTACTTGTAATGATGGATGGTTAGAGCTGGGTGCAGTCTGCAGACTTTGCATTAGAGCCTGTGTTATTTAACCAGTTAATCTGGAGGTTTTCAGAGATTCAACAGGATCAGTGTGCACAGAAACCACAGTGGGGACTAGCGGCAGAGCTGTAATCGGTCACTGCTGTTGGGGAGGGCAGACTGAGTGATCCTTTCCATGAAGGATGTAAACCAATTCAATGCAATCCCTTGGACCTTACCTATCTTTCTCGGGAGGAAGAGCAGTATCTTATGAAAGCATCACTCTCCATAAACATTTCTTATCATGTCTTTTCTCTCTACCCCATAGTCTTCTCTCTTACAAGCCCCTAATACATGTGATGGCTGATAAGGGCCAAAAGCAGAAGCTAGTAGAGATAAGAGCCAGGGAAGCGTGAGAGGTGAGAAGACAGCTGTTGCCTGAAGACTGCCAGCTGTTGAAAAATAATCAGAGAGGGCAGTATACAGCATCACCTTAAGGTTAGTTAAATAAGGACTTAGTCTAACTCCCATCTATGTCTGTGGAAAAGACCTACTTGTTTCGGTAGGAGCTGGAGACAGACATAAGCAGCTTTGGATGGTCAGCCTTCAGAGACAGGCTATTGTCTTGCTCCAGCAGAATTACTGGAGCACATACAGAGGGTCTGGCCCTGCTGACCCCATGTTCTGCATCCTCTCATACCTTCTCTTTATCTCACCTCCATTCTTGAGATTCTTTCCCAATCAATTCCCCTCCTTATCCAGCTGCTACAGTTAAATCCCTCATTCCTTTTCCAGAGTATCTAAGATCAATATTTTGACCCATTCAGTCTCCTTTCCAAGGTGCCTTCCATTGATGTAGGAGAATTAAGGCTGAAGAATGGATATTTGGCACACCAAAACAGATGTAATGGAGAATGGAAAGTGCAGCTCTTGTATTCCTTGCATACAGTTCCCAGAGACACACGCCTTATCTAGCTTTTCTAAACTCAACCTTTTTTCCGATATTTTTCTCTTTTAATCTCCAGTGGCTGTCATTTCATTCATCACTGTCATTTTATTAATCACTCTAGAAAACATGTTGTTTATCTGGGCAGCACATCTTGCAAGTTAAGACACAGCGGTTTCATCTCTCGATATTTTTAGCATACCTTGGGTGGTTATGTTACAGCAAGGAACATAGCCAAAGTGCAGTGAGCCCCAAGAGTTAAATCTATAGATTTAGATCTATGGAAAAGCAACTTGAAGTTCTTGAAAAAGCCCATAGTAGGTTTTAGTAGGGCTCCATAAGTCAGACTGTCAGCCAACAGTTGAATATCCAGCAGTGAATATTCACTGTCTCCTTGTAAAATTGATGTATTCCATACTGCTGCTTAAAAATCACAATTCCTGATTCCTTCTCACTTAAGGCAGTTCTAGCCACGATGAATAACTGAATTTGGACACTGTAAGAAGTACCATACTGTACGTCTCCAGAAGATAAATCTTCTTGGAGCTGATTTTTCTTTTAAGCCCTCCCTGACTTTTCTGTTGGGGTAAAATACATGGACTGATCAGATAAACGTCCCACAGAATACAGAACTGGTGTTCCCCACCACATATAGCTGAGCCTTTTCTGCTAGTGTAGCCTTATTTCTAGAACTAGACAACTATCCTACAGAACACAATATAGGACATCAGTCTATTTTCATTTCATTTATGATCAATTTGGGGGAAAGGAGTTTGGTTTTAGTTGAATTTGAACAGTCTGACATAGTCTTAACATGCAGCTAGATTACCAGTATTCTAACATTCAGGTTTGTTTGCTTAACTATGGCTGGTTACTAAATTCACATGATATTGTTCCTTACAACAAAAATAGCAATATTGGTTTTCCAGAAATATTGTACCAGGAAATGTGTTAGCTCAAATTTCTGTAAACAGTGAAGATGGTTGAAGACAATTCACTAAAGATCAGTAGATATTTAAAGAATAATTTGTCATGCACTCAGTCCTCTTCAAAGTCTAGTCTCATGTACTTTTGCAGTCATAAATAAATCAAGAAATGGGGTCTTGAGTACATCCATATGAAACTTTTAAAGTTGAAAAACCCCTGGTGTTTGCAAACTTCCCCTCTGTTCATACTAAATACCACCTTTATTCTCCCCGTTACTCTTCAGAACACAGGTACTTTACAGAAAATCTTCCACATGACTCTGGAATATTAAATCACAGAATCAACAAAACTGCTGAGGCTGGCAGGGATCTGGGGAGATCGGCTAGTCCAACCCCCTGCTCAACACCACTTGGATGTTGAATATCTCCAAGGACGGAGACACCACAACCTCTCCGGGCAACCTATGCCAGTGCTCAGTCACCCTCACAGTAAAACAGCTTTTCTTGTATTTAAAGGGAATTTCTAGTATTTCAGTTTGTGCCCATTGCCTTTTGGATCGCATCTCCTCTGCCACCAGTGATACCAGTGAGAATAGTCTAGCTCTGTCTTCTTTAATCTCTCCCGTGCTACATACCAGCTACACAAAGCAGAATCTGGGAAGCCTTTTGAATTAAGTATTAGTCATGCTGAACAGGTTTTCAGTCTGTGGGAAGCCAGGATGGCCATGTGGCACCTTTTTGCCACCTGTGATCCAAAGTCTAACAGGGTTGATGCTAAAATACCTGATTGCTAAGATGTTAGAAGTCACTTGGACCTAAACTCTGGCAGGGCTCAAAACAGTTATACCTTATACGACACAGTGCACTGCTGCAAGGAGAATTAGGATTGCGTGCATTGCAGCATGTGAGATTTCCAGATCTGGAAGTAGCTCCTTCAGAGCTACCATGATACAAATATACCCTACAAGTCCCGTAAGATAGAAAATAAGAGGTATAGTCACGACAGATTACCAGGTGGAAGACAGCTTTGCCTCTCAAATACTGAATACACTCTCCGGGAAAAGAGTCAGTCAAGACCAGTCAAGTCAATGAATTGATAGAGTTTTGCCCATCTAAATAGTTGATATGGAAACTTCTTTTGAGGCAGGCAGTACATTTCACATGCTGGGGGCAATGAAGCTCTGAATACATTGGATTAAACATGCAGAAGTAATGATCTAGAGTGAAATAATGACCCAAGCAACATTTTGACCACCTCACATTCCACTTTCTCTGTCCCAATTGAATGGGAGAGAAGGGAAAGATAGAGAAACTAAAACCAGAACTCCATTTTAAGTCAGAATATCTGCACTGGCTTTAGTATTTTCATCAAGTTCTGGACAAGAATGTTCTTTGCACTGCAGATTTTGTCTTGAGGGTAGACAGTTTGCAATTAGTTCTCCATTCTAAACAGAATTACAGGACTAGGATTTTCAAAATCTTTACTCCCTCTTCTCTGTCCTTGTTGGGTTTTACCTCACAACCTCTCCTAAATTTTCAGTGGTGTTTTGTGTGTTAGGCCTTAAGACTGAAGGCAGGCAAGCCTAACAGAGTCAGCGCTCGAGAACAAATGAGTGTGATTCTGTTCAAGCCTTAGGGATGCATCTGTTTGTAATATTGAATGATCTGGCCCACAATAACAAACAGGAAAAGCCAGGTAATACTGTTAGCTGAGAATTTCAGCCAGCGTGGCATTCTGACTTTGTTTAGCTGTTGTGTTTATGCGATGGAAAGAACTCAAATTGCGCAATGGATTGTGAATCTTGAGTCAGAAGTGGCAAGGCAACTCCCTCGACCATTTATTATTTTTCTACACATTTCCACATAAACCAAACATTTCTCATTCTGTACAATGCCCCTCTTTAGAAAGCTATCTGCTTCTTTCTGATGCAAGGCTGGAGATACAAGTTTTGAGTACCTGCATTCTCAGCTGACACCGAGACCCTCGGGTCAGACGGACGGGCAGCGCTGCAGAGCTGGCCTGCGGCGGATGCGCGCTCTGTTCCCAGCATTTTACTGCCCACTTGGAAGTAGTAGACGTTTCTGCTTCTTTCTGCACAGCTGACCTAATTGCTCAGAGAATTTAATTAGAGTACTTTTTTTTTCTTTTTAATGACTAGTCTTGATTAAAAACCAAACCAGATGATAGTGTTGTAGCATACAAGATCATCAGTGATGAAGAAAAAGTTTAATTTTTTTCATAGCATCACACTGGAAACTCAAGTTTAGCTGATTAACAGCAGTGTGGTCCAAGGTCATTTTCAGAATCACTCTTGTGAGAAGAAACCTGTACTTATGGTAACAAGTTGTACCCCTCTAATTTTACATTTGGCCGAGCTAAAACATGGTCGTGTGCAACTTACCCAATGATTGAGATCACTGTATCAGTTAGCTGACCTCTTCATTATTTACCACACCCCAAATACTCTGTCCTCTGCAGACTTTATTAGTCCTTATTTTACCTTTGTTTCTCTTTTTGGCTACAACTCAATGTAATATTATCAAACTGAAACAAAAGAAACGTGTTACTTCAGCATCCATGTGTTAAAAATGATGAATTTTTATTTTCAGATTCAGCTCACCCCTAAACTGCTTTTGACAGTGTGAAAAGCACCTCGTTACAACCAATTCAACTATAGGGATGATTCAGGGAATGGTGAATTTGTGAGACTGAATTACTAATCATCGCTATGAGTAAGAGTCAAAGCTGTTTTAGTGTTTTTCCAAAATATAAAAGCCTTTCTCATTTTGAATGTTTGGCTGTGAACCATATCTCTATAATTGTTTGTGTTAGTGTAGTTAAAATTCTGCTTATGGTCCCTTGTCCCATACTGATATTGTATAATCACAAGCAGGTAATATAATGTCTTAAACATTTAACTATGAAGATTAATAAATAAAAATCCTAGAAAACCTGTGCAAAGAAGGTTTTAGATGAAAGGCACTTCAAAGTTGCATTTGATGAAAAATCATGGGATTTTTATGCTTTGATGAAAATAGCAAAGCTAAAAAAAACCCTAACTTAGAATTGAAACAACACTGTTTTATCAAACTAATGGAACATTTAGAAATAAACTCAAATAGTATTTTCTGAACAGATTTTTTATTCAAATTATTTTGGAGAAAAGTTATTTCACTGGCTTTTATGATCACCCAATGATGTTTGAATTTGTGATTCTAGTTGTTTTGCTATTCTGGTACAGAAGTTTCTCTGAAATCTTTTTTTCTCCCTCCCCATTTGCTTCTTACACTTTCAGTCAAACTTTGTGAGCTTACACTAAGGCCAAGATCTCATTTTTAAGTCCTACAAATCAATCCTGAACACTTTTTACACCCGTAAGTATATATCATCACTCAAACTAATGGTTGCTAAATGGCAACAAAAGTTGTTGTCGCTGTTCTAATTTCTCTTTCACTGTTAAATCAATCCAACTATGATTTCCTTTTCAACTTTGTATTTTCAAGAGCTGTGGCTTAAGCTAGTCAAGACATACAGGAACTAAGGACCAGGAAGGAATAAGAAGCAGTTACACTAAACATCTGTATTTTTGGCACTTATCATTTTGGTGAGAGAGTTGTAACATGGTGGTGATTCCTTCTAGAGCCATTTCTGAGAGTATTTTTTCTCCTTTTTTATCTTCACCTTTAACACTGTTTCACTCCGGAGAAGGCTACCTCAGAAAGAGAAGTTAAACGTAACAGATACACCAATGTTCTGCCAAAGTTCGAGGGAAAGCAAATAACTTGATGGACTGCAGGACTGGAACAAACTTATTACAGGCTACAGATGCAGGTGCATTTGAAGAGCAGTCTGAATAAATGCTGCTTTCTTGTGCCCTTTTGGTCCTGGAACTTTTACTTACTTCTTATTCAAGTCAGCCTCACAACCTTGCTTTAGTCCGTGGGAAAAATGTTGTCTGGAGTTTTCATATATTTTACCATAAGTCCCATTCTCACAATCTTTTCTCTTCAGAAGACACTCTCCACCACCATAATCCTCAACAGTGAGGGAATACCTTAAACAGAAAAGTTCAGCATGCACTTGTGGATTATTATTCTCTGGAATGTCACTAAAGATGCCAGTCTCAAGATAGGAGTCCACTTGTGAAAAATTCCAGCCTAGAGATGCTAGTCAGTGTCAAAGTACGTTTCCCTCATACACCTCTTGCAGATAGTCATTCACCTTTTGGATATCATATTACAAGATCATATCCTTTCTACGCATCAACAAAAGAGCAGGCATCAATGCGCTTCCGCCCAGGACTCTGGGCGAGTTCCTTCCATCTTTCTGGAAAGCGAGTAGGGTATGTTAACATTTGATGAAGCACATGTTAATCCATTTTTTCTGTACTGCATCTTAGTTATAAATGATGATCTCGGCAACACCATGCAGAGGATGCTGGCTGAAGAATGAACAAAGAGGACATTGTTACAAAGCAGTACTACTCTCATTGGCTTTAAAATTCTGTTTCTCATCAAAACCTTGACCTCCTGCATTTTACCACACTGCAATAGCATTTGCCAGATACGTCATGCAAAGCTGGGTACGACAGACATCTTCCTCTTGTATAATTTTCTGTTCCTACTCAATTCCTCCTGTCCACAAGGAGATGTCATGAAATTAGTATTTTTTCCTTAGACCTTTTTCTGACACCAAATCGGTCAGGGCATGCATGCTTTGTTTTGTGGAGCACTGATTGCCGTGTGACCTCATGCAAACACGAGCAATTGACCGATCTTGTGCTTCCTGGAAGGACGAGCCAAGGTAATGCTTCTCAATGAACAAGAAGATGGAGGAGGGAAGACAACAGCAAGAAAAAGCAAAAGTAAGTACCTTGCCTGCATGGAGAAAATAACTATATCTCTCTAGTGAAACGTGGTCTGAAATACCTCAATAGCTTGCTAAAGAGGAGGAGGTGGAAGCAGGTTCTGTTGTACTCCTTTGCTAGGGACGCTTTGAAAAGCTGCACTGACAACTTTCACTTTTGGTGCTAAACAGCTTTATCAGCCATCTTTCTAAAGCACCGTCTCTCTGTGTTCCTCCTGGCAAACAGTCCTCTGCGTATGATATGCCTCACTTATTTTGATTTGCTGTTACTAGAAGTAGAGCTATAAGTCTTCTAGAGTTATCAATGAATCGGTGGAGTTTAAAAATAGGCACTGGTCTTCTTACCTCGTTGAAGAGATCCTTGCATGCCCTGTTCTCAGACTTTCCCCATGAATTCCCCTGTAACTCTGATACATTAAACAAGGAACTATGGCTCTGGAGGCATGAATCTCAGTATTAGTTTCACCAACTGCATTGGTCATGTTTTAATCCTTTTAATCTTTGGTACTCCGCATAACGTAGCAGTTCACAGCATTTGGCAAACCTGGAGGCCAAATCCAACTACAATTTCTATTTAATCAGCATTATGCTTATATTGTCATAAGAAAACAAAATAAAAAGGAAGATCATTGCCCTGATTACCTACCTCAAATTACTTATTACATGTTTTGTTACTTGAAAACAGTGAAAAGTGTGCTCTTCCCTTAAAGTACATAACCCCCAGGAAAACGTGATTGTTCTCTTTAAGACAAATCACCATAAATCTTGCATGATTCTGACCGGTAGGATTGGAATCTGTCATGGTTCAAGTAAACACAAACTTTAGTGGCTGCATGACATCCAACTTTAACCTCCAAATGCATGGCCTTACAGCCCAGCTCTGTTCATACTTCTGTTGACAGGCCAAAGTGGTTAAAACCTAAATTAAGAAAACAGACAACACCCAAAGAAAGACTGTGTGCGTACATGTACACACGTGTATGTGTGCGGCTGGCTGTGAGGGGACAGGGAGTGCTAAGGGAAGGCGGGCTTGAAGAGAGAGCACGCTGTCAGCTTCCCTGCGAAGGAACTCAGAAGTGAGGAGCTGGAGAGGGGCTTCCTGCCAGCTGCGCGGAGCCGCGCAGAGGGATGCAGTCTTCCTTCTCGTTTGCTGATCTAACAGAAAACTTCCCTTTGCTGTCACTCGCCAGCCAAAAATTAACTCCTATGAATGCCTATCTTATCAGAAAATACTAAAACACACCACTGAAAATCTTAGTGAACATGAAAGAGCTATAAAGTTATTGTTTGGGTTTGAAAGAGGGTCACTAGCATTCGAGCACTTTCTCTGATGGCCTTTGGTATATATATATATATGGATGCTATCAGCCCATTTATTTGTAGACAGGCTTCTATAACATGAAGGCTGTTGTAATGGCTGTGGCACCATTATTCACACATTCAGTAGAAGGGCCAGGAATGGAAACGACACTGTCCCCTACCAGCTCTTCTAAAGATGCCCTGTGCACAAAATAGGGTGCGATATGCCTACTGGTATAGTCTCTTAAAATAACTCTAGCTCAACCAAGATGTGGCTTTCGGACTTGTTGCCTTACCTTGTGCTGTTGCAAAAGTGATGCAGAAAGCCTTGCCTGTAACAAACTGTACCGTTCATGTCATTAAAGACAGAGGCTTGCAATCTAAAAGCTGTATGTTGCAAAATCTGTCTGCAAGATACGGTCTACTGTATGTGTTTCTGTATGTATCCAAACAGAAGAGTTTTGCAAGATGCCTGACAATTTTTTGATTTAATCAATCTCAGCCAACTAAACCCAGCTAAGTGCTTTTATCTCATTCCCATGTGTGCCTGTCCCTTTGATAGCATGATTGGCTTTTACATAGCATAGTTGCAGGCTGAAATGTGATCCCGTCTGAAGCTCCCCATCTCATGTTGAAATGTAGTGACATTCAAACTAGTAGCAGTCCTGCCCATTAAGGAATTTATTACATTCTTTGGGATGGTAGTAAGTGTTCAAATAGTAATTTGTTTTAGTGCTGATCATGTAGTTTTAGTTAATGGTGTATTTCTGGAAAGAAAACCAGCACAGCTGGCGGATAACTATGGTGGGTCTATGGAAAATATTCTTCAATCAAAACCCTACTAGTTCAGAGAATACGTGCTTAAAGCACTTGCGAATGGTTAGCCAACAGAGAAGAGAGATTCTGGAAGGCAATGGTTTGCTATTTTGCCATCAAAGTTAGATCTTAATTTCTTACTTCTTTGGAGGAAAGTTGTAATTCTTGGGAAGTAGATGAAATGAAGAACCTAGTGGTACCATGAGGAATACATTGGTCAGCTAACAAAAGCTAATATCATACTTTTTTTTAACAAGTTGCAGCCATTGTCCTCTTTTATGTAGAAGTGGAGCAAGAGCAAGACTTATTAGTAATTTATAGTATGGTCATTTGTCTTGGATTCACTCTGCTAGGCATTATTCTTCTACATAGTCACAAAGGTCCCTAGTCCCACAGGGATGGGAAATGTCAACAGTGGAGGAGACAACAACTTTACACAAAATGAATAAGGAAAATAAAAGTTAGAAACCTTCCTAAAATATCTCAGCTTTTCTATGACAGACTCTGGTCTTTCTCATGGCATCCTGCATCCAAGATCCAAATTCTTTGCCTTTGTACTGCATCAGTGTGGAGTGCTGCATCACAGCATTTTTAGGCCAAATTGTGGACTACTTCTATTAAATACTTTTGGTCCAGAAGCTGCTCTTTGAAACTGCCTCATGTATTAGAGCCTAGACAGTTTGATTCTGCTCAGTAAGTTATGAAAATATTACAGGCCAAAAGAAAGATAATCCCATTCACTGTTCAGTGAGGACCATCCCATCTGCTATTGTCTTTTGCAGTACCACATATTCACCACAGAAATACAACAGAGAGATTGTGTGTGGACCTCCCCAGTTTAGCTGCAGTGTGCAGTACGCTCAGGAATTTTGGTCACAAAGAAGATCCTTTTTTACAAGAAGGCGGTAATGTGCCCTTAGAATCCATTTGCATCACGTAAAACAGAGCTGTGTTTGTTCTGCCTAATGGACTTTGCATGGGGCATCTTTCTAGCACAGTCAGAATAATATTCCTTGGCTCTACCAGTTTGCCCTGAGGCACTGCAGTACCCCACACATTCTCCCCAAGGAATTAATGCTTTTAAAAATCATAGCCAGGTCCTCCTTGGTAAATGCGTGTGTCCCTGAAACATCAGTCTAGCATGTTGCTACTGGCTACGTGTTGTAACTGTAAAATATAGGTTGGAAACAGCATGGAGGTTTTGTGTTATTTCTTTAACACAAAAAGTGACTGCCTATGTGTCTGTAGTTCATCAAAGTCAATCATTATTGCTTATTGCATTGAGGAAGGGAGTTGTTTAATAGGAGTCACATTACTACTTCAATTACATTATAGCAACTAAAATAGCGAGCTCTAAAGTGAGCAAAGTAACATGACTTTCAGTAGCTGACACTGAAGTCGTGGAGAAATTCCTGGAGAACTTGACTTCCACGGAGGCTTGCTGAGTCAGCAAGCTCTTCCAACTTTCTTCCCTTTCTTTGGTAGTTCCAGCACTCAACTTCACAGTCATATATTCTCAAAAATATATCTTTTTCTTCTGCAGGTCATGATTAGTTTTACTAGTTGCAGAATCTGGGAGTTAGATTTTTGTGTGTGTGTGTCTTTTAATAAGCACAGACATTGTGCATATTGACTTTAAAATCAGTTCTGCTTACTGCCTACCACAGGCACAACAATAGGACATACAAGCTTATGTGGTCAGAGTGAGTTAGGCTGACTGTGAACTCACTGAGGCAACAGACTGAATCCCAGCCAGTTTCCTGCACAACAGGCTTTTCAGATATTTTTGTTTGCATTTAGACTTCTTGTAATGTGTAGCACATTCATTTGAATGTGAGAGAATGGTCTTGTGGTTTAAGCTCTGGACTGGGATTCAAAAAATCTAGGTTGAATGCTGACTAGTTGTATGTGCTTGGGTTTGTGATACTGTCTATCCATGTTTTATAGATGAGGAACTGCGGCAAAATCCCATCTTACCTATTAGAGTCTAAGCTCTTGTGGCCAAAGTATTTTTCTATCATTTTGTACAGCTCCTACTGCAATAGACTCAGGATCTCTGCTTAGTAGTAAATGATAAATAATTTTTAGACAAGGGTTGAAAAACACTTCATCACAGCTGGTCTGCACAGGTCTGGGGATAAGTGTATCACGTTAGCACAGCTGCCATGCCACAGGTTTACAGAGTACTATTTACAAAAGGCATGGGAAACTAAAGAAGAATTCAAATATGATTCAAAATTTCCAAGTGGAACCTGGTTTAGCCTCCTAGATGCGCCAAGCGGGGCTGGAAAGCAGACGAGAACAATCTTTCATGATTTTCCTACTTCTGGTCAGGCCAGAAATTTTGCAAGAGCAGCCTTTCTCATGATATTTTGGCACTTTTGCTTTTGGTCTTGCCTGAAGCCTGGAGGCAGAGCCGTGTGAAAACACTAATGGAAAAAGCAACTTCTCTCAATGCGTTTGATCTTCAGCTACAGCCTGAAACATTCATGTTCTTTCTCATACTTTATCTATGCCCAGCTGTTATTTGCAGGTCTAAATGTTTTTTAACTCATGCCTCCTTCCTTTGCTGCTGTAAATGCGCAGCCTCACATACAGCTTAATCCTTCTTCATCAAAATCACAGGAAGAAGCTGAGGGCATAAAATGAAGTCTCAATCTTAAAAGAGATGAATTTGAATTAAGGAGGAAAATGTGCTGTCCATAAAGCCAACCCTGAAACTACCTTAACACCACTGTCTACTTTACCCCAGAACTTCCCCACTTGATGCCAGAACAGTGTGACTGACTTGAGAGTGGACTTGATGTAGCCACTGTAGTCAATAACAAGACTACAAGAGCCGATACCATGTATTTCACAGACCCTCAAAACAAAAGTAATCCTACATGGTTTTCTGATCCTCAGTCTATGTCATTGTCTAGAGGATAAACTCAACAGGGCAGGGACTGCCTCTATCCATGAGTTTCTACCAGCTCTAGAGTGACAGGCAGCTTCTCATCAATAGTGAAGGATAATGTTAATACCAGACCTTTCTCCTTTGAAGCTTTTACCCACCATGTAATGTAGCAAATCATGGAACACACAAGGGTTAATAGGAAGGGATCTCTGGCCCTTTTACCGGGAAGCTTTGCTTCCACCCAGATGAACAGAGTGTCTCTGCATTTTCCCTTTGACAAAGGAGATGATCTTGACAATGGCTAGCAATCAGAAAAAAGAAGTTAAGATCACACTTCCCCTCCCTCTGATTTTTTTGATGACACTGTTCCCATGAACTACTTATCTAACCTGCTTATGGCTATTTGCAGCATTACTCTAAATACAGTGACATTTGTGCCAGCATGCCTGCCTGATTTCTCTCTCACTCAGTTTATCTGCAAACACTTGTTCAGTGCAATCATTTGCCAAAACCAAAAGTTGAAGTTTAGAGGATTTATAGTAAGAAACCTTGTGGTTTTTTCTGGAGTGGGGAGTAGGGAAGACTAGGAGATGAATGGACTGAGCCTTTCAGTCTTTCTTCAGAGTAGCACAGAGCCTTGTCCTCACCTAATCATTCTCACCCCAGAACACATGTATGCATATTAGGACCTATCCCATATGTTCTCAGACTGCGTTCGGGAGACAGGTGATAACCATACTCTGGACCACTGAAATTTCATTTAGTCTGCAGTTTATTTCTTGCTTTAACTACAGCTGTTTCTCAGATGATAAAAATAGGCTCCTGTGCTGGTGCTATCTCTGCGTGTTTTGATTCAAACAACATGCATGACTAGATCCTGTTCTGATCCATATGATCCAGAATAAGGGAAGGGCAAAACAAAGTTTTCTTTCTAGCAAAATTATGGGGAAATGGAGGGGAAAATGAATAAGCAAGAAAAAGACAGTTAATTCCCAAACCTTCAAGCCTTTTTAGAGCCTTTCCTAGAATTTGAAAATTGCAGTGGGTAGAACTGAGACACTGCAGTTGTCTCAGTACCTCAATTTGTTAAGTATGTATAAATAGAAGAAAGGTATGTGCCATGACAAAACCGCTAGCCCAAGGGGAAGTCAATGGTTGATCATTGCTTGTCCCTGTGACAAGCACAAAATAGCACTGCATAGCACTGCATCACTGTCAATACACCAAAGGAGGAGTTAGGGACTGGAATCAGGTCTGGCATGAGCCTGGGCAGCAGTTACCACAAAACAGTGATCACTGTGTCGGGCTTCAGATGGACTTGCCAAAGCAGTCACTTTCACGGCACTGTTCTGCTCCAAGTGGTGGTATTCTCAAGGTCTGTGCTTCTCTCAAATTATTGTACCAAGCAAGAGCAAAAGAACTTCCACACATTCAGAGCCAGGTTCATAATGGGCAGAAGTGGAAAGGAGTAGGGTGGAGAGAAGTTCCATAGTTTGGTTCTGAGAAACTTTGTACTGTAATAAGAGTGGTAAGCCTGGGCAGAGGGTGATGAACCCAGTCTGAAGAATGCATACGTCATCTACCCTCGGAGCTGACAGAAGCAAATACTCTGCACAGTGCCCTGTTAGTTCCAGTACTGATGAATTTCCTTTCTACAGACTTTTTGTACTGTTTTAGAAACCCTGCAGTAATACCTTCAAAAGATGATGTTGCAACTAAGATTTCAGGTGACTTTAGTTTCAGTGGCAATACTGTACTTGGTCTCAAATATCTCTAGCTAGCATAGGTGTTACTCTCTTTAGAGGTCATTGGAGTCGTGCAGGACACCAGCAGAATTTAGGAAAGAACATGAGGCCAGCTAGGGAGGCTCAATAATCTTGCAGTTACATGCTTCAAACTTGACTAGTGACCTAATCAGCAGCTTGTGCTGTTCTCGTGCATCATTAGGTGCTGACTGTGGAAGCAGCACAAGAGGTTACTGTCTTCAGTCACAGGAGTGAGAATACTCATCAGGAATTAGAAACAGTTGATTTAATTGAATCAGATGAAATATTACTATTTGCAAAAGTCTGTACTGAACCAGATCCCAGCTAACCTTTTATGGAGCTCTGAAAGAGTATGGATATTTGGCTTTGCCTCATCCTGTTGCATGTTTGTAGACCTTTGCTAAGCTGAATTGCAGAGGGACAGGAAACAGGCATGCTGAGTAGTACAGGAAGAGTTATTATCGATTTATTCCATACAACCAGGGTACAGGTGATACTGAAAGTCTTTCATCTAGATATATCCAATTCACTTTAGCAGGCCTAGAAAGTTTTTGGTAGGAATCTAAACCTGGGAATGTTTATCTGAACCTCTGCTAGTTCTGCCGTTATCAAACAGGATTAGAAAAGAGAAATAATGTAGCCCAGATCAAAATGAAGAATATCAGGTTAACTACTAGCCCTGGATGGGCTTAAACAAAGGTTTCTTGAATCCTTACTCAAGAAAAGCAAATTACTTGGATTGTGTGGAAAGGAGCTATACTAAATGCCCAGATCCTCTTGATAGGGTACGCAAGAAAAAAGAAAATCAGGGAACAAAAAACCACAACCCCCGCCCTCCCAGAGTGTTGCTTCTATAGCCTACATATCTTTGTAACTGGAGATCTTTGATCACAAAGCACCTGTTGTCCTTTAGTATTGAATGTGCAATATTGAAAAGAACGGAACACTTTATTAAATTATTTACTTATGGTCTTTGTGAAAGCATTTCATAGTTCGGCTGCCTGGATTGCTTTCTGCCTTAATCTGGCACAGCTTTATCTCACAGCAAAAGGTGCTAAATCATCAAGTGTGTTCAGGCACATCTGTGATGTCATACCATATGCAGTAACGATATATTTATTATGTGATGTGGTGTGCATCTGTCCTAGTAGGTCATTCCTATCGTTATCTTGATCAGCGACACGCTTTTTTTTTTTTCCTTTACATGTGCAATGTTTTGTTTTACTTTGAGAGCACAGACAGCTTTGGCAAGGACTCAGCTTTAAAAGTTAGCAGTTGCATGGACCTAACTGGACAAGTGAGCTGATCAAAACCAGGAGATAACAGCATATATTTATAGGGAGATACTTTTATGGAAACCTATGGGAAAGGCCAGCTTCCTTTTCAGAGAAGACAGAGGTGGTGCGTGCTCATAACAGCTTTGGAAAGTTTTCCTGTTACCATTTTTCGTTATATTCTGAGTGAAAGTTAATTGCAAATAAATTTCTGTTACTCCTGTCAGCTCTAATGCTCTACTAGGCTTCATTTTAATACTTCATTGTTGTTCCAAAGTCTTCAGGACAAATTCTCTCCTGGCTTAACTCCACCGATTGTGATGAAGCTACATTAGAATGGATTTGGCCCTCTAGCTTATCTTTTTGGTTTTTTTCAGTGCTGCTTTTGCTTGGCTCCGTATGTGACCAGAATATAAAGACAGCAAGCTTACATTAGAAACAAGTCGCTAGAGAAACTGAGAAATCTTTCTAAGCTATCAAATGACTTTTCATGGGGTATAAATGACAGCACAGTTCATTTCCTTTCTTTTCAATATCTTCTAGCAGGAGGACAGTGCTAACTGTCATATAAACATCGAGTTTTACAAAAGATTTCTCAAAAGTAAATAAAATACTAGTTCGTGTTGCTTAGTTCACTTTTCCCATTGTTTATACACAAACCTGAAATTCCCATTAAAGAATTACAAACATAAGCAATTACAACCCCCAAAAAGACTGTTTTCAGAGGACATAATCTGTTTCAACATATTGATGGTCTGCATTAATGTTTCAGCTGGTACAACAGCCTCCTGAGTTTATTGCTGATCTGCTGTGCAGCAGACCCCTAGAAATCCTGCCAGAGAATGCCTGCTCAGTCATCTAGGTTAGCGCAGTCTTCCCCTAAAGCAGGATTTTCCCCCTCTTGCTGTCCAGTTTTAAATGACTCGGTGATGAAGCTTCTGTGCTTCCCACTGAAGTCAATTCCACGTTCTAATTAATGGTTTGCCTTTTTATTATTATTTCTTTTCAGGGTTGAAAGAGAACTGCTTTTGTAGCCTTAAGGCACATGGCAGGAAGAGATGGAAACATTTCTTTCATAACCTCTTTCTGATTATAGAGCCCTTTGATCCTAGAAGATTTACATTTGAGTGAAAAATAAAAACTGAAACAAAACAATCATGTGTAATCACTTGTCACTAGTACAACCCAGAGTATCTTATCAGGCAGGCTAGTAACAAATCAGCATAACCTCAGAGAGACACATACAGGAATATCTCTCTACCAAATTATTTTAAAAACACGGTGGAGGAGAAGAAACGTTTCCAGGGTTTTTCGCTGCACTGTGTATTTGAAAGAGAGTGTTATCCTGTTAGCACAGAAGAATCTGAAGATGATGGAGATCAGAGTACCAAGAGAGCAGCGCTCTTCCTCGTGTGGTGCGCTGTGCCAGCAACCTCTTTGCTTAAGATGAGACAGTGACAAAGTGGTGGCTTGAAGTTAGACATTTGCTAAATTGAGAGCTGTTGGAGATCTGCATAGGCTCCTAAGACTACATAAGTACAGGTATCTTAAACGCTATTGGTAGCATTAAAGTAATGGTTCCTTTTATGTTGTCACAGAGACCTAAACCTCACTAACCTGCACATATATATCCATGCCAAGATGGTTTGCTTCTCTCTGATGCTGAACCTACTGACTCGGAAACTGAAGCATAACTGTTTGTACATCTTGTCCAACTAAGAGAAGGATTGTCATCTCATCTTTGGCAAGTCTTTGTCTCTTCTGACTAGAAAGTGAGGAAATCAGAAAGTAGAGAGACACATAAAATTTCACACTATTTAACTGTAGTAGATATTTACACAGTTCTATCTGCAAGTGAAAGGCTGAGCAGGATGGACAGGAAGAGTACTGTTGGAGGCTTGGAGGAAGCGACAATCACAACCCAAAATGGAACAGCCCGTTGAGTTAGCCTTGCCATTTCCTTGACTGATGTTGCTGCGTTTCAGGCAGTATATTCTGAAGTCCTCTATGCAGTCTGACTGCAAATAGCTGAAAGAGTGGCATGTCTGCCATTTCCTACCCTGACAGCTATATCTTATGCTTATGAATTTTCTTCTTAGACATCTAAACCAAAGTCTCACCACCCACCACCACTTACTTTATAGTAGCCTGACACTCTTCACTTACAACTGCCCACAATAATTCTTTACTCCCTTGTAACTTGTGTTTGATATATCTACAGAAGTATCATTCCACTTCTGAAATCTTCACAATATTTACTTATTTATTAGCAAAACATCATCTGGACTGGGATTTTGCCACCAAATCCTACTGCAGTTCCATGAAGTCGAGTACTTGATACATTAAGGCTCCCTTAGAAAACCCAATGACTGTTTTTTCCTTATGGATCATTTTCCCAAGTTTTATTTGTTACTTTATAAAAATCCCTTTTTGGTTATATCTTAATCTATGCTAACACAGAAAGAAAAGAAATTCTGAGCAACAACAGATCTTGCCATAAGTCACCTCGTCAAACTAGGATTCCCATGGTCTGAGATCCTAATCACCAGCATTTTGGAAGCTCAGTGCAGCACTCTAAAGCCACCTCATCCAGTCAGGCATTCTGCTTTGATGACCTTGGGGAGCTACTGCTTGTTTTAAATGTCAGCTACCAAATTCCCAAAACAGTCACCAATAATTTATATTCCTAGCTGCAAAAACACCTTTTTCCCCACAACACTTGATTGCCAAAGCGCTTTTTATCATTTGCTAGATTCTTAGCTTGAAAGAAGAAAACAAGCCCTAATATTTTACTGACACTTGTGGAGCTTTCCCACCCTGCTGGGGAAGCCTAAATACAAGCAGATTGGAGCAGAACAGGAACAAAGAAGCCGTGCTGGATGAACTTGCTCTAAAAACACAGCTGAGCATGCCGAGTTCCTAACGCACCGGAGACGCAAACAATAATATAAAGTGAGGATGGAAGCTCTTGCTGTGAAACCTCTTGTCTCTGTGCATCTCTAAGAATATATCCAGCCCAAAAGTACTTACGCAAAGGCCAGTGCGAGGCTGCACGGCTCAGAGATACAGCCAGAGCATGCAACTCCGCATAAAGCCTTTTGTGTTTACGAGGGGCCAGTCTTTTGCTCAGGGAGCCATGTCTCATTGTTTACCCACTGGAGTGCTGCCTGCTGCTCCTTATTAGGGCCCCTGCCTCTACAGGCATTTCTTGGTACAGTCAGTGCAAGCATTTTTAACTATTACTTACAAAATGGCAGCGGCTTCCCCAAGGCCATATCTTTGTTTCTTTGTACAATGCTGCGATTGTGTAAATTGTCTTGCGTAAGCACATCAGCCCACTCTGGAATTCATTTCGCGCCCCCCCCCCCACTTACGGCCTTTCATTGTTGCTCTTTTATGGTGGGATTTGTTCTTTTGCCATCTTGTCACAAATCCATTCCTGTGGCTATGTCACTTTTAAGGAACAGCATGGCTAAGTCTGGCCTTTCAATTTGCCAGAGGTCTGGGGAGCAGCTACTTCTGCTGAGAGAGCTGTTGCCAGCAAACTGGATGGGCTCTCTTGCACTGTCACACAAAACTGCAGAGCTCCCAAAACCATGAAGCCCAAAGCAGTCACTTGTAGTTCTTATATCATAGTCCTTTCCTGCATATTGCTCAACAAATTATCTTCTAAATCTAGTGATGTGACTTGTGACATCAAAGCTGGGGAGTAAGAGAGAGCTTCCTCTCCTAGCATGATCAGGCAAAGCCAGTCTTTGAATCAAGAATGCAGACACTGCACGCCTCAGCATTGTGTACAGGTATTTCTTCTTTCATTTGTATACAGAACGAACCACAAGTGAAAACCAGAGTCTATGAGGAACTTGCAGTTTCATTTTTTGATGATTAGACAGTGGCACAGTTCTTTAGAGTGTCTTTGTTTCCACCCCTGTCTCCACCTTAGCTGTAATTCCACTTTAAAGACAGTGTGTATGAGATCTGTCTCTGGATCATGGATCCGACCCTTGATTCCTCAGTTGCTGATACTGATCTGGCAAGTTATAAAAGGGTGACCTGAAAGCACATGCAGAGGCTTTCCCATTTTCTTTTGTTACAAACAGAAGGGGGTTGGCTGGTCACTGGGCTTTGCTGACTCAGCACGTGTGAGAGCCCATCAGGAGATGTCTATAGCAGGGAGGTGATTGTGCCCCNGGAGGCCGCTACAAGACAGATCCTCAGGGTTTGTTACAGGCCATGTCTGCAGAAACCCAGAAAACATCCCGGTCGGCACTGACAACATTGCACAGGCTGCCAGGTATGCGTGCAGTAGCCCCATTTGGGCCTCAGGAGTACAATAGTACACAACCGAGGTTGGGCAGGAAAGAGATAGCTATCAGGCTTTCTTGGAAGAAAGGAAAATTGCACTTAATTACCATGTGCCACCTAGAAGGATTGAGACTATTTACATTTTTAGCCAAAGACCCACTCCAAGGGAACATAAAAATCTGGATTAGTATTGTTGATTTGCCAGCAAGGATGTAATCCAGTTCCCTGTGTCCTAATTCATCATTAAAAAATAAGACCCATGGAGGTTACTTCTTACCACTCGTACAAAGGTAGCTACATATTCCACTGAATGACCAGTAAAGAATAATCTAAAGCCTGACTGAGGGCAATGGAAAGTCCATTGGCTTCCAGCAAGCTTTGAAATGAGCCTGGATGGATCAGACATACTCAATAGATATAATTTTTACATATGTGCTCATTATAATACAATCATAGTTTAATGGACAGTGTTGCAAGAATTAAAATATTATGTTCAAATACTCTAAGCTACGTACATAAAATAAATTTCTTCTATTAATCATGTTTGCACTTGCAAATCTATTGTTTTAGCCACATTAAAAAAGAATCAATATCCTTAAGGCTATAAATGTTCAGATCAGATATCACAGACAAACCACAAAGCTTACTAAAAGATGGGAGAAATTACCTTCCTATCAATGAAGTGCATCATCTTCAACACTTAGTTTAGAAAGAGTTTACTTCTTAATGTTAAGTTATATAATATTATTTAACAACTATACTATCTGAATGATCCTAGATAAATACAGGGTTATGCCGCCGTTGTCAAAAGGAATTAAGGAGCTTGATGTGGGTTAGAAGTATTTTCCTTTTCTTTGAATGGCATTACCTTGATATCATCCCCAAGTCTAACATTAGTTTTTATTCAAATAAAATCAATTAGCATAAAGCATAAATGCTGCAGATAAAGTGGAAGCTGCCTTTGTAACAGGCACGTCTGCCTCACTCCCTGTTTCTCCCCCTAAATGTACACAAAACTGCTTGCGTGCATTTCTGATGAGCTGAAAGAGCCACATCCACATTTCCTAAAAACACTTATGGAAGGCTGCGAGTTTCAGTGATCCAGAATGAAATACTCTTTTGCCAGCATAGTGAAGAACAACTGTACCAGCTCTTTCTCTTGACATGTGTCAGCCTCATTGCTCATGTATAAATATCAGAGCTAAATGTTTTCAATTCAGAATTGGATCTGAAGCGTCGGCTGAGTGAAGAGATGTTATATGGGCTAAGACATTATTACTGAACCTTGCCTTATGCACCTTTTGATGTGCAGAGCAGGCAGGGAGCCAGCAGGCTGGCCAGTGGATGGACGCAAAAGGAAAAGTATGCATTAATTCAGCGGATGATGCTTTTGGGATGAATATAGCACATATATTACTGATCAGAGGGGTTCAAATGTCTTGTGTTACGTGGCAGGAGATGAGTAGTAAGGAAATTTCTAGAAAGGTAAGGAACTAGACTTTTATTTTCTTCCTGGCAAACAGGCAAAACAGATTTGCGTGTGTCTTGCCAGGAAAACTAAAAGCTATAAAGCAAGTCCTCATTTTCCAGGGTGCTCAGTGAGGATATTATGCTTGAAATTCCCATGAAGTAAAATTTTTAAATTTTCAAATGGTGTTTCTGACAGTGCATATTTAGAAATGGGAATCGGACATTGGCATGAAAAAGGTCCAAGTACATAAAGCCTTCAGATATTAGCAACTCTTTTCTATTTCCTTTCATTTCTGTTTTTGATGAGGCTGTCCTACAAACAGACATTTCTATCCTCTTCAAACTGAACGCTAAGGACTCCGAAGTTAGGAGGAAAAGATAATCACCATGCAAACCACTATAACAAAAACTGCTGTTGGGGGTCATTGAATTAGACCAAGAACAATTTCAGTGGCCAGGTTTATGTGTTGCTGAGCCTGTTTAGAAATAGCATCTCAAAACTGTTTACTTATACACCCTGTAGCTTAAATTTTCAATAGTTAGGTGCTTCACTCATTGAAATAACTGTTAAGTGACTGTTGATATATATCTCCTTCCCAAAATACATGACCTGGAAATCAGTGTTCTACTAGAAAATCCAGATGCATCCAAAGAACTGATTCAAAAGCCATCAACCAAATCACCTATCACACAGAAGATGCCTGCAAAGAACTTCTGCTTTCTATTTACTGTGGAATTGCCTGACTTTGGAAGGACAGTGAAGAGCAAGGAGTCATGATACAGATGCATGCAAACACAGACCTAAGTTTCCAAAAGGAGTTTCTTATTTTGGAAAACAAAGCCCAGATACATCCTTCCAAGTCTTCTTAGGCACTAAGTTCTTTGAGGTATCACCCAGAAGAGACAGGAGTTCAATACATTTGTACAAAAAGGAACAGAAGATCCCATCCTTTAGGTTGCAATTCTGAAAATAACTAGTGCAGGGTGGATTTTTAGCTTTCAAAAACTGATATGATGCAAACGTGGGCTATTTGGAGACAGAGGGATGGTTCTTCTGCCATCCGTGTCCCAGTTATTTCCCCATCTGAACAGGGAAATGTGTAGATGGGGGTATGTAGATGCCTGCAGACAACTTAGGGCTGTACACAGCTTTGCTAGAGAGCAGCTAAGAGGGCAGGGTGCCAGCAGGGAGTCATGAAACAGAATAAAATGTACACGTGGTAAATTCTTTTCAAAACTCTGTTACAGTTCTTAAACACCAATAGGGACCAGTCACCAGATATGCATCACCTGTGAGAAAAAAG
Organism: Pelecanoides urinatrix; assembly: GCA_013400755.1. Lineage (NCBI taxonomy): Eukaryota > Metazoa > Chordata > Aves > Procellariiformes > Procellariidae > Pelecanoides > Pelecanoides urinatrix. The sequence goes on from VZTQ01004328.1 coordinate 112,378, forward strand.
GAATTTCAGTTCTTGGAATTGCTTGGGAGTGGAATCTATGCATGTACGTGAGAAAAATGAACACACAAAGCTGATGGTTTTCACTATGTCCTCAGCATAAGCGCAGGCAAAGAAGCTACAACTTCCGTCTGTACAGATGAAGATTGCTCAGTGTCCCCCACTCCTTTCACAAGTTTCATTCAGTAATCTTCACGCCACCTTTTCTCCAGCATCTGCGTCAGCAAAACTAACAGGGCAAAGAGAAGCTCAGAGCTGGACTAAAGGAGACTCCAATTGTCCTGAGAACTTTTCCCAAACACAAATCTTGGCCTGGCCAGAGGGCAAAGAAGGCTATGGGAAAAATATATACAGCGCGCCGGAGGCCAGGAAGGCCTGACACATAGTAGCGTCCTACGGGCCATCACTGCCATGACTTGGAGAGCTGCTTACTTAGAGGGGCTAATGAGGTCACTTCGAAATTGTGGTCTAAAAGCTTTTTTTCCTTCTTTCTCCTTCTGAGCCCAGACTTCCTTCCAATAACATTTCATCTTCCAAAAGAAACAGTCAAAACCTCCAGGTTTAAAGGAATATATCATACATGAAGGTCTATAGCCCAATTAGAAAGTGAATACCGATATTTTCTTTTTTAAAGGGATTAACTTGATACCAACAAATCTTTAATTATAAGCCTAGGGTCACAAAGCCCGAAATGCGCGAGGGTCCCACTACCTCCAACCAAACTGAGGCACAGGGCTTTCCACCTGCATTAACCTCCATCACAGCCCCTGCCTGAGGTGGGCAGCGCATCGTCCCTGCCACAGACTATTAAGTGGCACGCAGAGGAGGAAGGCATGAACTGAGAAGCCAGGTTCAGTCCCAGGCATCTCCCAGGAAGGCAGCCCTTCCCAGCCCCATCCTCAACCACAAAGCTTTTGCCCCAGAATGATCTCCCCTACGCACACACTTCAGTGTAAAAACAGCATTTGAAATGAATATCACTGAAGCTTCTGTTCTTTGAAAATTACATCTGATATCAGCCTACCGGCAAAACGCATCAAGTGCAGGCAGGGGAGAGGGGGAATACAAAGCGGAGGATGTGAACTTCCACAGAGCTCAATAGGAGAACTGTTGTTATCATTGGCCTGGGTATTGTGGCTTTAAATTACAAATTACTTTAAACTGTAAAAACATCAACAGCAAGCCCTAGAGAAGAATCCCCAGAACTGCAGTACATAAAGAGCATCCTCTCCCTCTTTATGCCACAGTTAATGTGGGAGGTGATATAAAATCCTAGGTCGGCAAGTGCTGCGTGTCAGAGTTGATGAGTTGAAAAGATCTGCGTGCACACAGACCCAAAAAAAGAACTTGTAGCACACAGAAAAATGACTGCAGTGATTACCTTAGATGTTGAGCAGCGCAACAACATTTGCTCTTACACTGTGGACTAGTTCTCCTGCATTTTTACACAGGCTCCTATTACCCTGGAAGTGGCAGGTGGCTTTGCAGGGATCCTTTGGGCTGGCGTCATGGAGGAAAGTTAAGCTCACAAAGTACTTCCTTGTCAGACCCCTCACCACCCTGGGAAGAGGACAGATTTCCCTTTCTGTTTTGTCTGGGGTCTGGAGCCCTTGCCTGAGAGTCCCACCTGCTCCTGCAGCTCACATCCCCTGAAACCAGACCCCATCCAGCAGCTGCATAAATCGTTACGAACCGGGCTGCAGCGGGGTGTCGAGCAGTTGGCAGCACATGGCGGAGTGACTCCTTTCTCCCTTGCACGCCTCCATCTTCCCCTAAAGTAAACAACGGCAGTCCCCACTGTGAACCTGGTTGCGAAACCGCGCGGCACTGAACTTTATCTCTGCGCCGAACGGGCCTCGCAGGGGCCGCACAGCCGACAGCGGCTCTGGTCTGTGTTTTCCTGCCGCCTTCCAGGCTGCTGCCAGCCAGGGAATTCTTTCCATAGCTCGTGCGGCCACCCTGGGAAAGGAAGCCTGCTTGCAAATATGCCGATGAACGTGGTTGTGTGGGCAGCTTAATGCCTCCTTTTTCTGGGGCTGAGTCAGGTCTGAAAATGCATTTAAATAAATTGCTAATACCCATTTAGAAGCAGTTAGCTCCATCAACATCTACCCCGTGTCAGGTAGCTTTTATTTTCCCCTAGAAGCTCGTAGCATAAAAAAGCAATGCAAAAAAGCAGGCCAGTCAAGTTGCAAAGTTCAGTCACAGATCAGAGTAGGAACTTCCCTCTGACTAGATAATGCAAACGATTTTTGGTTCAGACATAATTATAACAACATGTTGTAGATGCTGATGAGGTTTTTTTTCAAGCTGGAATTTCCAAAACTGGCAAAAGCTACCACATCACAAATGAGGAAACCACTCCCTTGGTGAAGAGAGGATGGTACAACATTAAATTGGGGAAAAGAAAACCCTCAAAAAGCCAGCATATTCATTGAAGCTATCCATACGCAGAAGTGGTGGTCCAGGGATCTGAGCAGTAATGCTCTGCAGATGCCTCGCAATCCAAGTCATGTTTAAAGGAATTCTTAAAGTCTCACCCACACAAGAGATTCTGGTTTAAAGCCAGCTCCAGGAAACAGCACTCTGCAATGTTTCTTTCATATAATGAGGACTTTTTTGGGTTCTCTTTTTCATTATAATGATTCTAGCAGCCAGCTAAAGAATCAGGACCCAGCTCTGCTTGCTGAGAGCAAGTTTATCCCTCTCCCTCTAAAGATTTATCACCTACCAATATTTTGGTTAGACTCATTTATCTTTTGTGCCATGACCTGAAGGAAGGATACTGTCTTGAAATTTTTTAAAACTATCTGCAAGCATGGCACCTCCACTCAAGTTATTCATGTGAGTTCTTACAAAATAGGAACAAGGGCTCTCATCTTGATTCAAGTTTTCTAACTTAAGGGTCTCATTATAAAAGTCTAAACCACTGTTTTGGTTGAAATTGGGCTTTCAAGCTGGGTTTTGGCTTTATTACTTGGGTCTTTTCTTTCCCATCTGTCTAGAGATACAGATATGCCTGTGTATTCCCAGGCTTTGAGAAGTAAAACTAATCTGTGTGTGTCAAGGGGGAGAACCAGACAGGAAGAAAAAGAGGAGTCTAATTGTGATTAGAACTGAAAACGTATTAAAACCAGGAGGGAAAGAATCAGCTTCAGGAGAGCCGGTCGTTCTACCGGAGCTAAGCTGTGTTCAACACACAGGTTCTAAATCTCACTGTAGCTTACCAAGTCTCAGGTTTCAGAGCCCTGGAAGATTAGCAGGCTAAGCGGTGGTGAGATGTACTGTTCACAGCCTGTTTGTTGGACACTCGGGAGAGAAATCTCAGTTTAGTTCTGGTTTTGTAGTAGACTTTTAGCCTTTTTCCATCACTTTGGATGTGAAAGTATGTAAATTTATTAATAAGGTAAATTGAACTGGGCTCTGTTTTTGTAGCAGGGGGGGGAAATGGGAGACAGCAAACAACCTGCCATGGGTGCACATAGACATGTAAAATGTCCAAGTGAAATTTGAGGTGACTCACCATTTCAGTGTATTTTGTAGGCCATGTTCCAAAATGCCAGCTGTTGCAATGTGTGTAACCCTCCTGTAACTGCAATCAAGCCAGTTGGTGCTCACTAACTATTTGAAATTGCTATTCACTGCCTTCATGCCATTGTTGTTCTACTAGTGTGCGGCTTGGCTCAGTCTCTTACTTCCTCTTCTATTGGCCATTTCACTCGTAGGGATGGGGAGGTGTTAGATGCCCCAGGCCTTTCCACTTCCCTAAAATCCAGGAACTTCCCAGGAACATCTGCTCCTGCCCGTGCTTTCCTACTGGTTCCAGAGAGAACTGTTTCATCCCACACACATCATCTAGAGAGAGAAGAAAAAAGGAAAAGATATTTCCTCTCTTTCTTCCTTTCTTTCCACAGCATGGAAAAACACTAACTGGGATGGATAACTTTTCAGGTCTCCCTCGTGCAAAGATACATAAGCAAACCATCCTTAGTAGCTGTGTAGCCCTGACTTATGTCAGCGGGGTGGCTGGCTTCTTTGGCTAAAATGCATCTTCACAGGAGTATTTTTTTTTTATGCTTCCATTATGTATCTTCTTTCAGTTACATATACTCCAAATAAGTACAGATATGTTGGATATATTCCAAGAGAAGAACACTCTCCTCCTGCAGTTGAGCTGAAAACCTGGTTAGCACAAGACTATTCACTTTCAAATCATCGCTTTCCCTGGCTTCTAATGTATCATTTAAAAAAAAAAAAAAATCAGCTCTTTTTGGAACACAATCTGGTGCCAGAGGTTATAGCAAATTCTAGCAAGAAATTTTCCTCCCTAATTTTGTTTTCCACAGGGAGTTGTGGTTTCCACGTAAACACTTCTATGAGCAGGCCCTTTGAGACATGCCTGGAAGAATATATATTCTGCCTAACACATATCCACCATATCTTAGCAGCTAAGAAAAATAATTCTGCGGTCTCACTACACTTCACCACTATCACCTCAGCCTGGCTGAGCTAAAAATTAGAATAAAGAACAAAGTAGTGTAGGTATGTTGAGAGAAAGCTATGGCTGATAACTTCACTGTTGTTTCTGGATTTTGTCCCATCTTTTATGCTAGATTTCTAGCTTCAGGAAGTAGTGTTTGAAACCCATGAAATAAAGGATAGCGATAACATAACCCGATATTCATTCACTTCTCATTGCAGCGTGGAGCAGCAAGCAGCACCAGCCTTCGACATCCAGAGAATTCGCTCTAAAATTTAGATCATCATTTCAAAACATAAAAAGGACTTTTTTCTTCTCTGTGTTTGTGTAGGGTTTGATACACATCGTCTTACTATAGAAGATCCCCTTTGATGTCCATGCACGTTCCATATGCCAAGAGCAATACACTTAGGCCCTTGGAGGACAAGGGGAAAAAAATGTAAATATAAGTTATTCTTGGAAATAATTTGGATCCCCAGCTCCAGACCGGAGAATCTTTGAACCTGCCTGAGCAAACTGTTCAGTGTTTGAGCCCAGCCCAACTCTGGATTTGCAGTTATTAAAAGAACAGAATCCAAACCATGGACCTGGATGCTCATAAGCTCCTGGGCATTCAATATTTCTGGATTCTATTTTTTTTAATCCTGAGCACACTCCTAATTATTTATACAAGACATCTCTGAATCTTTTGGTTTGGGTTTTGCATCGTGTACACTCACTTATAATGTTGGGATGCTATTAAATATTTGTAATGCTTACTAGGCAAAGCCCTGAGTAGTGAGTCTGGATCAGAACACCCAGAGATTTCTTCCACAAATGCCAAGCACAGGCTCAAGAATAAAAGGCAGTTCTGGGATTTACAATTACAGGATGTTTATCTTTAAGGTGTGCACCTTCAGTAAGCAGGTTCTGAATTCATCTTGCACATAATCATTGACATTTTTCCCTCTCAGCAAAATAGTAATTCTTTATCCCTGTGGAACAAAGCGGGAGGCAAACAGAGCAGAAGAGTATGTGAGTATGTGTGGAAGAGCTTGCAGTCTGGTCACTTGGTGACTCAAGGACTGCAAAACAGAAACTGAAGCTTAGCATGACAGGACGGGAGCAGAAGAGCTCTGCGTCCAAGGGGCGAAATTCCAAATGAGTTGGGTGGGGTTTTTTTGTTTTTTGTTTTTCCCCTTCAAACAAAGCATTTCTCTGGGAAAGTCCACGTCCCTAGTGGAAACCCAAACCCTAAAGTAGCTAAAATAGCCTTTTCTCTCTCCAGTTGGTCTCTGCATCGTGGCTTCTTGGAAAGAAATATTTTTGAGCAGGAAGTCATGTTGGTTAATGGCACAGGGCAGAGCTTCCAGAGGAAAATTCACCTACAGCCATTTTTAAGGTTGGTAATGAGGTGGTTTGTGGCCCTTTCTTTTTTCCCTAGAGAACACGATGTAAACCAGATCCCAATCCAAGTTCTGTAGCTCTTAGTTTTTAGGCAGCTGAGCACTCCTTATTCCCCACAAAGCCTCCAAGAGATGCTGGGTCTCAGAACAATGCTACATGCAATAAACTTCCCATACCTCGCTAAAATTTCCAAAGGAGCCTTAGGGTCTCGAGTCCCAGTGTTTCCCACAACTGTTGTCTTCCTTTCAGCTTGCAATTCTTTTGGTTTATAGGCACGCCACAGCTGTGTCTTATTCTTTGTGTTCAAGCAATACATCTCTGCTTTCTTGTACTGCCCTAATACTTACTAGTAAGCAAAACGGTACGTGTGTTTTTGCAGTTGCTGCTGATTTTATACCTGAATCTTGTAGCTCTAGAGAGTATTACAACAATCTGCAGAGCTTTAAAGAAGTAGGATAGATTGGGATGTTAACACACCAATTGACCCCTTCTCTATAATCTAGGTCTTTTCTCTAGGTGCGTATCAGTAAAGACCCAGCTCAACAGCCATAAACTTCTACTTTCAAGCAGTGGATGTATCCTACTGTGTAACAACCCTTTTGATACCAAAGATATCTCCTGTCATGTTTCCTCCACTGCCAAGCATTGATTGTTGACATAAGGGTTTCATTTAATAAATATTACCAGTGCATATGAGCCTGAGGGGGTGATTCAGCAGTGTCAGGGGCCACGTGGCAGCAGTCCTAACAGGAAGATAAAACTGCTTTCTTCATAGCAAATAAATCAGGCCCCAATCTACTTGACTTAGAGAAACACTGGGTTTTGCACTAAATTGTCCTGCCTCAGGGTTACATTAATAATGACAACATATGCATAAGAAGCAATTTGTCAGGACAGGCATTTGCATGTCTGTCTGTTAAAAGTAAACATACAATACCTGAAATCAGGAACTGAGCCCAGAGCCAGGACACCTGGGTTCTTCTCCCAGCCCTACTCCTGACCTGCACATCTTTTCCATCCATCCATGCCTCAGTTTCTGCTCTGTGAAATGGGGATCATGACATTCACCTCTATAAAGCAGCCTCTGGGTCTGTGTAAGCTCATTATAAGACTAATCAAAAAACCTTTTCCATGCACTATCCTATGGGCCATACCTTTTTAAAGCCTTTCTTTAGAATCAAAATTGAAACCTACCAACTCTGCCACCTACAGCTGACTTTCCTTGGCAACCAGTTAAACACATTAAGCATGTGACGAAAAACTCGTAACCGGTCTTGGGGAAATCACCATGATCCTATTTCTTCCTTTTTTTTTTTTTGTTTGATGTAGAAAATTGATAAGACTTCCACAGTTAAATTCATAAAATCTGCTCATCCTTGAACTGCAATGCCAAAAAAGATCAGCCTTGTGTAGCAAAAGTGCTGCATGCGTAAATACCAAATTACACAAATAGAAATGTGCACTACTGTTTCTTACTTTGGTACCCGAGGACTTTAATTCAGCTGTCAGGCTGTCATAGCATTTTATCTAACACACAGAGTTTCTGTGAGGTATAAAATAAACAATGGAGAGACCACAGTTTTATAGGTACCCACAGATGAAGATAAACAATGAGACATTTATTCATTCAGGAGGACCACATGGTCAAAAATAATTGCATTTGTGTCCTTATGGTTATTCATGAATAAAAAAGCTTTCAGTGAGAGGAATGAACTTATACAAAATTTCCCTAAAGAAATCCAAATTTTTAAAAATGTGTTTGTCAGCAACAGATTAATTTGTGGTAAGAGTCTCTTTCAACTTCATGAAAGGTAAGTTTGCCACATTACTACTAGATGAATTCCAGGCAATCTTAATTTGAGGCTGGTTGAAGAATTAAATGGTATTTTAATTATTAAACATCTGTGTAAATCTAGCGTAAAACATAAATTCTGTCTGTTCCATGTAATTTTTGTAATACACTTGGGTTATAGTTACTATTAGTTTCCGTAATGTGTGTTGAATAGGTGTTGTACTGTTAAGTACTGTGAAAAGTGCTCTTTCTGTTACCTGATGCAGACAGGACTGATCCTACTGCAGACCCCAAGTCTTTGAACATTAAAATCTGTCCGGGCCAGAAATGTGGCGTGAGCAAATCACAGAGCCAAGTCAGACCTGCAGGATCACTGTGTGCTCTTGCTGGATGAAAATTCTGTTTTTAAATTGACTCTGAAATAAATATTTAGCTATAGGCCTTTGAGAGTCCTGGTTTGTTTGCATTTATGTTCTACCCCAGCGCGTCACAGTATTTGGTAATTTGCATCCCTTGGGGTGGCTTCCTACTTAGAGCATTACACAAAGAATGCATTTTCAGGCTAGATTTCCAGTAAATAACCCTGCAGTTCCAGGAGGTTGACTAAAATAGCAGCATGCCTGAAGCTCAATGCCACTTTAGTTAAGTTCAGATCTCTCGCTATTATTCTGATTACATCCTCTTCTGTCCCTCCCCCTACACTAGCATCTTTGTCCGTGTTCTCTTCCTACGAGCATCTTGGTTCTCACTAAGTTCTCCACAACCCCATCTTTGCTTGCAACTATACTCTTATGGCATCCTGCACTCTGGGTTGCTTGATTCATGCTTCCAACCTTTTCCATAGAGTCATCATCTTCTACGATCAGATTCACAACTGCTGTGTGAGTTCTGCCAACGCTACCAAAAGCCTGGAGATACACAGCACCTTTTCTCAGACTATTAGACAGGAACAGCCTCAAAAGAGACAACACTCTTAGTAAAGAACAATGAATGAACAAATACTTCAAGAAGTTTTAAAAAATCCTCTAGTGGATGTAAAATCTTAAAACAATGTGACAAAGATAGACTTTATGAGTTGTAGTTGCCACATGTCCTGCAGAATAATGTTTTTTATTAATTGCAGAAGAGTTTTTATCATGCCTAACTCATTGTTCTCACTCTCTATAAATCCCTGATTCTGGTTTTGAATCCAGTTCAGTTCTCGGTCTCAGTGAGTGCCAAAGATTGGAACTATGCATTGTATAATGCATATTTCTTTTAAACCTTTTCAGTGTGTTATTTTCTAACTCAGTTTAACATCTTCCTCTGCAAAAGAGCTAGAACTTCCAGTTTACCCACTCTGCACTTCTGTCACATACTCATTCACTTACTGTGTCTAAACAGTCCCAGTGTTTAATTGGCCTTCATAACAGTCTTCTGAATCTCTACACTTTATTGCTACCTGTCTACAGATTGCTTCAAGTTAAGTTATTGACACCCACTGCTCTCCCCTCATCCACAAATCCAGTTATTTTATCAAAGAAGGCAATCAGGTATGATTTACCCTCAGTAAATCCATGCTGACTGTTCCCGGTGACCTCCTTCATGTACCCAGAAGTGGCTTCCAGGAGGACATACCCCATGGTTTTGCTAGGAACCAAAGGGTGGCTGAGCAGCCTTTAGTTTCCCAGATCATCCTTACGGCCTCATCACAGCCCAAATCAAAAGAGATAGCAGGGTCTCTACAGACCTAATCTACAACAAGCAGAATAACCAATGCAGATTTTAGCCCTCTCAGGAGGAATTGGCCAGAAGTGTATTGCCAAGGTAGAGGGAAATCTGTGCTGGACAGCTTGAACAGTCATAAATCTGAAGAAATATTAGTTACACTTGTTCAACTTGTAGACTAAATGAGCTCTTTGGAGATGGCCTTATAGTTTTGCACACAGATAGCACACTCAGTTCAGCCTTTCCTAAAATGCATTGTTATCCTCCTTTTTGTCAGCTAGCTTACTCCAGGAGAGGTGCTGACTGGCTGGCTGACATGTCAGGGCGAGTTAGCAATTGTTAGCAAGTGTTACAAGTGAGAAATGTAAGAAAAAACATGAATGCTGAAGAAACATTATTTTTGGTCTTGTTTTCATAGTGTTTTCTGCAGTCCCTCACTTGCCACTTGATTTTCTTCTCTCTCCTTAATTTCCTTTCATCCCTGAGTTTCTTCTCCTCTCCTCTCTTCCACTGGCCTACACTGGCAGGAGGTATCACTGAGCAGAAGAGAAGCCTTTCTCTCACAACTGTATAGCTTTACTACCACTCGCTTTTCCAGGGCAGTACTTTCACTTACCCCATATTTCACTCTGCAGAGACAGCTTGGCCAGAACATAGCACATTTTCCAGTCACAGATGTCTCTATCGGATTCATGCCTGGTTCTTGGAGACGTGGTAGAAGGGTTTTCTTTTTTCTGTATTCAACTAATACAAATGATCCCAAGCCAATATAAAGCAAATTTCTTTATCCTCTTTGCCTCATACTGGAAGATCAGGTCTTTCTGATCGCATGTGTTTGTCTCAGTACTTACATGAGGAAAGGCTGATGTTTAATTCCAAATAAACAATTATTAGATATTCCATTAAAGGAAAAATACATTCCCTTTCAAATATCAAGACATGTGGCTACAGTTCTGGTCTTACAGTAAGTGACAAAACATACGTTTTCAAGGTCATTAATTTATAGTCAGATCCTTGTGTCTATGAAGATTTTTCCCTAAACTTCAGGGGAATTTCCAGCTGTACTACAGGTCATCCTGCATGAATCCAATTGCAAGACTGGAACCTAAGATATTTTGTTTTCCCCACAAAAACTCTAGTTGACTGATTTTAACTTTTGAAAGAGAAAGTGCAGTTCCATTGTAGAATCTGAATATTCTTTAACAAAAATATGTATGTTTTCAGAAATCAGAACACTGCAGATCTCAGATCTATTGCCAAGAAAAGAAAAAAAAATAACTATGAAGACAAGCACAAAATATTAATAAGGTGATATTTAAAACACTGTTTTCTCTGATCAGAACTGGTTGCTGAACTGGTCCCTGCTAGTGATAGGAGTATTCTCATGCAGAAATACCAGCAGCAGGTCACAACAGAGTAGCTCAGTTTACATCATTGCAGCCAGCAAGCACGTTTGCAGACCTACCCTTTCAAAATTTTTTAATGCATGGATTTTTAAATACCATGGGAAAAAGCAGTCACTTAGTCTGATCATATCAACTTCCTTGATCTTTTATTTTTATTGCTTTCTTTCACTTTCCTTCTCTTCACCATTGCCATACAATGGAAAAAGGTGCAGGGGGAGGAGGGAGAGAAAGGAAGAGAAAGGAGCAATGGATTTCCTTGGCTAGTCCAATTCAGGCGCATTCAAAGAGTTCTTTCTGGTCAATCTTGCATATAAGGTTTTATCTCTAGTCAGGATCCAGAGAGCAGTGTCCTAGTGCTCCACAGTAAAAGGGGAAATGTCACTTTGAAACAGGCTTTCTGTACTTGCTGTTATCTTTTCACAGCTTAAGAACTAAGATAAAAGTGGAAAAGTAAATTGGTCAGTTTGTGCACAGGCACTGTTTCTGGAGAGCAACACTCCCAAGGAGAAGCAGCAGCTGCAGCAGAGGACAACCCACAGTTGGTATCAGGGTGCTGTGCAGGCAAAATATGGGATGCCTGCCAGTTCTCAAACCGAATGAGAGCAAAGCCATAGGTATACAGTCTCTAACTTCCACAGCTGCTGGGAAAGACTGTTACATTGGTAACTTTATAGGTCTCCTATGACTGTTCATCCCAGCTCTGATTTTAACCGCATCTGAAGTGAACTTAGCAAAAAACATCTTTGTCCTGAGTGATGGACAACTGTTTACTTCCAGTTTTATGTAACGCTATAAGTGCATCACAAGAAGAAAAGGACGACACCCACCCTCACCAATCAGTCAGTTCTCATGGTGTTTCTGGTTCATGTAAGCGAGCATTATAAAGCACTACAGCAAAAACTGTCACAAAATCCCAGTCCCAATGAAACAGTTGTAGGGCCTAGGAATTAGCTGTTATCATGTTTGCTTACCCTAGCATCCATTTGACTTGTTGGTTGTTTTTTTTTTAATTTTTTTTAATGTATAAATAAAAGGCAGGATTATCCATTCTAGCACAGTTTGTCTCAGAAACAATTACGGACTCTCTGGCATCTTGCAATCTTGGCAGCTGTACTGTCGTCTTATATGGGAATATAGATGCATGTTTGTCTTGAAAGTTCCCAAATCCCTGCATTCTCCATAGGAAAGAATGGGACAGGAAATTTCTGGGTTACTGGGCTCTTTGGTGCAGCTGTCTCTTTTGCTTTCACATGTATTTCTACAGCAAGATGAGAGCCATCTTAAGCAATGGCAACAGGGTCTCATTCAGCAATGGTTCTTTGCTCTTTTGTCTGCTGTAAAATAGTCTGAGTGTTAGGAAGAGTAACAAGCACTGAACTTTTCCCCACATATACAACTCACACAGAGGAATGAAACTTCCTTGAGAAGTTGAGAGAAGGTTGAGATAAGAATTTTTTTTTCTCTCTTTATGAAAAAAACAGTTTAAGTTCAGGTTCCTTCAAATTAAGTTTACTATTGGAGTCATAAGACCACGATCCAGCAAAATTTACTAGAATTCAGTATAATTTTTCATGTGCTTTCAAAGTTAAATATGCTTTTAAGAACTTGCTTGCTTGGATGATTAGGCTCGTGACAGAAGATACATGCGAACACCTAGATCTCAGCTCTCATACCTACAGCTTTAGGTATCAAGTGCCAAAGACACTTTTGTGCTTTTACATTCTCAAATATTTTGCCATATTCTGCAGTCCTTAATCCTTAAGTTCAAAGAGAGCTTTCCTTGTTCATCAACAGAACTTAATCCATTTTTCCTCTTGTGTTCTTACACTCTCTTTTTATTCTGTTTGACCCACATTGATATAATAAGAGTCTAAAATTATTAACTGTGCCTACTAAGCCAAAAGCAACTAGTAATCCATGGGGAAGTGTGAGGAATAAGAAGAGCAACGACATCTCCTAAGTGCCATAGTCGAATTAAACCCTCTTCCCTTCAGGTCCTGTTCTAGCTCTGGAAAGGATTTTTCCCTTAACACAGGTTCTCCTTCAGCCATATTTTGTGCTTTATATCCAAAAAACATAGGTAGGCAGAGGCCTACCGTGAGAAGCAGAACATTATGTCTACTCAGTATTTGGCATAAATAGTTTCTGAGTAGAAGTTTTGGCTTTTGTTTTGTGATCTAACCTGAGAAACAATAGTGGCTTGCTAGAAAAGATGAAGAATACATACAAAAGAAAGAAAGAGGGGACCAAAGTGCTCAAGATGTAACAAGACCACCAGCATGACTTTTCTGGAGGGTCTACAAGGCTTGAACTCCCCCTCACATTGGTACCACCCAAGCAGCTGCGGCACAGCTCTGTGTGATGAAGAAGCTCTGTCCTCTCCATCCTGGCAGCAGCCGCTGTCTTAAAAATGTACAGGGCCAAAATCTCCCCGGGATTATCGCTTCTCTCTGAAGGGACCTGTTTTATACATATTTAAGATGGCCTGGGAGAGGATGCTCAGTGACTTCCAAAAAAATCAGACTTTTTGGAGGGGCTGACAACTTTTTGGAGGTAAGACGCTGCCATGCAGGCTTAGTCCACAGTGCACAGGAGAATTGGGAATTCAAAGTGATATTTTCACAGTGCTTCAGGGAAAGCACAATAACAACAAATGCAAAATATTTCTGGTAGTCATAAGTTCTGCATCAGTTATGAGGCTCACTAGAAAAAGTTTTAGAACTCCTAATCTCTTAGCACCTTATATTCAGTTCTCCTCAAACCAGACACCACTTGCAAGTGAGAAAATATTATTGCACCTCTATTTAAGTTCATTCCTAGGTGAGCTGCATCTTACTGCCACTGACTTCTACAGCACAACTTCTGCTGCTATCGGTGAAGCCCGATTTGAAACCACACGGGTCATTCGGTGCTCTGCTATCTGATTTCCCTGTGGATTATTAACAGCATGGTTTGCCTGTACCATAATCTGTTCATGCATTCTGACAAGAAAACGCAGAGCTCAAAAGGCATATAACGTAAACCACTATTTTAGGCCTGAACCTCAAAAAAAAAAAAAAGCTTTAAACAGTTGCAGCAGAAATAGCCAATGTCCCAATGTCTATGTTTTGGATGGGAACAAGATAGTATCTTAATGTAGAATATTTTAGAGCAATGTAACCAGCTTAAAGCTGCTCACATTTTAACTGATGACATTTTGACCACAGCATACAATCCCCAGACATGCAATTTACTGAGTATAAACAAGACAAAAGAAGAGGGGAGAAAACTCCTTGGAGTCTGCTACACGTGATAGACACAAGCGCTGCAGAAATCTGCTGATAATCCCCTTTTTGGTTTGTGTTCGCAGCTAAATCTACTTCACTTCCTATGATACTGAACATTATGCAGTCCTTTGAGGTCCACCACTAGCCATAAATCCCAGGCAGGAAACTGTTTTCAAGCCTAGGAGGAAAGACAGCGTTTCATTTTCTAAAGCCAGCCCAGAGTAACCGGGTCAAACAAAGTTTGGAATTAAAGCTCTTGAAATCCAGGATATAATTGTGTATGTTTTTCTGTTTGTTTTGTTACCGGTTAACCGGATGCAACAAATAAAACCATTTTCCTTTCTTATTTTCTCTCTCTGACTGTCTCTTTGGGAGCCAACCTCTCCATAAGCCAGTGCTTGAGGTCATAGCTCCCTAACTTTAAGACATCTGCTAGGTCAGATGTACTTGAAGAGAATCAGCTGCTTGCAGCAAGCACATTATTAGCACACTAGAGTCACAGACAAATGTTGAAGGTATGTCTCTTTTCATGTCTCTATCAATTACATATATTGCATTTAAAATTTCTTGTCTTGATCAGAGGTCTATCTCCAATGCCGATGCAGGGCATTAGATTAAGAGTTCAAACTCTTAAATGTTTGAATTGTAAGAAAAGAATTACCACGCTGAATACTACCTTCACTTTTGGCACTAGGTACTGAATTTGCTCTGTACTGTATTCCTTCTAATTTTCTGAGAATTCATAGAAGTAAATGTACAAAAAATAAAATACTAATTTATTGTGTTGAATGCCTGAAAAACAGATTGATGAGCTGTACTTTGTGAGAACAAAACCCCTTCTTGATGTCTGAAACTGAACATCCAAATCCAGAGATTCTCCAAAGCACTAGCTGCTGGTGAAGCACTTGTTGTCCCTTATTATATTCATTATTTAAAACATTTCAATTGTTTCAGTAGCACACACAAGAAAAAGGCAAATAAATACCCAGGATTCATGCTCATCTCTCCAATAACAAAAAAGTGTATACAGATAAAGAGGAAAAACACATTTAGTAAGAAATCATTTCTTCTTTTTAAGCCACCAAAGGCTTATCCTAAAGCTCCTTCAAACCACCTTGTACATACCATAAATGAAATGTTATTCTAAAATAGAGCAGTCAGTTTTTACAGTAAGGAAAGAATCTGCCTGGAAAAAAATACACCAAGCTTGATTCAAAACTTGCACACTGAAGTGCCAGGTTGGCAGCAGTTGAAAGTGCAATGGAATTGAAAGGTTTCCATCTTGCCACTAAGCTTTAACGCAGCATGTTAGATACTCATACTGCTTTGGCAAAGGCCTGCAGCCCCAAGTGTACTAATTTCTGTCAAGCTTTTGAAACTCTCATTCAGGTGCCTGAAAAAGCAGAGGGTACAAGGGAATTGGTAACATACCCCTCAGGGAGTACCTACAAGCCAGTCAAAATGGCAGTACCTGTGTTTAGGGGATTGCAGTAAATACCCTTCCATACAGTTCGTCTCTATAACAGAGTTTAAGAGGGAAATGCTAGGAGCTAGATTCACAGCCACTATAAAGCCATCAAGCCGCATTTACCCATTTGGATCTGTTTAGACTAGCTAAGGATCAGTCCTCAACCATCTTCACCAAATCTAGTGTTATGAAAATAAATAGGAAAAATCATCATATATTAAATGCCCTTTTAAGCACTGACCACTTTATCCTCTGTCATCCAATACACTTTATTCTTTCCATGTATACTAAGAACTAAGTACAGTTATGCACCTATTCATTTCAAATCTGCTAAGACAGAAAACATTGAGGAGGCAAGGTACACTCAGAAACTGATGCAGTCTCTCTACAGGACCGTAGGTCTGTCTCTATGCATTTGCAGTAAACAAAGTCTTAAAAGTAAGAATAAGGGAACAAACAAACAAATTTAGCGCATTAATTTAAGCAAGAGTTATGTTTTCCATTTCAAAGCATTTTCCCTATATTTTACTCTGATTATATCATAGTAACAAGATGAAAAATTGGTTGAGGTCTAAGTTTTAAGTTTTCATTTGACAGCCCCTCGGGAAAGCTCTTCTGCTTGTCTGCAGAAGCTGTACAATCCCTGTGGCAGCACCACAGTTGTACTTCTTCCCCGCGGCTGAGCCCAGGTCCGGGGGAGCCAGTGCGAGCTGCCCAGCCTTGCCTGCAGTTCTCTCTCTGCCCTTGTAAGATCAGCGCGCAGGAAAAGCGCGAGCTGCGGTACTGGCTTTTGTCTGCAGGAGTTTGTCTTTCAGGAACTGGATTGAAAAGCATGTCTTGATAAGTCACCAACACAAGCAGCATGTTTAAACCAGACACCTCAACAGAGCAAACGGAACCTTTTATAAAAACATTCTTGCTAATTTGCTTGAGATCATTTGAGCCTCCAAAAAGTACAAGTCTGAAAACAAAAATATCTTCTCTATGCTGACTGTAAGTCATTTTGATTCTATCTGCATCTTTCAAGTTAGAAGGCAAAGCGTGGGGAACATAAGGATTCTCACGTAGCATTTGACAGTCACGTTGTTTATTATCTCCACCCGAAATAAATACAGAGCATTTAGTCGCTTGTGATTTTTTCAGTGGAAGTGAATTATGACCTAACGCTGCCACTTGGTTAGCATGTTCACGACGCCGTTATTCATTCGTTCTTTTGTCAGCTGTGCTCTATCAGATACAGTCCTCTCAGATTATATTTCTGAGAAGCAAGGTTAGAATGGAGTTTGGAAAAAGGTACCACCTCCAGCTCAGGGCATTCCTGAATTACAAATTGGTGGAGGTTGGGAGAGCGTACTGGGGTAAATACTGTTTTATGCTTAGCTTGGTTTTGTACTCTTCTCTGACATCCACTGCTGGTCCTGCAAGGAACTGGACTAGCACCTTTGTCTGGCCCAGTATAGCAATTCTGACATGTACATGCCTGTACAAAATGAGGCTATTTAATGAAAGAAATAACTGCCTTTAATAACAATAAAAATAAAAAGGTCCAACTCCAGAGAAGGCAATACAATTACCATAGCTACAATTACATCTACCTTAACAAAAAATTAAGGTATTAGGCATGCTATACTGTAAAACAAAATCTTGACATGGAACCACCTGACTGGTTGCTGCTAACAGGCACCATTCAAGACGTGATTCAAATACTAGGTAATAACAACCTCAGAAATTCTTTACAGTTTGTGGAGAGGGAAATAGGCTTGTAGCTCATTTATTTCCTTGTTCCCAAATAATATGTAAAAAGTTAATTAGAAAATCACAGGGAACCTTCTATTTTCAAATACAGTTTAGATTTTATTGCTTTTTAAAAAGGGGGAAAAATGAAAGTTGAGACTGTACTTCATCGCATCGGGGGCGTTAAAAAGGCTGCATTGTTTTAGCATTCAGCATGGTCTGATCTGGTTCTAGTGTTGGAAAGCAGCACAATTCTTTGACAAAATAAGACAGTTAATGTTTTTAGCATGTTGTCAGATACATAAACCTATTAATCATGTGCCTCTCAATTTGTTTCTGAATGGATTTACGAAGCGTGTGCATTGAGATGTGTGTCAGCATGGTCCTTTACTTGTCTGACACACAGAACGACTGGGCACGTACAGGTCAGTGTACAAACATACTCCGCGCTCGGTTTCTGAAGTATCGGCTCAACATTGAAACTCCTGTTTACCGCGTCTGCTGAGAAGTCACTTTCTTAAACCCTTTTTGATTTCAGTGCTGTCAGAATTCAGCTCCTCCGTGGTTATGTTAACACATACAGTAAGAAAAAGAAAGGAATACATTTAAAAATCTGTGAAATGTACACTAGAAACAAACCAATACTCCTTTCAATGATGCATTTTTATCAGCCCTACACGCAAGGACTACCAAACCACAAAGGGAAGAGATGTAAGGCCCCTTTCAGCCTGTCCAGGAGACAGGAAGGAGAAAAAGGAAAGGCACTTGTGCCCTATTATTGTACCTTTAGGCCCAGAACATCAGCTTTCAGCATCTTTAGGGTTTGAAAGAGGTTCTTTAGAAGAGTCTGAATAAGCAGAGGATGGTAGTAGTCTGAAATCTGGCCAGCAGTTTGCCTAAGGTTTTTGAGTGTAGATGGGGTTTGAACAATGATATGAGTGGATTTTTACATTTACTAGTAAATCTAGAATCAAGCTTGTAGATTGTTTCAAAACTTAATTTCTTTTTGAATAGCGGTTTTTGCTAAAGTTTTATTTTGGCAAATTAGACTCTCTGCAAAGACTACTCTAGAGTCCCGTTCCCATGCACTTACCACCCCTCTGAGGAGATGTGAAGACTGCAGCAAAGACATGACTGTAGCAGATACCCTTCATTAAAATAAAAGGAAAGGCCCAACCTGGTATTTCTAATGTGTGAAACAGGACAGCTATCTCATCCACCACCTTTTGAAGGCAACAACAGGAACTCTTTCATAGATTTCCACAGTCTCTACCCAACCCCAAGTACATGCATACACATAGGTGCAATGTAGAAACATGCTCTGACTCAGAGCAGCCAAACTTGACTAGAATACAAGCCTCCAAACGCTGAAGTCCTGCTCTTAGACCTCATCTTTCTGGAAATTGAGAATTAATTACCAGGAGGGTGTTGGGTTGGTTGTTTTGGGTTTGTTTTTTTTTTTTTCCCATTATTTTACATTCCTTTGCTCTTCTCTGCTTTCCAGCTTTGCCGGTGAAAGTGCCTGCTGCTCTCCCATTCTTATTCCCCTTCCCTGATTTCCGTGGTTCAGATGTTTGGAAACACTTTGTAGAATTCTGCAAACTTCTTCCAGCCGTGCCAAAGCAAACTTGAACTCACAGCCTTCTGAGGCTTTCCCATCACTGCTGACACTCTCTTGGTGATCTGCCTGCTATGAAGTTTTTTCTGGGGTTTTCTGACCATTTTTGCACATCCACTGTGTTACAGCTAAATGAACTATGGATGCCAAAGGCTGTGGGGGGTGAGGGGGAACCTACATTGCTTTCCCTTGGCTGGTTGCATTACTGAGCTGTTTAAATACAAAAAAGACAGAAACAGTGAGGAAGGAAAGGGCAGAAAGAGAGAGAAGCAGTGTGCGCATGTGTATCTGAGAAAGCAGGGGAACTGTAAATTAAGATGATCTTAGTGAAAAGAAGTACTGTCTCTTTAAAAATAAAATGAAAAAATACCCTCAGTGTTTTCTTTAGTCTTTTTCATTCTTTGGCAGCGCCCCAAAGATTTCACTGTCCTTGTCTCCAGCATCTGGAAATCATCAGGGTAAACAATAGAGTGCTAGGAACTGGAACCCCTGCCTCAGCTCCCGTGGGACCTCGCTCTGGAGAACATGAGAACACAAACCATTGGACACCATGTGGTCAATTACTTCAAACTAACAAA
The DNA here is from genome assembly GCA_013400755.1 of Pelecanoides urinatrix. Taxonomy (NCBI): domain Eukaryota; kingdom Metazoa; phylum Chordata; class Aves; order Procellariiformes; family Procellariidae; genus Pelecanoides; species Pelecanoides urinatrix. The sequence goes on from VZTQ01004328.1 coordinate 131,810, forward strand.
TCTGTGTGCCTTCCTATTTTCTGTTTTCCTTGGCACCACATGACCCTTTCACAATGGAACCCAGCTGTCGAAAAAGCCAGACATTTTCTTTTTTAACCTCTTGCTTACTTTTGTGCTTGCTTTCCACAGCAAGCTTAGGGTTAGCATGTACCCTAGGTAAAAGTGTCCCGCTTATTAAAATCCTGGCTGGCTGTAATGTTTGCCTGTATTAGTCAGCAGAGGAGCTCGAGAGTATTAACTTAACAGGATCATACCGCAATGAGGACTCTACAGGTGGTCCTGTGTTTTCTGGGTTTCCCGACATCGCATGCCAGCACTTAAAGCAGATACATCAGGACACTTTTATAGCCTGCCTGTTTTGTGCAATCAGTAATTGCGTGTGCAGTTGTGACTCACTTTTTAAAGTTTCTTTCTAGTGCAGGTGCTATATTGGCAATTGCAAAGAGCTAAAGCCATCTCAAAACTGAAGACTGTTGAGGGGCCTGCCCCTTTCAGTGCTGTTAAATAAACTTTGCTCTGGATTAACCATACTAGCTCCGGGACTGAAGTTCGGGGGGGGCGGGGACGGTGTGACAGGTCCTTGTTCTTTCCAGGCTTCTGTTTCAAAAGACAATCTTTGAACTGTGTGAAACAGTCCAGTGTTACTGACCACACACAAGCCAAGACTTCTATACTACATTTAGATGCATCATCTTATTCTGCGTGTTTTACATTCATTAACTTCCTTCAAAGAGTGGGGGTGCTGAATGGAATGGGTTTGTGCAAGAGATTTAGGGCTTCATCTTTAAGTCACCTTTAAAGTCGGTGAACATTCCTAGCACACGCTGAATAAAAGCAACTGACATTTCATGTATAAATAATCATACATGCTCCCAGCTTCACAATTTTATTTCTGGGAGAAAGACAGGTATGTATGTAATGCTACAGCTAGAAGACAGGAACAAAACAGGGATAAGCAGCTAGCAGTGCACCCAGAGATATGGTGTTACATGCATTTTGGCACTCAACTTCATCAGCTTTGACCTCAAACAGGTGATTGCTTATCTGCTGAGCAAAGGCAGTCAGTTGTATCAGCTGGTAAAGGTTAGGGACCTGGCACTAGTATGGTCAGGAGACTTGAGGGCAACTGGATTCACAGTGCTAGCTGTTTTGATCAAACCTGTATCCCACTGAAAGGGCTATGACACTGAATTGGCCGAACCTATCTCCACAGGTTGATTGGCGAGGCTGGCCTTGCCTCTGACTACAGGAGGGTCTTTCCAGGCATGAGCTGTTCGGGCCCTGACATCTTGACTAAGCACTGAGCACTAATCACACTTTATTAATTTCCAGGGTGCTGGATTGAACTATACTACCTTATTTCTATTAAGATTACAGAAATTCATAGAAATTTAGGACCCTGCCAATTTATTTCCACTTCCAGAGAGTAGTGGAGATTTTTTTTCTTTCTTTCACCTTCTTTGGATTTATACATAAAACTTTTTCACTGTAATGACCTCACATTAAAACACAACCCAACTAATACAAATAAAATGAAACAAAATAATAATATATGCATATCTGCTGTGAGCTGCAGACACCAACCATAATCACAAAATTTGACAAGTTTAAACTTAAAAGGCAAACAAACCAGGAGACTACTTGGGTAGGCTGAATAAGCAGGGAATGCTTTAAAATGTTACCTGCAAGCTTGTTAAAGGTATGCTGCTGAGCCTAAGACTAATGAGATGGGTGCCTGGAATTGGTGGAATCTTGTTCCTTTCCTTTCAGTGAAGTGCAATGTGTATTTTGCGTACAGTTTTATAGTTTTATTTCTTTTAAGAGAGATGAAGATGAATCATTAAATGGTTTCGCTGGAGGAACTCCTACTGCAGGATCTAGGCATTAAGCCATTTTGTGGCCAGTAGTATAAATATATTTTTGAAAAAATCCCAGATCCAGCCTATAGCTCAGCAGTAATACTAGGGAAGCTTTTTCCCCTTTTCTGCCAGTGTTTTTTGATCCTAAACGTCTGCAGAATTGATTAGTGTGATACTGAAAGGACAGAAGCAGGTAGGGGGAAGGGGAGCATTAAGACAATGCAGTAGCAACTTCAACAGCAGAGTGCATACTTAATCTTTTAATATTTATGAAAAGGTTGGTTAATTGTATGGCATAAGTTCAAATCAATCTACTACTTCCTTATGTGAACATCTTGGACAGCTTCTTGTCTGGCTGACGGATATTCACGAAAGTATAGATGAAAATACAGTTCTTTGAAGGAATGATCTGCCTGTGGCAAGAAACGTGTGTCTTACAAGAGTTAAGGGAGTCTGCCTTAGCTAACTGAAGCAGTCCCAGCACAGCTTGGATGCAAGCCAGGACACAAATGAAACCACTATAATGGCACTGATGGATGACCTCGTTCTGGCAATGAAGAGAGAACACATCCATTCTCTTCATCCTGCACCTCTTTAGCGTTTGGCACTACTGGCCATGAGATGCAGCCGTTGAACCAAGAAGAGGTGGCAGACAACCAGTGATGCGTTAAGATGGCTTCAGTCTTTTTCAACTGGAACAGCTCTTCCAATAGTTGTCCCTCTTCCTTGGCTCAGTTTTGTGGCATCCCAAAAGAATCAGTTTTCCCTCTGGTCTCTTCCAGTATCTGTGTGGTTGCATTTACTAGGTAAGATGGTTGCATTTAAATGCTAGCAATATGTATATACGTGACACAGATAGCACTAGCTAGTTTTCCCTGCGTGCAACCATATTACTTCTACATAGTAAGCCCATGTTTGGTGGGGTGAATTGAATTCATGGATGAAAAACAGCTGCTTGAAGTTGAACAAGAACAAGAGCTGACACTGGCAGCCAGGGGAGAGAGCTAGAGCTTTTGGAAATGTTTTAGAACTAGCACAACCTCGAGATCAGTCAAATTTAGTCACTCTTTTAGGACTATTCTAATATTACTAAGTTGTCATAATTATTAAGCAACATTTTTCTTCCCCTCTCCGAATACTGCAGTTTAGCCCCTCTTTGTAGGAAGTGATCTAGCCTGTCTGACTCACATCTTCCTCACGTCTCTGCTCGAGTGCGATACAGTGTACCTGAATATCACGCCTACACCTCTTAGGAAGCTAAGGGTATTCAAGAATAGCGCAACATGCATCCCTAGCAATTCAAGGGTCAGCTTGTCTTCTACAGCTTTCCACAAAACAGAAGTAGAGGCTGGATCGCATGCTGAGATGCTACAGACACTTTCACGGACTTCACAGGATATTCTAAACATCTTTAATTATGTGGTCCATAAAGTCCTCATCTTCAAGTTGTTTCATGATCTGGGCCTAAGAGTATTACTTAAGGGTACCTACAGTTCCCCTGTTAGCATCACCAACAATTTCACTAGCACTTGTCCCCGAGGGCAGCAACCTTTTTAATGGGGGAGTCTTAACTTCAGGAATAAGGGCACTCGGGAATCAAGGATTACCACAGGCCTCCCCGAGTACAAGGTGTGCACATTTTGAGCTTGTCTTCAAGTAAATATGTATTGAAGTGTGTATGTTTACAATATATTTAAAAGTGAAAAGTCATGTCTAGAACAGGATTTCCACTGCACTAAAGGGTGGGAGAGATTGCTAAATGATGTTATGACATAACATACTGCTTGGAAGTGCTTTGGTCTTAATGCTGATTATCCTGGGATAATAAACTTTCTAGGATATTTTCTTTTATCTTTCTATGCATCTAAAGGATGCATATCTTATTGCTGATTTTGAATCAGCATGGCATGCAGAACACTTCAGCTCCTGCGGTCTCTTTACATGTATTATTAATATGTTTAATATGAGTTAATGTTTTTCTGTGATTGCTCCCTGTTTGAGAGAATCTTTTTCCATCAGTCAGGAGCATTTTTTTTTTCCCCAGTCAAGTCTGGGAAAGTGATTGCAATTCTGATGTTGTAAGAGAGGTAAAAAGGCAAATTTTCAAGTTCCCAGCAAGTTGTTAGTATTATAAACAAAACCATTATCTACACTCATTTTTGGTTTGAAATTCAGAAGCCAAAGCCAGTGTGCAATATTTTCCCATCTACTACAGTTTCTACACTCAGCTGGGATCTCCTGCTCAATTTTAAATGGAACTGTTAAATCATTAATTGAAAACAGTTTACTGGTGCAATTTTGTGTTTAAAAATAATTTGCAAGTTGTATACAGTGAGATTTCTGTGACTTTTTTTCATTAATTGCTACAGTTTGTGTGTCTGTTTCTACAATAGATTTTAATAAATAGGTCCGTAAGCTTCATTTCCTGCAACTACTTACAGTACAGTCCTACATATCACCACTTCTGACAGATCACATAGGCTATAAAGTTGTATTTCTGCCTCATGGGGCTGAGTTATTACTAACCACCGAGCCCCACAGAGAGAAGTCTGTTTATCATAATGTGACTAAAAGGAGCAAGTAGTCAGGGTGGAGGACAGTGCTGAGGGGCAAGAGGTGTAACTGGAAAGAAAGCTTCATTTGTAGATGACAGAGCACTGCTTTTCTGCAGAGAAGAATGACTTGGAGGAGATTTTATGCATACTTTTTTTTTTCCTCCACTGTTGAAGTTTTTAAACATTAAGAACATTGATCCTGAAAAAGAAGAAAAGAAGAAAAGAATAAGGAAGAGCATGAAAGTCATAGCAGGAAAGAAAAAAAAACATAAGAGAGCAGAGAACTCTGTTAATTAACTACTAATAAGCACAGACTCTCTGATGGTAATTTCAGCTCATTTACTCTTCTGTTTTCTGGAAGAGAACCAATTTCAGGCAGCTGATCATCAAGAAGGATGTGCACATAGGCAAGGCTGAAAGAACTGATTGTATTGCTCACACTATTTCTGCTGAGGGGAGACAGGGGCACCAAAGTCATATCTGCCTTTAACATTAGTCAGCATTTTGGATAGCTCTGTTTCTCCCTCAAATGTAATGCACAGACTTTTTTGTTTCCATTTAACTGACCAAATTTCCCCACCATCTACTACAAGTGTACATTTTGTGTCTATTTTGTGACATTTGGTCTGCAACACAAGGTTGCAGAATATTCCCTTCAAAATCCGATACTGCACACTGCAATTTCTACTAAGAAAGGACCAAAGAAACAAAGGGGTAACACATTGCATATAATATGGGAGAAAACAGTGTTCAGTTTGCTGCTTCTGTAGTTAGGTACCAGCATGTGTTGGGATATAGAGCCTTGGTTTAGACAGTACCACCTGAACAACCTTTGTTTAACTCTGGTTCAGCTAGCATCTGGGCTTGTTTGGTTTTGGAAACATGTTTACATGACTAAGCACTTGGCTTATGGCAAGCAAATGTGCAAACAGTGCAGATGCTGCAAAGGGAAGTTCATCTTCACGCTGGCCAAAACGGTCACAGGCCCTTTCCTCTTATTATATACTTTGCCATAGTGGTACATCGTTAGTCCAGGAATTTTAAGGCAGACGTAGGAAGTCAGTGTGGCTTGGGTGCTTAATTCCTTCTGAAAACTATCTTGTCAGTGTAAGGGGCTGTTCGGCTCTCTCCATTTAAGGCAATGAATATATCCTGTGCTTGTGGGGATATTAATTTCTATCTGAATGGCCTAAAGATAATTACCATATTCAAATGAATGCAAAACTCTGTGCTCTAAGGCTTTTATTTATTGTAGTAAACAGGTTTGTGAATAATTAGTCTCTATTTCCTGGACAGAAGAATAATTCTCCATCCTTTAATTTATATGCCCTTTTACTGGCACGGCCCAACTCTTTCCTTTTTGTCCTTCCTATTCACCAGTGCAAATACTAAAATGACCTACTCCCAGCTGCTGGAAGCCCGGCACTGTCCCCATCCCCCTGCCAGTCCTGGTCCCAGCCAGGAACCAGCAGCTGTTACTGTGCACAACACAGGCATTGCAGGCTCAAATCCAGGCAATCTTGATCACTGCTTTTCCAGGGAGAAATTTTGAACTGTAGTTTGAAAAGCTCTCACTGCCAGGCAGGAGCTTCATGTGCAATTTTACTTCTGCTCTTTGTTAATCCATAACACTAGTTAGCAGAAGAAACATTACTTTTTTCTCTTGGTTACTTGTAGTATAACTCACTTTTAGCTAAGCTAATTGTTTGAGAGGGGAATGCAAATCCTAAATTGGCCCCACACACTTCAACAGACTATTGCTAAGTTGTGGTTGAAAGCAATTTCTTCTGCAAGTTTACAAAACTGACTTTGCTGTAACAGGGCTGCCTTAAATTTTCAGCACAGTTCTCCTTATACAGTGTGGAATGTATCCTTCAACAAAGTCCCAAAACAGTTGCCAGTGAATACTGACAGAGATAATGTTTTCCAAAGAAGCATCCTATGCAAAAAGCTGCAAAGTTGTGTACATGTTAGCTGGGACAGACCACCCAGCTTTTATGACGGCATGTGAGGGCTGCCACGGCCCACCCCAGTCACCTGAGCAGAAGCTGCAGACATCTGCATCACAAGCAGTGTGCCTCCTGCCGTGGGCACGCCTGGTCTGGCTGCAGGACAACAGCACCAAAGCAGGGGTGTCTGTCTGCTCCCCCATGTGTCATGGGTGCTTATCCAGTGACGTGACAGGACCTGCAATCCAGGCAGACAAATATCTGCAAGTTATGCCAGTGACAGATGCGTATGGACACCAAACTTTTTTTTTTTTTATCTTGTGTCCTCCACGCTACCTTACGCACCAAGGAGAATGACATCCAGCCCTGGTGAGCCCTTCTGCACCCTCCCTGCAGAACGGTGCTGCCCACCGACGGTGGCTGTGCAGCTTGCAGAGGTCACAACTGTAAAATCTGAACTAATAATTTTAAATACCTCTCCTCCTTGGTTAATAAAGTCCTGTTAAGTGCAGATCCATCTACACACCGAGTTGGCTGCAAATAGCTCCAACTTTTCTACAAACAGGTATGAATAGTGGCATTGGAAGTGCTCCAGTTGTTTGCCGGCTCTGTGAAACAAAGCAGTTCAGTTTAAAATCGGAGATCAAACAAAGTCAGAAAAGATCTTTGCAGCTGTTCTCCTGCCCTGGAATTTGTTGTGCATATCTCCTTTTTGGAACACTTCTTTGTTTCATGGTGCCTTCAAAAATATACTGTCATCACAACCTTCTTGCCAAGTACCTCTCCAAACTGGTTATTCACCACTGCCCCTTTCCCAAGTCAAACTGTGCATTTCTAAAACACTCCTCGCAGTCATCGACTGTGAGCAACACGCTCACTCTTTCAGGCCAACCTGTGAGGTAATCAGCTGATCTCTATTTCCTCTATATGAAGCAATAAAACATCTGTTTCATAAGAGAACTGAAAGATAGTCCTTGTGTGGTTACAGTCTTCTGGCATCAAAAGCCTTTTTTTTTCTTTCTCTTTTTTTTTTTTTTTTTTAAAAACACCTTTGGTTTGACAAGTTTAGTCATAATAGATCACTCAACTGGCACCAACCACAAGGTGTCATAGATATAAACTAATTGGGGGACAATCCCAACTTAATTAGAGACTCAAATTTTATTAAAAGGTTTCGGTAAGTTCTTTTGTATTTCCCTACCAACCCTTACTTACAGCAAATATTTATATGTTTTAAGCTTTACAAGTTTTATATAAAAGAACAATGTGTTAAGTAACCTAGATAAAGCCTGAGAAAAACAGCACAAAGACAGGCATAGTAAAAATGAGCTCCATCCCATCCCAGTTCACACGCATCTACCCTAATATGCTGAATAAGCTATTAGATCGTAAACCTAAATAGAGTAACAAGGCTTCTCTGTGTTTAATGGTCCTGGGATGTTTCCAAACATCTACAGGAAGGAAAAACCAATGGCTATATTATCAATGATGGCAAATGAAGTAAATTCTTGAGGCTGTTCCTAAAGCTTTTCAGAAGTTTTAATGCATTTAAGATTGCTAATATCATGTGATATAGAACAGTGAATTTTTTGCCATTTCACAAATCAAACTGAAGCATAGAAAAAGCAAAGAATTAAAACTACACACATGGACATCGCAACTACTATTTTCACTTTAAAACACTAGACAGTCGTCATCCCACCCCCCATTCTAGAGAAGAGCACTATTTTAATATGAAATATTTTAAGAATAGAGCCCACTGAAAAAAAATCAGTGAAAGAGCAGGCAACACTGCTGACTGTTAGAGAAGCTGCTGAGAGAGCATGGATATGCACTTCTGGATGGACACATCTATCTCTGTGCAAGTTTGTTTGGTATTAACATTCCACTTCCTTGCTACGCTGCAAATTACAATGAATATGTGATTCCACACTTTTTTCTTACATCTCTTTCCTTCTTAACACATTGTTATGTTTCTATTTTAATCCACTCTATTGACTTCACTACAGATTATGTTTACAGTCCTTAAATTCCCTGTCCATGAACTCTGAAGAGTTCTCCTTACTCATTCTTCATGTATTTCTAAGTAGAAGAAGAAAATATCTACTCCACTGTTTTATATCCATTGGGGAGTACAGGACAGGCAAGGGAAGGAATTTTCAAGTACTTGAGGACATGACTTCAGTTCATGCTGTTTAAACCCAAGTGATGGTTTAGGAATAAGGCACTTAACTGTGGATGCTTTAGAGAAGTGAAGACACTCTGGATTCCCCATCTTCTGCATATGTAGATAACAAGATAAAGGAGGAGGCCTTTCCTGTTTATATCCTGATTTCATGTGCAGAACCATGTCCTTAAGAAGAAGCAGGTGATGGGCAGTCTCTAAAATGATTTCTTGCACATGTTTCCCTGAACACATCCCGGCAATGCAGACTGTGCTGCCCACAGGCCAGTCTGACAGCTGTAGCATCTTGTTGTACAACCAAAGCACTCCCCACAACCATCAAAAGAGAGAAGAGATTAACAGTGACATGCTTGACACATATTTCTTCCTTTTATCTTCAAGAAGGAACTGGAATGGCTTAGAACACAATTCCTCCTCCCGAGCCGGCTTGGCTATGCCAGCCTTTAGGAAGAGGTCACCTGAGGCAGCATCCCGCCATCCCACAGCCTTCTCTGTCAATTTTCATCAGCTCTCAAAATTTAGATTAGAGCTATTTAACAGCTTCAGTGATGATCCATCTAGCAATAACATTATATCAAACTGAACTGTAACATTCACCATTTTAAGGAAAATTCCCTACATTTGCTGAGTGAATTGTATACCTCATGCTAAATGTACATAACATACTCTTGTTTCCATTTATGCATGGAAGTTAAATGCCTAATGAATACATTCTTACTTTCTATATCCTTTTCTCGTTGCTGCTGTTATTAAATCTTACCTTTAAAGTAAATATGTATTATGATAAAATGGTTTCAGCTTCTCAAAACTGATCCAAATCCCATTGTCATTAACACACCCTTGCATTTGATAGCTATTAGAAAGAGCTTCTCTTCCTGAAGACCATACATACTGAGCATACCCCAGTACTTTTAGACAAAAGATTTATTACTGTGAAGAGTTAGCAAAATATAAAGCACACACTGGTACTGCTCTCCACCCCAAAGGTAGCTGCATTTCCATACCAGCAGATATACTCTGTATAATTTGGTGATTGCTCTGGAATGGGAAGCAAGTGGGAAATAGCCCAGGGTAAGTTACTAATGGCCCACAAAATTCATTTAACTTTTCACTAAAACACAGCGACCTCTGTAGCAAGGTATGATAGTGCTTTAACACAGCCTCATTAGAGGACAATTTAAAAATAAAAAGATAAGATTGTCTGAAATTATTAAGCATTCCCAGTTCTCCATTGCAGCAGTCTTCATAACACAAGTAGCCCAGGGTTAACCACCTCTGCACATCGCTCTGAGCAGAGGGATTTCTAAGTGAGCTCAGTGCTGGTGCTCAGCTAGTATGTGAGGAGGAGTCTGCTGACTCATTAAGCAAACTGTCAGAAGGGCTCAATCTGTTCCATAGGTTGTTGTTGACATATTTGTCTCCAGTGGAAATGTCCACTGTCCCTCAGCATCCTGCAGGGCTTATTAGGATGTCCAAGGAAGAGCAGGCCTCCCCTGCTTCGTCTTGCTGCCTCTCACTGGTACCTTTGATAGAGCTCAAGTTGTCCCTCGCTGCTGGCAAGAGCCTTGTATTGCTAAGTGTTGGACAAGAAATACAAGTGTCTGATATTAGAATAACTGCATCTGTGTATAAAGTAAGTGTGGAGATAAAACCATTTCTTATAGGTTTAATTTTGCCAAGCAAGAGTGAACCCAGCTGAGCAGTAGAGCTCTACAATTATTAAAGATGGGTCTGCCCTGGAAGAAAGGCCATTTGTTGCTGGTCAGCTGTTCTAAAAAATAAACCTGAATTTGCCCTGCGACCCCAGCTGAAGACGTGGGTCAACGCAAGGCAGCCCTCTGTCTCCAGTCCGGTCAGACCTGAAGACAAACGGCGGCTCCGGTGGCGTTCAGAGTTTGACAGAAGAATGTTTTCTGTCCCCTCAAAGGGCTTTTCCTGAGGCCCTCCGCCTGTCTCCCACTCAATGAATGCTCTCTTTGTTTCCACCAAGTTGACAAATGCCAGCATTACAGAATAAGGATGACATTTCTGCTGCGGTATTAGGGCTGAGAAAGGGGATTATTCTGGCCAGCGCCGCCCGGGAGGCAGCGCACAAGGGAGGCTGCGCGATGCCGTTGTTTGTGCCACGACAAGGAAGCCCTTGAAGGCTGTGGCCAAGACCAAACACAAGACCTGTGTGTGGGGAGACGTGCGCGCGCACTCGAGGCAGCGTCCCCGGCCAAGTCCCTGGCCCCGTGGCACACCTGTGTCAGCTTCCTCCCCAGCCCTCCTCATTGTGCCCAAGCGCACAAAGAGGCAGCTGCACCGGAGCCGGGGACGAGGAGCCCGCCGCGCTGGCTCGGCCGGCGAGACCGGAAACCGGGACCGGCCGCCTCTTTTGTCGCCTTTTAAAAATCGAGGATTTGTGTTGAGCCTGCGGAGGATAATGAGCCTCTTACCAGCCACACAATGAACTGCACATCCCCCTGAAATGCAGAGTGGATAAAGTTAACTGGTCTTTGGAAAGGCTGAAAAAAATAAATCAAGGGGCTAGAAGGCGTTTGCTGCTGTGCCAACCTCCGCACAAGAGTCTGAATCCGTGGCTTACCAGAACAGCACAGCCTTGATGGTACTCCTTGATTTGGGAAAATAACACCCTTAGTCTCAGAGACCTTATAGTAAGTCACGTGGGATACGCTTGTTTCTGTTCATCTTCTATTTTATCATTCTATATCGATTTTTTCATATTTTTTCTTAAATCAATAACACTGCTGAAATACTCCCATGCAACAGAGACAACGAAAAACAAAATTAAGGACTCCTGATAAGGTTTTTGCAATGGTTTGGAATTTTTTCTTTCCCTCCAAGATCAAGGCAAATTGACTCCTACTGCATGTTTGCAAGCAGAGCAGGCATGACTCTATCCTTAGACTAGCATCTCTCGATGGAAAGAGTATCAGGGTGAAACAGGAAAGCAGAAACAGTAGCAAAAGGGATAAAGAACTACACGCCTCCCTCCCCCACATCTTCATCCCACCTCTCCAATCATCATCTGCAGCAAACACTATGGCAAGCATTTTATACCAGATGCTTCTTGCACAATACCCTTTCAAAAAAGAATAGTTTCTTACCCTTGAGCAAACAACAGAGAAAGACAGCATCTAGTAAAGACATTCTGCAGTGGCCTGTTCACTGTCTGTGTCAGGAAGACTGCCTTAGACTTTGGAAAAGTTGAATATGGCCTTGGTCACAAACATGTTCCCATGAAAAGTACTGAACATAGCGCAAAAGCCTTGTCATGCCTTCTGTGCCCTACAGCCCCTTGGTGGATCCTCTGCTCTCATGAGGTTCCTATTAGAACATGTATTCATCCTTTCTATTGTTTGATAATGAGCTCTTCACTTTACTAGCCTGTGGGTATTAAAACTGTCTGCTAGGACAAAAGTGGAATCAGATATTCTGACAAAGGCTATGTGGATAATTTTTAAAATAGAACTAGCACCTTTGAAAAAAAATGCTCCTGAACATGTGCAGTAGCTGAACACCACAGCTGTCCTTCACACATGCTTTCTGGTGCAGCATGTTCTTCACCAGTAGGAGATCCCTAACTTGGTGGGGGGGTATGGTGTTGGTTTGGTTTTTTTCTTGAAAAAATTTCTCCCTTTGGGGAGAAAGATTATTTACTCTGTAAGGCCTGTCCATCTCTGAGTCCATCTCCTGATGTTGCTTAGGATCAGTATTTGTCAAAGAATATGGAACTACCAGTTGGCCTCAGGCTACTCCCCCATTTTGGGTCAGCAGCTAGCAACAGATCTGGGGTACTGCCAACATCACGTGCTCAGAGCAGTCCCGTGTGAGACTCCTATGGTGACAGCTACTTCCCTCTACACAGGCAGGAAAGTGGTGATTTTCAGGAAGTGAGATTTTAGGTATCCATGATAAGGAAATGCTGTTGAGAGTGTCTTTGACAATAAAATGCTTAAATATAGGAAATGCTATCTGGGGCCACTGTACAAGCACATTGTAAAGGTTGCAAACAGTTGAATAGTTTTGCTTTTTAAAGAAGGAATAGGCAAAGAGGTAACGAAAAAAACTGGAATAGAAATGTCATCTACTGGCATTAAAGGAAATGGTGATTACAACTCACTTGTTTAGACAGTTACCATTTTCTTGCACTTTTCTGACTATATTCTGGTCAAAAGAGAGTTTCCATTCAAAATTTTTTAACAGCAATGATTATCTTAATCTCAAAGTTCCTGCTATGTAGCTGTACAGAACAAGCCTAAAACATAGGTGTCCAAAAGACTTATTTCTTACAGTACAGCCAGGCAGCCTGATGAGTCAGACATGAGTTTCCTATTTCAACACGTAAGAGATTTTATTTCTCTGAAAAGCCACAGTTATGGACCAAGACATACAACATCCATGGCCTGATTCAACCTATGACCTTTCTGTTTCCTAAAAAGTTTCAGATAACAGTCCTTCTCCTGGCTTGTTTTGTGACAGATTAGAAGAACAAAATAATTAGCAGTGAAATCGTAAGGAGTCAGCTAACTAACTTTTTGGCAGAATCTGAATCACTGAAAAGGCTATAAATTTTATTCTATATCTTTTCTGTGCATCAGTCATCTCCTAGATGCCACTTCTCTTCCTTCAGTCTAGCCAGAACTCTGATGTGAGAAGTCATCTTCAGACAATGCTTTGACTGTGTTGTGCTCTCACCTTTCAGATATCTATTAGCATTCTCACTCTAAATATTGATTGCAGTCCATCATTCCTCATCTTCAAGGTACTGTGTATTTCTGCATGTAATCAAGAAAGATATTATGGAGGGAACCAGTTTATCTCCGTTCCTTTTTGTAAGAGTTTCAGTAAAATGCTCAAAGTTCTTGTAACACTACAAACATCAACCATGAATGTCACAGAATGGCTAACAAAATTTGGCAGTTGCTGATGCTGTTATGGTAACATGACACAAGTGATTCTTTACATGAGTCAAGCTAGCTTAGCACATAGTGGAAAAAAACAGTGAAGGAACACAGTGGAAAATGCAAATACAACTGCAGGAACAGGATGGACTGGGAAGGGAGAGAAGGATGGAAGAGAGTAGAGGTGCAGATTCATATTGTATTATCACAAACCTCACAAAGGATGGTCATCTGTGGGTCATCTAAAGTATAGAATATGCCTATAAATTTTCACTGCAAACCAGTGGTTTTGTTTGAAACGGTGAGACTTTTCTGATTCACTTCAATTAAGATGTTAAAAAGGTGGTCTTTCGTAGTAGAGAGACTGAGCCTACAGTAGAAGAAAACTCTAGCAAGGGGTTCCTCCCAGACACCTGCACATGCACAGGGATCCAAAGCAAGTGAGCAAGCGAGGAGCTCTCAAGCGACGTCAGGCACGTGAACTAAATAAGTTCATGGGATTTCAGGGCTCTTGAGGTGAACAGACTTACACATGGCTGTTGTGGGCAGAAAGGGTGGGTTTCTAAGACTTTTTTCTACACATCACGCTCATATGTAATCTGGCAGAATTCTTTCTAGAGGAAAGAATACTGGGACCAGAAAAAAAAATCTCTTTCACGTTATTAAACATAATAAACATTTATGCAGTTTGGATATCAGCAGCTGAAGTCATGTTTCATTTTGGGGCTATGCAGGCTCAGAAAGAATGCTGTAATTTAAAGCAGGCTGACTGACTCAATCGGTGTTTTTTGCATGTCATCTTGGAGACAACGTGGTGGAGGGGGAAGGTGGAGGGAAGGAGGCTGAGGTGGAGAAAGGGAGGGTGGTTGCTCATCTGGTCTTTATTTCCTTTCCCTGTTTCTTAATAGTTCAAGCAAAGGGCCCATTCCAGCTAGAAGCAATGACACTCTTACTGTGGTATTTCATCTTGGAGGAGGACAGGCCCCAGCCTGCTCTGTGTGCTAGCGTCCTGGGAGCCTCCGCCACCACGCTGCTTTGGGGTGGGGAGGTTAGAGGGGGAGCGGGCAGTCCCTGCGTTGTGTTTTTTACGGTGGGAAGATTTCTAAAGAGGGCCAATGCTTTATCTTTCGCATGATGAATTTCCTAGCTAGAAATCCTTATAACAACTGTATATATACTTGCCTTACCTTCTACCATGTGGTTTTTGTTTACTTTTTTTAATGATGTATCAGTGGAGATGTCACAAGCAGTTAATGGAAAATGACATTTCTGACTACTTTAACCAACCAGGTTGTAGGGAAAACATAGAATGTACAAAAGAGAAAACATCTGTTAAGCAGAGCCTTTTAAAAAATTGGCTCAAGAGGCAAGGTCAGGTTCACTGGTGACAGGCCTATAGCAGTCCTTGTTCGAAACCTTATCCAAGACTCATATAACTCAAGATTCATGCATACTGCTCACTTTTGTAGTAACAAACATTAATTACACTCCCAGAACGTGAAGTACACTAGTACTGCCCGTACTCCAGATGAAAAATTGAAGCACAGAGAGATCAAATAACTTGTCCACAAACCCACAGAGAGAGGTTGTAGTCAAACCAGAAATGAAGTCCAGGCTTGTGGAGGCCCAGTGCAGTGCCATAACCACAAGACCACATTCTTCTCCTCGTGACATGCACTCTCTTGTTGGACCTTTCTTACTGTAGCTATACCTATTCTTATACGCTGCGCAGGATATGCCATGAACCAGGTCTTGAATCCTTAAGGATTCAGTGGGTAGTTGAAAGAGATCCTGTCCCTTTCAGAGGAGAAGGAAGGAAGAAGGCCGAGTTCTTCTAGAAACATCCTTTCCCCTGAAACTTGTCCTTATCATCTTAACAATATTTCCTTTGCTTTCCAAGAGCTGTTTTGAAGAGATAAAACCTTTACAAGAGCAAAAGCATTTCTGGTTCAGCCTAAAAGAAATCCATCATTATTATGATTTGTACAAATATGAAGGGAATAAGAAAAGAGTGTGGCAGTCCAGAGGGTGTAACAAGCAGCGTAAAGTCAAATCAGAGCAAAACAAGCCATTTCCTGAGTGGTAACACGGCTATTCACATTTCATATTGCATTGTGCAGTTGCCTTGAATTAAAATATTCCCTGCTTTGCCTCCTCCTCCTCCCTACTCCCTGTATTCTCAACCTCCCAGTGCGATACCTTCCCCTGCACACTCCCATGCCCAGCCTGCAGAGAGCACAGCGCCCATCTTTTGGCCACTGCCAGAGCCCAGGTCAAAGGCCATTTCGGAAACTGCATAGGAACTTGATATGTTTCTTAAAAATTTCTTTTTTAATTAAGGATATTAAAATATCTGTTATATCAGGTTGATATACTGTGGGCTACAAATTGTTAGGATAGAAGAAAAACAGCTAATGCTTTGGGATGACGCAGTTTCATTTGGAAACTGGGAAAAGAAATTAATGTTATTTTTAGATATATGAATGATGTCAAAGCTTCTAATTGAAATAAATCATTATTTATTGTAATTGCCTCATTAATGTCATCTGAGTCCTAGAAACCACTCTGCCTCAGAGGAAAAAGTACACCTTAGCATAAAGCAGTGTTCTCTCCTGACATCCCTGGAGATCAACAGACTTTATTTATAATGAACGGGCAAAAAGTAGCAGATTCCCAAGTTGAGGTTATTTCTTAAGATCACCGTGGTATTAAAGTCCCTCCCAAAGTACTTTCAGCAAGTGTAGCCCAGCAGATATATGGCATGGAGAAAAGCCACAACAGGTCCAGATTTACAAAACCATGAAGGCACCAAAAGATACAGATAGTCATAGAGCAGGATTTTACAATGCCACTCGAGCAGCAGAGGAAGCTATCTCCGATCAGCACCTACAGTCCTCTTTATATTTAATACAGGCCCTTTCTCTACTCCCCTCTGTAAATTCACACCAAAGTTATATCAAGCTGCACCCAGTATAAGATTAAGCTACAGTAGTTCATGAAGAGCAAGTACTAAATGTTCTGCAAGTTGCCATTTCTGCAATTAAAGTTCCTATGCAGCTTTCACAAACAGTTCAAATAGTAGAGACAACATTATTATTTTGCATGTAGTTTGATGCGAAAAAAGTCTGAGTTTCTCAGCTGAAGCACAAAACAGAAAGCAACACAAGCTCTATGGTCACCACATAAATTGGAGAACTCCCTGATCCAAATCCTCTTTTGAAAATTTGCTTTGACCAAATAGTGGCACACCCAGTCTAGGCTGGATGGAGTCTTCTCATGCAGTTTCTTTACCTGGACACTTAATAAGGAAAGAAATATCATCACAGGATCTATTGGAGATCTGCAGTGGCATCTCAACATCATAATTCAGTCCAAATCTTCTCTTCAGGTGGAGACTTTGCATAAGCACATCTCAGAAAAGCAATGAAGCAGAAGGCAACATCCCACATTTTGAATAGGTCTTCAAAAGCACCTGTCACTCACTTAGGTTTGGAATAAAATTACCTCCAGTGACATCTGTCTGCCTTCCTATCTGTTTTGCTTCTGGAAGGGTTCCATGACCTATGGGGAGGCAAGGGGGCTACCAGAGCTACTCCACTGCTTTTTAAAGGACAGAAGATCATCATCTTTAGCCTTGTCAGATTATCACTAGAGCAGTGCCTCAGCTGTGCCACATTAGCCCTAGGAGAAATCTGAAAACCACATGAAGCCATCTGAGGTGGACTAATTAAACTGGTCCAAAAATATAAGTCTTGACCTCAGCTTCGAAGAGGTAACGCCTGATTATAGCAAGGGTGTGACCCTCACTGCTCCAAAACTCCTATTCCAACTACTGAAAAAAATGCCAATATATGTAATATGGTGTGCTACCAGAGGAGAAGGGGGAGGGAGAGAGAAGGAGGGTATTGCCATTGTATGTTTTCAAGCAATGGATGAAGAGGGACAAAAGAGTCCACACATCAGGAAACTATTAAAATGAATACATTCCTAGTTTCTTCATAATTAATTCAGCATGGTCAATTTTGTATCAGAGAAGGGGAAAGAAAGATTTCAACCACTTCCTTTTATCTCAAGCTGTTTGGAAGAATATGATCTTGTAACGCTGAAAAGAAGTGCCTCACTGCATCCCAGCAGGCGCGTGCAATTTTAACTCTTCCACATGCCTGATTTGATATGCAAATCCCTATTTTCTATGAGACATACAATACTTAAATTATACAGCAAAGATCCAGGTTCATTTAGGCACTACCCATCCCCACTTTCTAGCACCACCCCCCTTTTTACTTCATATTGCATTAAATAATACATTGGAAACAGTTTTTGCTGCACAATTTCCCTAAGAGCATTTGTTTCAGTACGTTTGCTTCATTGTGAGAGTTAACATTTGGTTCACATTTTGACAGTTGTCTTCACATGCATAAGGACCAAAGACCTATTCTTTCCCTGTTCTTGAAATTTTAGGTTAGGCTGAGTTATGCAATAGCTTCAAAAGAAGATTCATTAGGCAGCTATTTATATGCTTAAGTAATTCCATTGTTTTCAAAGTCGTACGGGAAAAAACGTCAAAGCTGTGATTGGCCACAAGTATAGCTAGTCGGTTTGGGAGCTCTTTTACAATCATTCAGCAAGCAAAGAGTAGCATGCACAGGTAAAATAAGTCCTTGAAGTTAACCAAGATAATTATTTGCAGCTCTCCTTAACAGAAAATTCAGGTAGGTTTAGTTGAGCTCTGTGGCTCTGAAAGTCTACCAAACACATTCAATACTTGATCATTGCCTGTTGTCCTGTATATAACATGTGACATAACTGAATATACATGCACACTGTTTGAAATGCTAAAACCTGGAAAATTCATGTGAACATTCAGGAAAAATAAAAAATCTGACATTAGTCAGAATTGTGAATGCAAGGGGAGTTTCACCTTCTATTAAGACTCCACTAACAAGCTTCATCTAGAGATAACATGTTTCTGTGCAATACACTATGCACGCAAATTTTCTTCTATGAAAAGGATTGGCTGAAATTTTTGTAAGTCTTATTTGCTTGGTATGTTATAATAGCACTTAGATGGCCCAGATGAAGTTCAAGGTTCCATTATGCTACACAAGCTATATGACCATACGTAGCCCAAAGTGATTATACAATGCCACAAGAACCGCCAGAATGGTGGGGAACAGCAAAAGGACCTGTCCCCCACACACACCTCCTGCAAATGAAGAGCTGAGGTACCGTCTGATTGCATGACCTGACCAAGATCAGACAGGAGATCTGTTAGGGTTACATACCCACCCAATCCAGGTATTGCAAGTCCAACACCAGTCCTGTCACCACATTACCATTCTTCCCAAATATTTTTCTGTCACACTGCTTGCTTGTGTCAATACCTCCCTTTTTTTATTAAGACAGAGGCCTATGAAAACAGCATACTATTATTTAATCAATACTGTTGTTTTCTCAGACTGTATGGTACTGAGCTTTTACATGTTTTCTGTTTCTATACTAGCTGTGGAGTGATGACTAGGTTTTTCAAAGAAGGAAACCCACACTATCAACTTCTCAGACCATTCCGTGTTTAGTAACTGACACATCAGATAGTAACTAATATTTGGCAATTCTGCAAATATTATGCTTTAAACTGACTTAGCACAGAAATGAGTATTATATATCTTTGGCCCAAGGATGGTTCTAACGATCAGCTCAACTAGGCATTTTGTAGCAGAAGAAAAGCCTTTGTTCCAAAAAGCATGGCTAGGATACTGAAAAATCTGCAAAACCAGATTTTGATTTAAATGTTAGAATGTTTGCCAAGCCAGCTTCTTGGATTTCTAGACTTTGATCAGCATGTCCATGACAACCATGCCTATTGCTTTAATCATCATCAGAAACCATATGCGTGTTTTAGTAACAAATACTGCCAAATCTTACTCTTGGTTTACCGTTGTAGAAATGAGATTAAAAAAAATCACAGTTAACATACAATATGTTGACAACACTGATTTTTCAAAGCAACCAAGAGATACACACTCATATATTGAAATGACAAACATAAAATTGGTCTTCGGCCATTTCAAAATTTACCTGTAAAAGTTAATTGACACAGCTTCATCAATATACTTTTAAATGTTTCCCAAAGAGTAAGACTTGAGGAATGAAAATGTTTGTAACAGCAGAATAGGGTATTTGTTCAAGCAAAATAAAAAGACTAATGTTATTTTGGATTGCACGCTACACATACTCGCATCTTTTGTTTAATGCTCTGCTCCTGGAGAATTGTGTTCCATTCTGAACACCACCTTACTAGAAAGACACTGGCTGCAGGGCCAACAAAGTAGAGGACTATATTTATGTTCAGTATGTATGAGGATGAAATAAAGGAAGGAGAAATGTGTGTAGGAGCAAACTTCTGTATACACTTGACTGTGAAATTATCGTCCACATAAGGTGACAGAATATACTACTAGCAAGAGCACAGTATATGGTGACCCCCCGGAGCAGTGAGCAGACACACAGAGCGCCTAAGCAGTCTTACCCGCTTCTAATTTTATGTTTCTTTGGGAGGCCAGGCATCAGCTCCAGCAACTCATTGTCCCCTTTTCCCCAGTCCAACACACTGGCAGTGAGCAGGAAGGCTACAAAACGCATACTGCCCTAGAGAAGAGGTGCTGAGAAATCCTACCAACCTTAGCAGATGCCTGACTAATAGTTTCATTATTTGGGACCTCAGTACAAAGCCACCTCCTACTTTGATCAGAATTTAAGAGCAGAAGTGGTACGAGTGTGATAGAAGGTTTCAGATCAGCAATAACAACTGATGATCTTTAACTGCCCTAAAGAATGAGCCTGTTTTTATGAATGCAGTGGTGTAAATTCCTGATGCTTCCAGTGACAATAAAAGCCATACAGTAGACTCCACAGTCAGAGGCTGAAGTAGCCCTAAGCCCTGTGACAGGCAAGACCCCTAAGAAAATCCCAGTCAAATAAAACCTATACTGGCCTCCTCTGTTAAGCTACACAAATAAGTTTTCAAGCTCTCTATTTTTCAGCCATGTCTTGCTCAGATATAATTTTATTTGTTATAAATCCTTAGTCTGGAATATCCAATACATCTAGAAATTCCATAATATCTATTGTTCAGTAAATCAAATAGAAGATTTTGTTTAAATAGTAATGCTATAAATGAAGAGTCTGCTTTCTGACAGTTATCCGCCTTTTCCTTTAACTGACCTGTATCAACAGTTCTCATCATATCACTAATACATGAATTATACTAGAGACAAGAAGGCTGAAACAAAGCATTAATTTGGTTTCTGTATCCCCTAGATGCTCTTCCTCTATTGCATGTATTAATTAAAGATGTAGCGACAGTTCATTTAAATACCTCAGGAGTCTCCAGTGTCACACCTCAACAATATCATACACCAGCAACATGGACTACGCTCAACAAGGAAAAATAGACCAGCTACGTTAGAATTCGTTTTCTAAACATAAACCTCTGTATCTGCCCATGTATTCTGTTGATATTCTGATTTAAATGAATACAAAAATCAGGAAGGACAAAGAAAAAAAGTTGGCCAATCTATGGATTCCCTTTTATGTGCCATTTTGGCATAAGCATGCAAGTGTGTCCTCATCCTCTACACAGGGCTGAGAAAGGTCAGAGGACTTTAGTGAATTTCCCAACACTCCTCAACTTGCTGCAGTCAGGACTAGAATGCCTGGACACCCAGTACACCCAATCAGTCCTAGTAATTTCTTTTTCCTTTTCTAATTGAACATTTTGGGTATGCTTTATCATCATCATTTCATCTTTCTCAAAACTATACACAGAGTAGCGCAAAATAAGAGTGCTAGGTTTTTTTAAATGCCATCTCCTAGTTGTGCTGACTTAAAATTGAGAGTGTCAGAGGGCTCACATTTCAAAATAAAACTTCTGCCGCTTCCCACTCCTGCAAACCACTTGGGAGCCAGTCAGTGCATCAAGCTGCTGTTTGCTATTATTGCTTTTCTGGTTTATTTGGTGAAGCATCTTACAAGCAGACCCCTACAGAGTTCTTCTAGGAAGGAGACCCACCTACCAGTGTCATGCTGACTTCGTCTTCCCCCTGTGCTGTACGCCTTTCAGCTGTGTAACACAAACTTGGGGGAAGATGAGGGGAAGAGCAGAGTTAAATACATTGTTCCTCTGCATTTCACTTTGAGGGAACTCTCTGCCCGTTGTTGTTTATAGAGAATCTAGTTTTAAGCAGGGCATGTGGGGGGTTTTGTTTTGTTTTTGCTGACTCTGCAAACTGATACTTTGAGAGAATTGTCTGGGGAAAGCAAAGAGTCCTTTATTATGTCCGTCACTGCCAAGTGTTTTGGCAGATTCCTCCATGAGATGCACAATCTGATAGGTTGTGAGAGAGCTTGGCTGGCCAGTTACCAGCAGAAAAGCTCAACTTAAACACTTTTAAAGTCTTACTATGGCCAATTTGTGGTTTTGGCTGAAGAAAGGAAGAAGATGAAAAATAGAGACAGCTGGGTGTCAGTGAAGGATGGAATATCAATGTCATTTTTGTTGCTGTGCCACACAGAAAATGCTGGCTTTGTATATATGTTGGATCTAGCTAAAGCAAACACGTGCACTGGCTAGGTAAACCTGCAAAGATTATTTCATTTGTCTTAGCATTTGTCTGCAAGACCAAGCTGATGTATCGCTGCCTCATGAATCAGAGGGCAAGGTCCTTTTGTTTGTCTAACTGCTAGTGGACAGAGGACCTGGCAAGGACATTTACAGAATCCATGCTGCTTCCCAAATTCAAGGCCAGAGGGAGTCCCCTTCAGCCTCAGCACTAACACCACCAGCCCAAGACTGGCTTCAGTTTGTGCCTGAGGGCCACGAGGAAGGAAGGGGCTCTGGGCCACCACAGCTCCCAGCCCAAGGGCACCTTGGGGAAGGAAGGCTCTCCCTTCTGGAAATCCTATGCTGATTTCCAAAGTCAAAGCAGCACAAAGAATCTGTTATGTAGGCCTAGATCTGGACATTGAGACATACTTCAAGTAATAGCTAGTTTCTGGTTCTTCTCAAAAAAATCTGTTTGGTTTTGATCATCCTCAAAGACCTACCTGTCCTGGCTGCATTAAAAAAATCTTTGAAATCATAGAATCAGTAAGGTTGGAAAAGACCTCTAAGATCATTGAGTCCAACCGTCAACCCAACACCCCCATGCCCACTAAACCATGTCCCTAAGCGCCTCATCTACATGTCTTTTAAATACTTCCAAGGATGGTGACTCAACCACTGCCCTGGGCAGCCTATTCCAATTTTTAACCACTCTTTCAGTAAAGAAATTTTTCCTAATGTCTGAATGAAGATACATATAGCTGTTGGAGAGCCATGTAGTCACACAGCAGGAGAAATTCTGGGAGCTTTGGTTTTATGGAGTAAGCCTATCAAATCAGCGTTTAAAGCATAGAATTGTCAACTCCCCAGACAAAAAGAATGCTGAAAACATAAAAATCTTGTTCACGTTACGGTTTGTAACCTAGTTTGAATATTATTTCAAACGTGATAAGATAGAGGTTCCACCAAGCTTTGGCAGCCAAGGGTAGAAACCAGGACAAAGACTATCTGAGCCTAAAGGCAACGGGACAACATATGTTAACAAGGTAACATATTTTGCCATTATGAATAGGGGCATAACTTTGCCAGGTTAACTCAGAACATAAAAATAAAATCCCTATCTGCAGAAAGAGTAACAAAAGATAATGCTCAGTGAGGGAATTGCAGGACCTAAACGTCAACTGAGGTTTACTATTAAACACCATTCAAATCAAGCTGGGGTGGGGAGGGAATAGGAGGTTAGTGGTTTAAACAAGATAAATCCCACATTTTGTAAAATAAGAGCCTTTAGGTTAATACCAAAAGACAAAATGTGTCTTCTTGCTCTTTTTTAGCACTCAGTTAAGAAAAACCTTTGGTGAAAACAGTTCTTGCCCTCCAGCTGGATGAGCACTGAGACACCTCTGTCACAGAGCAACCGGGTGCTCGAGCACCCTGCCGGGCAGGGCTGGCTGCTTCTGCGCCAAGGAGCAGGCTGTTTCTTGGAAATGTTTATGCAATTCAGCTGTGTTGCTGCTGAAGCCACAGACACTTAAAAAAAAAAAAAAGAAAAAAGAAAAAACCCAGCCTCAGACCTCTCAGGCCATGAGTGTCTCTCACTCAGGTTTTGCCTTCCACCAATACTGTCAAATACCTGTTTTGTTTGGACCTGAAGGGTGAAGGGAGTTGGAGAGTTGCCTTCACTGCTGTCAGTGCTTCCTAATGATGTTTCTCACTAGAGAAAATGAGCTTGTTTGTTTGAGAATCCAAATTCCCTGTGAGGCACAGTTTGGGAAACTGAAGATATGGGAAGGAAAATAATATCTGTTAGGGCAAAGTATAAACATCCATAGAATAGCAAAGCACCTACAGAGAATGTAGTAGCTTTGCCAGCAAACTAATTAAAGTCACTGACGGAGGGAGCTGTGACAGCTGAAAAGTCAAAATAAAAATAAATCAGAAGTTTAGTCTAGCAATTATAACAGGAAATTACCGCTGGAGTCAGGGCTCCTACGTTCTTTTCCTGGTTCTGCTTCCGATTTACTGAGCAAGTTGGAGAAGCCAGATTTTAGAAGTAGCTTCTAATTTGGAAAGCCTCCATTTCTGATGCCCAGCTGTACACACAGTGGACTTCACCAATTAATATCTTCAGTGCCCTCCTGTGCATTTGTGAGGGCAGAGCATTTCAGGGCATTGGCATCTCTGAAGTCAGCTACCTGACCTGGAGAAACCTACGGTTATCGGCCCGCACAAAGTGGCCATCTCTGAAAGTTTCCCCTGTCTGTGAATTGTGGCTAGCACAACATATTGCTGTGGGAGTCTGATGTTTAATGCTCTTTATGGCTGGCACAACATATTGCAGTGGGAGTGTTATGTTTAAATACTGTTTGTAAACATTTACAAGACTTCTCAGACACCCTCTGTCTCCAAAGTCAGTGCTATTACTTTTGGAAATAGTGCACTCAGTGACCTGCACGTTTTCTTAAAAGACTGCTTCTTAGTAGGGGTAATGAAGCTGCATTTCCAGGTCTGACTGCAGGAGGAGTTTAAGTAGAGTGCCACTGGAACGGAGACTCAGAAATAACTCTTGTCTTCTGTTCAATAACGTAGTCCCGACTGAAACTACAAATAAAGCAATCTGTGATGCCACAGGAGGAGGGGGAACATCTCTCAATCATAGGAGCTCTCTGTACAGAGTTCCTATTCAATTCCATGAGAATTTCTAAATGAAGAGAGCATGTGGCTCCTTCTTATACCGACTTGAGTTGTGCTACAAATTCCTCAGAGGCAGAGGCAAATTAAGTGTCCAGAATAAAGATGTCTCCATAAATTTTCCTAACCTACATTCAATTATAATCTCCCACCCTTATCAAGGGACACCATGGATCAGAAGATTACACTCTGGGTGCCTGCCAGCACTCATTTAGTCATGGAAATCCAAATGTTTCTCATTATACCAATGAACACTTTTTTTTTCTTCTGTGCAATACTTCTGTAAATATGTGTGTCCTAATGTCAGCTTCATCTTTGCTATGAGCCAGAATATTCACAGTGGCTTGTCAGATTGAGTGTCATGAAGCAAATTATTGTGGATGTTTGCCTATTTGTAATGGAGGTTGCTACTGCATCTGATCTTTTAAAGAAGAATATTGCTATGCTGAGGAATAAGTGTGAAAAATAGAGAATGTTGTTTACTGACACTCCAGAAAAAAAAGAGGCCAGAGTAGGTTTGGGGTCCTCCTGCTCCTCTTCCACCCGCCAGCGAGCGGGGTGGAGTGCACTCGGTGTTCCTTCCCTGCTTGCTCCCACGTGCGACCCTGGAGGTAACACAGCATACACCATCTCCATCAGCTCGGGAGCTCGAGTCTCAGAGCTCCTGCGAAGCTCAGGTCTTCTGCCAACCACCTGCTTTTTCAACCCATGTTTTCACATAGAAAACAATTTGGACCTACACACTGAGAAACCATACAAGCTCCCAAAACAAAAACAAACTCTTTCCCAGCATGACGGGTCATTTAACTTTTGTAAACTTCATCTGGGAACCTTAAAAAAAAAGCTGCAGAGGCGTGACATAAATAAATGACAAAGAATTCTTTGATAGGTGATCATACCATTCTGCCCTATACAGGCGAAGTGTCTCCCTCTGGGCACCAATAAATAAAACACAGTCAATACATGGGCAGTATTTCAACATCTGCTGGAGACTCTGGGAAAATGGCTTCATCTTTACAGCTATCTTCAGGACAGCTATATGCAATACTCTCATCTTCACCTTAACATATTAGCATACCTTACTATACTTTTGTTAAGTACAACACACAGTTTTAGTGAGTTTGTTTAGAAAAAATAAAAATGGTATTTGCCTAAGGTCATTGTCTACTCTACTAGCTTCCCTAGATAAAAAGGCTTTCTTTAGGGAACATTTAACATTTAGACATCACAACAGTCCATTTGAGAATTCCTTCCTATTTCCTTCAAAATGTAGAAATCAGTGCAACGGTTTACCAAGAGCAAGAGACCAAATGAAGTTCATTAAATTAATGATTTCCACTAATCAAAAACATGTCTTTCCTTCATCCTCAATCCCAGTTTGTGCACTCCCATATAATAATGTATATCCACATACTAATGGATTACCAATATTTCATTGTTTAGAGGCTGTACAAAGCTGAATTATAAAAAGTTTTCTTAATGATAGGTTCTAGTGCAGAATAGACAAGGATCTAGTTAAGAAATACAGTCCTTTACTAGTGAGCTACTTCTCCAGACGCTATATATAATACTAGCAATATGTACTCAATAGAGATAAGCTTATCATAATGAAATGGATATTAAAACTATTCATTGCCAAAAGCGCATGGGCATATTTCTAAATACTATGTTCAGTGTCACTTACAAGTCGTCTTGAACTTTTGAATACTTCTTACACGATTAACTCTCAGAACTATTAAACTCTAGCTTTAATATATGAACTGTTTGTTAAGGAGATATGACCTTCATGTCTGCCTCCAGTATCTTCTGCCCAAAGTTTCCTAATTAAAAAGACTTACTTTTCCACTACTCTCCCACAACCCTTTTTGGTCATTCATTGCTACTTGCTGTTGTTTTGTAGGCTCGTCCAAAAGGAGAAGGCCTGACTCCATACCAGGGCAAGAAACGCTGCTTCGGTGAATATAAGTGCCCCAAATGCAAGAGAAAATGGATGAGTGGAAACTCCTGGGCTAACATGGGACAAGAATGTATCAAGTGCCACATTAATGTTTATCCTCACAAACAGGTAGGAGAAGTGCAGACCTGCTGGCTTACAGGCTTGGAACTAGGAATGCTCCTGAGTTTGTAAAGCAGGGGTAAGACTTAAACAGGACTTGACGTGGACTACAACACGCCACAAAAAATTGTTTCCCAGATGAGCTGCTGTTTTCAGTCCTGGAAATCTGGACTGGTGTCAGAGTTGCAAAATTTGAATGTCCTATCTTTCAGTAAAAATACCTCCAAAACAAAATCTTTGCCTGCCTTTATTATAGAAACAGACTGTGGGGCCTTATAACCTGAGGAGTAAAACAAGTTCAGCAGTAGCAATGGCCCTCCTAGTTCTTCTGATTCTCTTCATATTTACACCAATTTAATGTTTCATTTCACTGGTGTCAGTGGAGTTATTTCACATGTGTAACTACTTTTTTCACCTGAAATTCACTTAAAATAAGATTGGATTTGGTCAAGGGGCTATGTCTATTTATAAAGATTAGTGATGAAAGCGAACAATACTAAGATGACTCCTGCCTACAGAATTCCTTGGTTAATGACAGTAAAGCAAGCCAGACTGGTAAAAGAGAGGTTTCTCGGTTTCCATAATACAAGTGATTCCCGAGCAAAAAACTTCAAGAGAAAGCCTTTTATTAAGCTGAAAGAGTCAAGTCTAAGAACTAGCTCTGCTAGGAAAGCTGTATCTGCCATCCTGTCAGCCACAGCTCACATGGTACACACAGCCTTTTTTCCTGCTCCCTGCAGATTGCAGTTGCATCTGTCCCTTTAGGTAATTTCCTGCATTTCCAGCTCACGATGGAAAAACTGACTGTCAGTTCCTGCTTGTATCCCATCAGAATTGGTCACAAGCAGTCAACCAGCTCAGTGGTCTTTAGTGGGAGATAGACAGACCAACTGCATGAGCTCATACGCCTTGTTTCCCTGACAAACCAGGCTACAGGCTGGCTGTCAAAGCTGAATTTTCATCTAGAAAGTCACTTTTGGCAACCTCATGAAATATAAACTTCACCATCATAGAAAAATTTGAGGGGGATTTCGCAACATTGTAGAAAATTGTTATGGATGGAAAAAAGTGAGAATTATTTTAAAAGAGTTTGAGAGGTGTGATTTGCCTCAGGTGTAATTCATCCTAGCTGAATCTTAGTAATAAATAGCACTCTGGATGGGTCAAGTTACCTGCTGCCCACTCAGAGAGACTGCGGAAACCATAGACAGATCATTTGAATGTACTTGCCATAGGTACAAAGGAAATTCCATCAGGAGCCCTAGGTGTCTCATTAGTTACCTATGTGCTTGCAAAATTCCTATAAAAAACTCTTTCCGTGGACTCATAAGGAACATTCCATACCATTTCATGAGATTTTGGAGGGGAGGGTGTCAGGAAAAAAAATCCTAAAGGACGATACTGACTTTATTATGATGAAAAGACAGAGGAATGTTGAAATTCATTGCAACAAGCAGGAAGAGGAGATACAAATAAGTTTATTAAGCTTTATCTCAGCCAGGAATAACAAATCAACTGTATTTCTTCCTCTTGTACACATATTCATCTAATTCTAAGAGCAAGATTTGGCTCAGTCTCTACAGCAGCATTGCATTCCAAAATGCAGCCAAAATATTGATTTAGAATTGCTAGTACCTTGAAACAACATGAATTGCAGTTAAAATGTAGTGTTTGAAGCCTGCCACGCTTGTGGCAGAAGCCTTGATTTAAGCTTGACATGCTTCAGTACAAGATGATCATCCTTCTTTCCATCATGGGAGTTTTTCTACTTCACACTGAACTTGTACAGTTCCCTGTACAAGTGAATATGTTTGTTTCTGTTGGCCAGTTGAGATTATGTGATCCATTCCCCTTTTTCTGGGCTAATACCACTCTGATTGCAAACCTGAAAACAAGAGGTCATCTTTAGAAACTGCAGTCTAATTTCCCTGACAAAACTGTGACTGGAAACTATATTGCAAGTGAAGAAAGCAAGGACCTCCTTTTTCATGGAAGCATATACATGGAAGGAAAGCTAAGCAATTTTCTTTCACTAACTTACATGAGAATCTCAAAGCTCTAGTTCCTTGCCTCTGTTTAGACAGCTTGTGTAGACAACTGCACCAAAATCCAAGCTGAGCAATGAAGTCATTTATCACATGCATGGAAGTACAGTCTTGAGAAATTACAAGAGAAAGAGAGAAATTACAAGACCACTGATTTATAACACAAGTTCATAAATATTTACCTTGTTCTTCTAAATTCTTTCCATCATTTATGTTACTTTTGAAAGGGTCACAAGAAATCACTCAAGAGGTATCCCATCCACACTATACAAGAAGCATTATAGACTTGGGAATATGTATATTTTGTAGTGAAGAAGGTTTGCAAGTAGTCCCTTGGGCAGAGTTGCCCCTTGCGGCAGGGCTAGAGGAGTCTAATCGGCATAGTAGTACTAAAGTCAAAGATATTCTGTGGAAGGGTTGCAGTCTACAGTGCTACTGTAAGCTGTGCTTGCCTTGGTGCCATATACATGGTGTTTTCCAGGCAATAATCACAGCATGTGCAGTGCAGGTTTCCACAGCTGACCCCCATCACTATGTTTCCACGTCATTCCCTAAGGACACCGTAATTCAGGATGTGGAAGAGCTTTGCTCTTCTTATCTATCCACGTGTTCATGTCCCACCAACAGGTATTGCAGCTATTTGAGATCTTCAAGACGAGCACATTTCGAGTAGGCTTCCACATATAAATAACTTGCAGCCAGTCATTAGCACTCTTTCCCAAAATTTGAACTTAAAACTTCGAGTTGAAAGATTGTACATCCTGTGTCTCTGCCTCACCTCTGTCAGCTTCTATTTCTCAGTGTTACTATCGTCATTCTTTCTATTCTTTTTCATTCTCCAGAGGTGCCCTGTGCCGCTTCCAATTAAAAATATCAGCAACAGCCAGACAGTAAAGAAAACAGCATCAGTTCATGCACAGAGCCAGCAGCAAAGGAGAGCTAACTTAGGCTGCATGAGGCCAGCGCTGCTTCTTGACAGAGCCTTGTGTTTGCTAACCCGTACATGTTTTTTGTCCAAGCATCCAGCTCCAACACCAGCCTCACTCTAAACATTTATCAACGTTTATCTGCATGGTGTTATTCCACACCATTTTGGAAGATGTGTTCCACCCAGTCACCAGTACTCTTACACTAATGACTATATTTTGTAAAAGCACAGTGAAAGATATTTAATAAAAAGTCCAATATTTCTAGCTTGAGAGTTAAAGCACAAAAAAAAATNCAGCAGCAAAGGAGAGCTAACTTAGGCTGCATGAGGCCAGCGCTGCTTCTTGACAGAGCCTTGTGTTTGCTAACCCGTACATGTTTTTTGTCCAAGCATCCAGCTCCAACACCAGCCTCACTCTCAACATTTATCAACGTTTATCTGCATGGTGTTATTCCACACCATTTTGGAAGATGTGTTCTACCCAGTCACCAGTACTCTTACACTAATGACTATATTTTGTAAAAGCACAGTGAAAGATATTTAATAAAAAGTCCAATATTTCTAGCTTGAGAGTTAAAGCACAAAAAAAAATCTTATTGTGCACATAAGATTGTTTTAGTATTTTTTTTTAATTAGCACTGCTACACCGCCTTAACATTTTCTGCATATATTTCCTATTCATTCTTTAGATTTTGATTACTTTGTTGGCACCTACCATAGGAGAGTCCTCATTCATGTTTAAGTTCCTACGTGCTTCTAGAAGTTTTTAGCAATCACTTTTTTCCCCTCTCAGTGCATTAGTGGATGTCCTTAGCTAATTATGTGCTCCTATTGCCTTTGTTATATGGGATCAGAGTATTTTCACTCTCATCTGAATCTTCCATTAGACAGTTTTTCCAACTTAAACAATTCATCTAAGAAAAGATGCTGCCTCTCCCTAGAAGCCATGTTTCTCTTGTGCCATTTTAACTCCATTCAAGAAAAAGAAATCAATATTGCTTTGTAGTGTCTATTCTTTCACTGCAAAGTCACCACACTATGTGGTATCATCATAGTACAATTAATGCGTAAGTGGATTTTTTTTTTTAATTTAACAAAACCCAGATGAACTGGCCAGACAGAAGTTCGACCTCCATTCAAGGTCAGACACTATTTATCTCTAGCGAAAGAAATTATTTCTACTTCAAAAAAATTTTGTCAGTATTTCTTCTCTCCATGCTTTGGAAATTCTTTATCTCCTTTTCTTACTTCTTGCCCTACCATTTGGTAAACATATCATTGGAGCCTAACAGATAAAAAAGTTATCTTGAACATTATTAAAAAAATTAATAGCCATTTTATCAGCAGATGCAAATCACCTTTGGTTCCTCAACATTAACTAGCCTTATGTCAAGTTACAAGAGCCTCCAAAACTACAAAAATAACTTAACTGCAAACAACTCAGACCATGTCTAAAAGCAGTCAGGTGCCACATTTCCCTGGTGAGGGCATATTATAAAAGTCTCCATTCACAATAGCCTATACGGAATGAAAACTCACACCAGATCACATCAAACTCCTCTATTCCACATCTGATCCTGGGCAGTAGAGGACATTTACAGGAAGGTGTGGATATAGGACAAGACACAGCAACCACCTCCGAGGATACTTTTCTATCCTCTGGTATTGCCAAGTAATTATCTCTGCATTCCCCTGATTTCTCAGCAAATAGATCAACCTCTGTAGAGTCTATTCAATAGCTGAAATATTACCACATGGGCCACCAAGCTTTGCTACATCATCCCGAATATTGGAGATTAGGATGATATTGTCAATTTAAGAGAAAAAAATTAAATCCTTATATTCAGGATTGCTTGACATTCATTGCAGTGAATTAGGAGCTTATTCTCAATTCCCAGGCTTGCCCTTTTCTCCAGTCCTCATCTCCATCTCTCTTTCATCTTCCCCAGTTACTTTCCTCAATCCATGGACTTTTCAGTTCTGTAGGGCTTGTCCACATTGTCTCACAAGGGATGGTTCATGCCTGAGTACTCCCATGTAACTGGCTCAAGCAATAATATCAGAGTACTGGAGATAATCATCTCCACTCTGGATAGCTCTGGGGTAGCCATTCCAGCACATATGCTGGGTCTGTGAACGGCTTGTACAACTATGCTCAAATCTTGATTTCCTATGCATACCTTTCGTTAGTGGGTCCCTGGAGAGGAGAGCAGCCACACTTCCCTGCCACCTGCTCTTTGTTCCTGGAGGCTCGTTTCACTCCAGGAAATGATCCCGTGCCAATTCCCCACAAGCAACGTCTCAGTTCAGCCCTGCACTCTTACTCTACATACCCTATCTGTGAGAATGAGCTTTTAATCTCTCTGGGGCAGGAAAAGTCTTCTCAGCAATTTTACAGCTGTGTGTATACTTCAGAGTGCTCTATAAATACAGCTCTAAATCTCTGCATTTAAGAGAGATGGTAGAGCATGTATTACAAGTAGTAACACAAGAGCCTGATAGCAGGGCTGCTGCTATTCATTCCCCAGCTCACCCCCGGAGTGGGGAATCAGGTGGCTCTCGCACCTGAGCTGCAAAACT
Organism: Pelecanoides urinatrix; assembly: GCA_013400755.1. NCBI lineage: Eukaryota > Metazoa > Chordata > Aves > Procellariiformes > Procellariidae > Pelecanoides > Pelecanoides urinatrix. The sequence continues at coordinate 164,167 of VZTQ01004328.1, forward strand.
GCTCCTTGTCCCAAGGAAGCTCTGCATGCATTTTTGTTCTTGTGACTCAGTTGTGCCACTGTGTTCCCCCTTTTGCATTTGCACCACAGCCCTCAGGCAGTAAAACTCCCCGTGGGAGTGCTTACAGGAATGCACAGGACATGGGGCAAAAATTGGAGGCCAGTTGAGCTCAAGCTCTATTGAGGAATATGAGACCAAAGAACTACCCTGACAAAGCTGCTCTATGGCTATTCCAAAAGCCATTTCCTGGGTAGTTACTTTAGCTGCTCTAAACATAAATAGAAGTCTCAGATAGGACTTAAACCTACCTCTTATTCTTCCAAGGAATTTGGATCTTGCAGTTGTTTATGCTCCTTCCTACCCTGCTCCAGCAATGGAGACAGTCCTTATAGCCATTCACCAGCATTCTTGGCACTATAACAGCCCAGATGCCAAGCTTTGAATTCTCATTTTCTTCCCCTGCCCGCTATAGCAGCAACATCTGCGCCTGTGGTTCCTTCCTGGCTGGCCTCTTATCAAGGCTTCTTCTCTGGCTTTGTGGCTAACTCCAGTGCTGTTTGTGATGACAGCTGTTGCACTGGTGCAGAACCAGCCATCTGGTGACCGACTTGTCCTCTTGGACACTGTTTTCTTCCAGCTGTCAGGAATTTACTGTTGGACTGGAAATAATTTGGTATGTAAATACATTCTTCATGACATCCAAGCTATTGCTTCCATGGGCAATGCAGTGGTTCTATCACAGTTCCCATACCTGGGTACATACACAGCCACCTCTTCTCTCATTATGGGGAGGAATGGGTCTGACCACCCAAGCCCAATCAACTTTTCAACAGTGTTGTGGTTTAACCCCATCCAGCAACTAAGCCCCACACAGTCGCTCGCTCACTTGCCCCCAGTGGGAAGGGGGAGAAAAGTGGAAGGGTAAAAGTGAGAAAACTCATGGGCTGAGATAAAGACAGCTGAATAGGTAAAGCAAAAGCCGCGCACGCAAGCAAAGCAAAACAAGGAATTCATTCACAACTTCGCATCAGCAGGCAGGTGTTCAGCCATCCCCAGGAAAGCGGGGCTCCATCACACGTAACGGTTACTTGGGAAGCCAAACGCCATCACTCCGAACGTCCCCCCTCCTCCTTCTTCCCCAGCTTTACATGCTGAGCATGACGTCACACGGTATGGGATACCCCTTTGGTCAGTTGGGGTCAGCTGTCCCAGCCGGGTCCCCTCCCAGCTCCTTGTGCCCCCCCAGCCTGCTCGCTGGTGGGGTGGGGTGAGGAGCAGAAAGGGCCTTGACTCTGTGTAAGCCCTGCTCAGCAATAACGAAAGCATCCCTGTGTTGTCAACACTGTTTCCAGCACAAATCCAAAACACAGCCCCATACTAGCTACTGTGAAGAAAATTAAATCTATCCCAGCCAAAACCAGCACAAACAGTTTCAGATCTGCAAGTATGATCTTTTGACTCATTAGATTTAATAAGTCCTCCCCAGCATACCCATACTTGTGTGCTCCAGCAGCGGGAATACAGATCACCCCAGACTGCTGCTTCTCTGAACTCTATAAAGATTTTCGCCATTTAGCTCATGCTGTTATCATTCATTCCTAGCTGGCCTGTCCTGTCCCAGAGGCATGCTGCTGACAGAAGCTGCTTGCTCTCTCCGAGCATCATGCCTCTGATCTGCAGGCTTCTTATCACTGCCTCTTGGATCCTCAGCGACAACTGAAGGCCTCGTTCATGTCCCTGTTCCCCCCAGGCAGACAGAAAAGCAGAGGGTCTGCTGCTCAAGAATGCACGTTGCATTTCATCCTTTCTCCCCAGTGCATAATTTTTTATTGGACTAAAAATTTACAAATTCATGATAGCACATGTGTCTTGAGGGAAGCATAGCTAGCTATGGCTCCTTAAGACTGTTAACCTAACATTTATCCTGCCAGCTACAGTTGCAGAATCCATTTCTATTCACATATCTAATCTGTCATTTAATCATCTCATTTGCTCCATTAAGACTTGAGGTAATGAGTCCAGAAAATTATTTATAAGTGTTTTCTTACATTTGAATTTTGATGGATCCTTTATCCATCAGTGGTGCAATCAAATTGTTCCATTCTACAGCAAAAAAAATTTCAATCTTCTAAATGCAAACATAAGCAGCCACATTATTCCATTCTGCTTCTTAGTGGAAGCAATTTTCCTCAAGGATGTCCTAGTGACATTTTCTCTGACACCAAACAGTTCATAAGGGTGAGCTTTTTGTTTTGCGGGGTTTGGGTTTTTAACCGACTTGTGCAGACTGCAAAGTTCATTCAGTTCATGTAGACTGGGACAGCAATAGTTCACAATCAAAAGTTATTTTGCAGGACAGGAATTGCTATATAAATTTAAATTTATTTCAGCTTCATTCCCCTGAGGCAACAGCTTTAGTCACTACCACCAAATGCTTTCCTGGTGGAGCTGCACAAGATTATTTCCACCCAGCGACTACCAGTAGAAAATTAAAGAAAGGCACACAAAAATGAATAACGTAAGAGTGCCCATCCCGGTAGCTCTTACTGAAAATATGGACTGCCAAATCCTGATGCTTGCATTTAGAAAAAGACAATGAAAATTAAAGTATTATAGTTAAACTCTCCATTTAATGGAAAAAAGCATACCTTTCCTAGAGAAACATAGCAGGATTTTCTGTTGTTTTATAAGCTCCATTTCACCTCTTTCTAAGGAAAGGAATTATTTTTTCAGCCAAGTAGCCTTTCCCCTTCTCCACACCCTTTCCAAACGCATGGCTGAGTTTTCATGCTACCGGCCTCTCAGCAGCAGCACAGAACTCTTGCAGCCTCCTTAGCTATTTGGATCTTCTGCATAATCCAGGCAATCCCCCAAACTAATACACAGTGTGCAGCAGCCCAACCCTGCCGCACCCCCTCGTGCTGGCATCCTCTCCTTCCCCTCTGCTTCCACCATGCCAAAGCTGGTGAGAATTGTCCAAGGTCATCCTGTGCCAAGGAAGTCCAACCTTGATGGACACACAGCTCTTTGGCTGTGTAACGTCCTACCCTTTTAGCATGGTATAAGAAAGGTTGCAGGAGTGTAAGGTTATTACTTTAAAGTCCTCCACAATTAGTAACAGACAAAGAGCAGCAAGACAAGAACAGTTGCTTCGCAGGGTGTTTGAAGAGGGTTATTTGCCTTGCAAGAAACCCAGGAAGAGAAAACAGCAAATGGAGATAAGCTGGGACTTCATTTTATGCAAAAGTTGGACAGAAGTGTTTTTGGGACACAAACCAGGCAAGCACACTACCTGTCTCAAAGCCTCAGCCCTCCACCACCTCACCAGAAACGTGGCCCAGGCCCTGCTCGGCTCCACTTCTTCCAGCTGGCCCTTGGCAACCTGCTTTCCTGCGTTTGTAACCCCTCTCTCCCCAGCCTCTGTGTCGTAACACGCTGGTAACAATAACATTTCTGAAATCCAAATGCTTTGCAGGCCAAAAAGCTGAGCTCAATCAACGCAGGGGGAAAGCAAACCACAGAGAGCTATTGTTTCTGAAAACCATCCAAAAACTCTTGGCGCTTCAAGGCATTCCCAATGTCCTTTGCACTATTTCCAGGAAAAATGATTCCCAAGGCCTTGCATATTAAAAAAAAATCTGGCTTATATCAATAAACATGATAACTGCTGTATTTTTGCTCTTTAATCAGAGCACAGCTAGCATGTAGAAGCAATCAGAGCTGAGTCGAATAGCCTGTTTTAAGTCTAGCATTTAAAAACTCTCAAATTCTCCGTTGAGGAGCATAAATTAACTCCTGGGACTCCTGAACCTGAGCATCATCTTTGACTACATTTATGTAATGCGAATTCTTGAAGAAAATTTGTGGGCAAATTTTGGTGGAATAAGTGGTATAAAAGGCAAAAGGGCAGTTATTCAGACCAAATAAACTTATTCAACTTGTCTGTGTTGTGGCAGAAGCACTGCCTGCACCAGTGGTTGGGTTGCAAGCCTAGAAACAGGATTGCTGGTTCTGATCTCAAATCCTAATATACTGACTTCCAACAAGCCATTCAAAGCTCAGTGGGGTTGCAGAGGGAGGTTAAAGGATTTAGAGGAGATGAGGGGTCCATCTACCTTCTTTATCCCCTACTTGATAAAGAAAATCTAATTCGCAATTAAATGGTAAATGAAGTTAAACTCAAAGACTTATAATATGTGGCCCAGGACAGACAAAACTTCAGGCAATATCATGGGTAAGAACATTGAATCAGTAACAAACCATTGGCAATCACCACTGAATTACTCCCGTATACTGTTTTTACTAGGTGTGCAATATAGTAAGAGTGTTGCACTTGTAATCCAATACAACCAAGCAAGAATTTGCAGACATCCCTTGTTGAGGAAAATAGAATATTATTATGTCTCATTTTAACTATTCAGAGAGCTGAGAAGCCCTTCCATTCTCTGGATTATGAGCTGTTCTTGCAGTGTTACATAGACAAAAAAAAAAAAACAAAAGACAAACAAAACAAAAACACTTTGAATGTCTCTGTTCTTCCTATCCACAGGGTCTCAGGTGGGAGGCTTTGGAACAAAGAATTTATAAATGAAAACGTAGATGATCAGGTGTACTTTAAGATTTTACAGCTAAAGGAAAGTCTTTAGAATTTAGGAAAGGTGTGAAAAGATAAATGACCATAATTTTGTAATTTATATTTATCCACCCCCTGCTCCAAGAATCATATTTTGAAGAGATAAGGAAAAGTCTAGTATCCCTATGAGAACAGTGGGAAGCTTACAGCTTGTTCTCAGATTTCACACCACATGCTGTCTCTGCCACAGTCCCACAACCTCATGGGAAGGCACTGTGCAATGTAATAGTCTTTCAGGTACATTTCACAAAAACAGAGAAATTATGGGTTAGGGAATTTTGTTTGTTTTTTCAAACAAATGGTGCACTTTATGATGTTCTACCTCACATTTCTATCGCCTCTGTACCTATTACATTTTCAAAACACTTAACCTTATTGCAATATTTAACATGGGTATTTTATTTTCAGAATTATTTGAAACCCTTTACATGTCATGGAAAATTAAAGAACAAATATTTACTAAAAACCAAAGCAGTTTAATTCCCTTGTTTAGCCAAATATACCTCCAACCCTGTGATTTCACAAGTATTATTAAAAATACATAGTCAATTTATTACTTAAGTTCAAGGCAAAGGGTTGTGTTGTGAGGTTAGGCGTTTTTGATTGGGTTTTTTTTTGGGGGGTGTGGTGTTTTTTTAATTCATAGCTTTGCAGCTGCTCTACTTCAAAAGTGTCAGCCTCAGAAGTATGGGACTGAGTATTGGGAAAACATCAGTTAGCTATGGAATATCTGTGCACGGGTAAGACAGTTTTCTTGTCGTAGCAGCTGATCCTAACCTCGGTAACCCCTGCTGGCATTGCTGGGTAATGGGATTCCCAAGCTTGAGGTGTTAATGCCTTTGGGACATCTCAGTTACTGGAGCCAAGAGAATGAACTCTTCTGTGTTACTGCTTTTATAAACATAGTCCCCAATTCAGTCTCTTAGTAATTTGTCTACAACAAAGTTAGCACCGCCTTTATGAAGAAGACAGACATTAAGTTGTGAGGCCACTCTGAACCAATGCAGAGCTGAAGAGCTTTCTCCCTTCAGGAAAGAAATACAGTACCTTCATAATTACTAGGAGAAAGCTCAGTTAAGCACAAAAGTAGACTTCACATGCATAATACAGAGTAACAGTGACAAAACCTTGGATCTAATCTGATTTCCTTCCCTTCACTGCAGAGACCCCTGGAAAAGCCGGACGGCCTGGATGTTTCGGATCAGAGCAAAGAACATCCCCAGCATCTGTGTGAGAAGTGCAAAGTTTTGGGCTACTACTGCCGCCGTGTGCAATAAACCTTCGAAGTGGCCTCCTCCCGTCCCCATCATCCTTAAAGATCCTCTGGCAGCATGCGATCAACAGCAACACAACAAATCAAGATAAAAGCTAAAATAATTGCCAATATTGCCTATCTAATAATATGCCTTACCATTAATAGAATGTAACATTTCTCCTGTGCATGCGCACGCATGCAACGGGTATTTACAGGACTATGATTTGTATACATACATATATATGTAAATTTATATATATATGTACACACACATATATAAAGCGTTACTGATAGTGTTCACAACAGAACCACAGTTGCAGGTTCTGCTGATTGTTTACACAGACCCCATATCATGGCCAGGTGAAATGAAGTACTATTCAACAGGCAAGGTATAATATTCACAAGGAATATATGTTCTATGTATGGCTTTTGCAGAGGTTAAATAACTGTGGGGCCACTAATTGCAAGCACTATCCCACAACATGAACGTTATTCCTATTATATGACAAGACAAAGGAAGATGAAACAAGCCACAGCATAAAAGAAGGAAAATTATTGTTTTCCCAGTTTTAGAAAGTCTGAGAATTTTGTGCTGCTGCTTTCTTGGACTTTCTCTATTTGTTACCATCGCTTGGGCGGGGCTTAGGCAAAATCATTTTTGCAGGATGTGGCAAAAAAAAAGTGAATAATTGTTGGAGGGTGTGGGTTGGGTAGAAAGGGAATGCCATAATGGGACCCAGAGCATCAGGAAGGATTCCAAGAGGTTTTTAGAGGAGACAAAATTGGCTTGCTTGTGCAACTAACAGATCCTTCTCTTGTCATATAATCCCACTGAAATGGTCCCTGTATGTGTATGGGCTGTTCATTAGGCAACAAGCACACTAAATTTACTGTGAATAAGGGAGGGATAAGAATACTTAAAACTGCCCCCAAAACCCTTAATTGAAAGATTAGCCAAACTTCCTATTTATAATAGTTTTAAAGCCACTTTCTGGAAATATTTTTATGTCCTGTTTTCTACTGTAAAAATTTGTTATAATATAAAACTTGCTAGCCATAAGGGTGTTATGAGGCATGGAGAACACTCTATATAACCTTCCCTCTTTATGTCTTCCTGAAACACCTACATACCCTGAGGAGAAATGTAGGAGTTATATTTTGTTGTCCCATTTCAGGTAGAACTTTGTGCAGGGGCATCCTGCTGCGAAGAAGTATCTCATCAGGGACTGGGAAATACCATGAACTGAAAGTACCTCGAGACAGTATCCTGTTTGTATGTCTACATAAGAGTACATTGGCAAAAGGACACAACAGGCAATTCACTTGCATTATTCACTAAAAACAAATTACAGGGATAATGTTTGTTTGGTTGAGTTTTTTTTATCAACAACTATTTTTATGAAGTTTCCTTTAGAGAGATTGATTTGTGTGAATGATACTTAGTGGAAATACTTTCAATCCTAAATAACTTGATGTGAATTAAATTTGTTTTGAGGATTAATTCCATAAAGCTAAGACAGAGGGGTTTTTATGCCAAATTATAGCAGGATGTTACCAGTATGTACAGTCAAGCTCTTGTAAAGCAAATTGAAAGCTTACAGTGAGCATTCGTATAGGAAATGTGAAGCTCTTTACAAATTTGCTTTAGGGTGAAACTTTTGCCATTTCCCTGCTTTGCTATAAGCAGGGCAAAATTGTTTCTGCTTATTCTGGTGGTAGTGTCATGTACATATCTCGCCAACTTCATTATTTGTGGGTATCCCAAGTGATCCAGCCTACTGGTCGGAGCAATGGATAAACCCTGGGACTCCTGGCTTCTGACCACAGCTCTTCCATTAGCTCCCTGATTTTGGGCAAGTCACAAGATCCTTCTGGACCTCAGTTTCCCCAACTGCAAAATGGGGGTAATAATACTTTAGTACACCTACCTCACAGGAGAGTTGTGAGGCTTACTTAATATCTATAAGTGTTTTGATATCAGTGAATGAAAAGTGCTATGTAATGCTAAAATACTATTAACTAAATTAATCACTTCAAAACTAGTTTTGGCCAGTTGGCAATTCCATCAACTAAAATAGCTGAAAATAATATTATTGAAAGTTAACACTAATAACAGTTCAGTTACCTCAGTGAAGATATGCAGTTTTAGCATTTTGAGATGGAAATACATTCTTTTGCACAGACTTAAAAATTACCTTTGAGACAAATTGTCTAATCAAAGATACTAATCTGACCATAAAAATAAGAATAAGAAAATACACAAGCAAATCTGGGGGTTGATTTTCAAAGCTTGACCTCTAGTTTTAATCTCGATAGTTTGTTTCAAGCACAAGTAATTTTCAAAGAGCTGCATACTAAACCAGATCTATCTTTTCCTCTTGAGCACTCAATAGTACATGAACAAAACAAAAAAAAAATGCTTGATGCTTCACATCCAGCTAAAGGACATGTAGAGAAACCCCCTTAGATGAAGATAAAAGAAAATGTTATTTTATTTTCTCCCTGAAACTAAGATGTTGCTATCAACCATTTTTTTCTATGTTGAAATAATTTCCATCTTATGATAACCACTAGATTAGTAAAATAGCACATCCCTTGATACAACTACATCAATATACAGCACACCACCAGGTTCTGAACAAAGACCAACTAAAAGATAACATTATATGCAATTGTTGCTATTTTCATGACATGTTAAAAATTATTTATCCAGATTCAACACTGCATGGCAATGCCTTTACCTTATGGATTTTTAGGTTGTACTTTAAAATAAGGTTCCTAAAAATACACATGATCGACTTTAAAACAATTAATGTCTGTAGGTGTCGAATAATGATTCTTAAAAGCATACTTACGAGAGTTCAATATTTATATCATTGATATTTTCCTAGGCAGCAGACGTATAAAGTATTTAAGTAATACTTAGCATATTTGAAATAACGAGGAGGAGAACATATTTTCCCCTGCACTTATGTAGAGGAAAAGCAGATAAAGAATGAAATGCGCAGGAAAGCAAGAAACGACACTGCGGTAGTTTGTACTGCCTAACTCATAGACCGCAAATCCGTCCCGGTGCAGGAGGCGGATGCGGTCAGGCCCTGGGCACCCCAGGGCTGGAGGCAGCCTGCTTGCCTTGCCATACCTGCCAAAATTGGGGTGGGGAGGGAGAGTGACCGGGGGTCCCTGGGGAGCGGCCACCACCCTCCCTCCCCTCCAGCCGTGTGAGGACATCCCTTGTTTTCTGTCCTCGCTGCACAGGGCTGAAGCCTCGTCCCCTAAGGAGCTGGTGCCAAGCTCACGGAGGGGAGCGCTCCCCTGTCCCTCCCTGCGGGCTGCCTCCCGGCACTGCAGCCTTCGGCCCTGGGCATTTGGTCCACGCTCGTCTGTATAGAGTTTGTGGGTTGTTGGAAAAACACATCTGCATAAGTAAGGTACAATAGCTTATGACCATTGGCTTTTAGTTAATGGCACAGAAGGGAAATTTCTTAATTTTTATTTCAAAAAAAGAAAAAAACCCTATTGATTACAAAATGTACGTTTCTTCTCTCTCCCACCTCCCCCACTCCCCCAGGTTAATTCACCTATGGACCTCACTAACTCTTTCCAAATTGGAAAAACCTTAAAAATTCAGATTTTTGACTGGAAAGAGGATGAGTTGATTTACCTCTTAGATTTTTCTGAATGCTTTCTGATGTTCTCTTTAATCAGTTCTGCATTTAGAACATCAGCTAGTGATCCCGGAAGGCATTTTTAGACAGTCTTACCAGAAGCGAAGCAAGCATCAGTAAAGAGAGTTTTAAATCAAATACAGGCCTCCCTAAATTGAGTATTCTTTAGGGGTGTACCTGAGAGAAGTTCAGCTCTGTGCATTTATTTGGCAAACTGGATTTTTAACCTCAGATGCTTGCTGTTGCCTGCCTACCAAACCATCCAGCACACACTTTTTTTTTCCCCTTCTCTTTTCCCCCTTTTTGGAGATTTTAAAACTTTCATTTATTTCTCAAAAAAAACTAAACACAATTTGTTTCCTCAGTCGGTCAGAACATTTCACAGAGAATTTATCCTTGGCATTGGCACTGCTCTGGAGAAAAGTATCGGTGATTTGAAATGCGTGGTGTAGGTTTTTAGCTGCTTTAACTTGATACGGCTCAAATGAAGTTATTACAAATACTTCATTTAATGGCGATGAAGAAAAATACCTGTAGTTTAAAGGATGGCCCCATTTTAGCCCGTTTCTACTGCTGCTACCACAGACATAAAATGATGCCACACAAGCAAAGTTTGAGGCCTTTTTGTCTCAAAGTTGCTTTTTAATTTCAGATAAATACACAAGAGTATATATTATTTCTGAAAATAGGTGTATTTTGAAGTTCCCCATTATATGGGACTTAGTTTGTAAACTAAAAATGTGAAGTTACGTATGTCTGAGAGAAGCCTTATACCAAGAAGTATTCTTTACATTTTACCTTTTTCTGTAACGTGAAATTTAGATTATACATGGGTTGCATACCTATGACACTCTAGCAGTTATTCCAATGACAAAACTACTTAAAACATTAAAGTTAAGAGCTTTTGGAAATGCCAGACTTCATAGATTAGTTCTTTTTGTCCTGCAGTCACATAGAATATTTTTTTCACAGTACGGATCCTAAGAGTTGTCCACTGAACAGTATAAAATAAATCATCAACATGTGTTTTTCAAGTTAAGTGAATTGACATACATTTTCCACTTGCCTTTGCCAACATAGTTTAAAATGTGATGGAACTATCCCCATGCAAAAATCATTCTTTACGATATCACTCCACTCCCAATCAGGCTTCAACCCGTATCTCTTTCCTATCTGCAAAACCACTGCTGTCCATTCAGTTTGCTATATTGCTGAAGTGCTCAGAGGGCTGTTTGAGATCTTAGATGTAGGGATGACGGTTTGTGTTTCTAGGATGAATTTCAAAGGGACAATCGTGTGCAGTTACTAGCTATAGATGATTGATATAAATGTTTACCCCTGTATGAAGTATTTTACAGTTTTACTTGCAGATGTGTATTTATCTTGAGTTATACTTGACATAGAGTTTCTTTCAATTTTTTTTAATACTATGTGTGTATTTTGGAAATCTTTTTAGATGTTAAAATTTTTGAATGGTTACAAATATTTCTTGTAATACTGAATTGTTATCTTATCTGGAAACTCTTTGCAGTAACTTTTTTGTATATATTTGAGGGCCTTTTAAAAAAAGTATTGTTTGTTTTCTGGGGAAAAGTTTTTACAATTTGGAAGCTTTCAGAAGGGCCTTCCTCTCAGCTAGGATACTAACAGAGGTAAGAGTTTTCTTAAGTATTTTGCAGAACTAAGGATGTATCCTCAAGAAAATATTTATGGAAGTAATTTACTTTTTTTTTTTTTTACAATGCTTTTGTCTGTATAAAGTATGCAACAGAACTACATTAAGAAGGAAATATTGTCTACATAAAATATTATATGAAAGTTGGTACATAATTCTGACAAAAAAAACCTTGCAATTCTTTAAGCCATATTGTTTTTGTTATCCTTGGATGAAAATATCAGTATTAAGTAACCAATATATTATTCAAGTGCTTAGACTTATATGAAAATGCTTATACAGTTTATTTATGTGTATTTGGGGAAGGATTGCTAGAAAAAGCTATCACTAGACATATAGCAAGTGAGGAGCAAATAATAGTTTACTGTCACTTTATGGCCTTGTGAGAGACACAGAAGATACTGAAAGCACCGTTGAGACTCGGCTTTCAGAAACTCCGAAGCACAAGCGTTGGGTTTCAAATGGTGGTTCTTTCCTTTCCCATAACCAGGGGGAAAGAGAGTTGGTTGGGACACTGTTTGACAACTTGACTTTCACAACTCTTTGCAGACTGTGAGCTCAGCTATGCAGTATCGGCTACAGCAATAATATCAATTAAAGGATGTAAGAGAAAAGGATTGAAGTAGATTATTGTAGGGGGTTATGTTTATTTTAATTAGAACTCATAGCAATATAGAATATGCATGTGCACGTATTTGAAGCATTTTTACACTTTACATTTCATGTAGTTTGATTATATTATGAAGGATTGGGTTTTTAGTTTGATATTTTACCATGCTAAAAAGGGAGGTCTGCCCAACCCTGTACTGGATTCTTGTTTCCTTTAAAAGGTTATTAGTACAGCACTCACTGCGTCGTGTACTAGTGCTAAAACTAACACTGTATCTTATGAATTCCTTCAGCTTTAAAAAAATTAACCTAATTATTATTACATTTGTTTAGCTGTACCCACTGACCTTGTCAGATTCAGTTGGTGATTTGTATAATTTCTTTTTCTGTAACTGTTAATAAACTTGTACAGCTAAAACAAACAAATAAAACCTATGGACAAAGGCCTCAAGAGGTACCAGTTCTGCTTCAGCAATCAAGATGACTTGCTCATTTGGTGACTGTGTTGCTAAAGAGACTGTAAAACCTCTGTTGTGAATTGTCCATAAAATGGCATTCCGACATGTGCCTTATTTGCTGGATAGTATACAGCTTTCCTCTAGTATTCTAGCATTTTAATGCTGTATTAAAGTATTGCAAAAAAAACAGCAAGGGAGCGGTGTGGTTTTCTTGAACGTTCCTTCCTTTGAAGTTTTACTACCAGCTGCCTTGGGTTCCCGGTTATGGACTGGCCAGCTGCAGCCTGGTGTTTGCAGTGCAAACCGGTCTCAGCATAACCGTGACCCAGACCACGTGAAGAAGAGTTTCTCCGCCGCAACCAAGTCCTTAAGCTGCAATGAGCCTGGTTGCATCCTGGGTGAGAAAGCTTCACCCAAAGTCTCCTCTGCTGGTGGAACAACTTGCGTTAATGGTGCCAGCTCTTTGTTTTTAACAGCCTGGTATTGTCTAACATTCTTCTGAAGGAAAAACTCCTATAATCACACAAAGTACACTTCCATCCTTAATAGTTAGATAGGAAAGCTTAGGTGCCAGAAGGTTGCTATAATGAAAAATAACACCCATCATCTTCAAGGCATTAAGCTATATCACTTAAAATTTAGAGATTGGATCTTATTGATACTTTGCAAACACTAGGAGCTGGCAAGAACTAGACCTACTAAATGCTTGTTACTTATTCGCAATGCTCTTGTCACATCCCCAATCAAAGTTCAACGGCAAGCAATTTTTCTATTGAGACTGTCAATACTGTTGTGAATGGAAGTTAAAATAAGGATGTCATGAAATTAAGTTTGGACTTTAGGTATCCTGCCTCTAACATGAGAGATCCCCTTCATTTCAAACAAACAGAAAATTTTTAATAGACACATCAGCATGCAGTTCTTCTACGCCTGAACAAATGTGGTGCATATTTGACACCTGGAGTTCTTTACCACAGCGACACCATTTATATCACGTGGCAAGCCTGATTTCTGGGAAGATTTGAGTGCACTTCTCATTCAGTCTGCATGAGAGAGCAAGAACACGTGCACGTGCATGTGCGTGGGTATGCGTTGTGGGGGAGAGGATGGCCAGGGAATCTGCAATGCAATTCTGAAGCCTTGAAAAAAGTGACTATTTCGTCAAATGATGAAAGACATCCTCCCAGCTGAGCCCCATGGAAAGGAAAAGCACATATTCAGAGTTAGTTGGTAAATTATTGTTTGAAAAGCAAAACATATTGCTCTTCAATATAAAGCTTGCCAATAGCACTGTTCCCAAAGCAAACACGAGCCACAAAGCCAAGCTCAGAATTGAAACACATCTTTGCACCAGAAGAACTAGGGGCTCCCCAAACACCGACACCTCAGATTTAGCACTCCACTGAGACCAGAAAAAAACCCTGAGTAGACCAACAGCAAAGTCCTAGCTCCCTATTACCACATTTTCTATGATTCCTCAAAGAAATAACTTTTTCATATTTAAAATAAAAGTAAATTAACACAAACAATATGGCGTGAACAAAAATGATCAAACTACTTTTCCCGCATTTTTCATTGCCAAGCACTTCACCTTCCTGCTCTATATGAATAAGGTCAAGGAACAATGCAACCCCCTGCTCCTAACAGAAGGGCCAAATAATTCCCATTTTAAGAAAAATAATGGGGATTTCATAACAGGGATTTCATATAACATTGATACTTTGAAATAAAAAGCTGTTTCATTATTCTTCATGAAAAAACAATTTAAACAGAACACCAAGGTTACTATTTTTAAAGTTAGTCACATCACATCAAAACTCCCACCTCAGAACCTCCCGGTATATTAGCAGGCATAAAAACTAGACCTTAAATCCCAACTAGGAAGGACAAACAGTCTGCATGTTACACTTGCGTAGTCTTGCTCAGGGTCCCCATACAGGGATCATTCACTGCTGTACAACACAAGTCAAATAAGTTAGAAAGGCACCTCCTTTCTGCATGTCCCTCTGAAGAAGGATGTACACAAGAGACATTGGCAAGAGAGGAACCTGAAACACCAAGGGCTGCTGACAGTCAGGTCTTTCCACAAAGAACTAAGAAATCAGGAACTAAAGAAACCTCCTAAATGGAAGAACATATAAGATTCTTACTCCTGAGAAGCACGTAGTACACAGTTAGTTTGTGATCCTGAAAAAATGGAATACAACATTCAGCTTTACTTTTCTCTAGTATTCACCTCCTGAACTTAGAGAAACAGATCATTTGCAAGCTCCTGTCTCAGAACACCAGCTGTTGGACCCACACCTACGCACCGAGCACTTCTGTTTTACTGAAAGTAATGCAATTGCTCTGCCTCACTGTCCATATCTCAAAACCACTTCAGACAATAACAAAACCCAGAAAACTGGTCTTGATATAACCTACCAAAACTGCAAAACCTCATTCAAAAAACATAGATAAATACCTCTTACAATCCTTTTACAAACTCCAGGAGACATTTTTAGTAACTGAACATGCTGAGAAACACCTACCTCAGCCAGCATTTATTGGGTCTTTTTCCAAAAGGCCAAAACTGAAGCTGAGGCAATCACGTTCATGAGGAGTTGGAGTGTCCCCGACGTGCAGCGACAGCCAACGCTGCCCTGCAAAAGAAGAGAACACCATCAGCCATCCCTGTTTCAAAGCACTGCCCAGGCAGACGGCTCTGTGGCCAATGAGGAGACCACAGAGGCAGCAGCAAGCCTGGGCATTCTTTGCAGACTTTGCTTCTATGCCATGAACTTAGCTATACAAAAATGCAGTAATCATTGACTTTTTTCCTTTTTTTTAATAAAAGCTAAAAATGGAGCTTGCATGCCCAGCTAACCCAACCAAAACCCATGCCTACAGGGAAAGCAAATCATATCCAAAAACTTTATGGATGTTTTGAGTAGGGTGCAAGCCAAAGATTTTCTTTTATTTTGTACTCTAGCCTCCTTTTCACCAGCTGAGAACAGAAACTAGAATGCCAGAACACCATAAGAAAGCTTTCTCCTACACAATTTCTGAACACATCTAAGCAGCAGGTGTGGGAAACGTAACTTCAGCCAGCTTTTCCTAAGGTTTCTTTGCGGTTTTGCAACATAACAAGAAGGTACAACCCAATGGACTTCCAAGGAGTCAGACATACTTATGCCCCATTAAATTTCAGCCAGCAAAACTTAGAGAAGAAATAATAATGCAGGAGAACACTGCAGAAGTACTGAGAAGAAAGACCTCAAAACTCACTGCTAGCGAAACAAACAGACAAATACCACTGGCATAGGAAAAAAATAACTCTGTTGAGTACCTTCAGGCAGAAATTCAGAGAGCTGGAGCCCACAGGCCCTGGGAAGGGGCTGGTTTCCCTCCGCCTCTCTTACATTGGCTGCTGGCCCTGATTGCTGGGGGCTCCAGCTGTGCTGGCCAGCTGCGGGGCGGGGGGGGCACCAGCTCCTCCCCAGGTGCTGCAGCGCAGAACCAAACAGCCCTCTCCAACTGCCCTACAAGAAAAAACTGCAAAGCCATCAGTGCCACCAGCAGGAATCCTCATGGGCAGCTGGGAGGCAAAGGACAGTTTGATTCACGTCTAGGAGAGACAAATAATTCTCATTTTAATGTTCACAGTAATTGAAATCTCAACACGGTTAAGTCTTAGGCAGAAATTTCATCAAGGAAATATGCAAAAGTAAGCTTTGCTGGACAGAAACTTGAATAATGCACATTGTAATGAACCAATTCAGACTGCTTTCCAACGTACCCTACTAGTTTCTCAATGTGTCAGACAATTTTTGAATACAGTGATTGCACATATTAAGTAATACCTTGCTCAGCTATTTGGTCTAAGGTGTAGTTACTTCATTGGCCATTTGGCTACCCCATGTGTTTGCATTGCTTTAATTAAACTGACACAAAAGTGACTGAGTTAAATAAAGACAATCAGTACCCACTCGCACCAGCATCCTTCAGGATTTGAAGGAACTGAACCAACTTCATTAGCTAGTCTTCCGCAGGGAGGTGAACAGCAATTCACTGATTCAGAGTAGTAAAAGCAAAACCAAACTGAGCGGTGGCTGACAGAGTCCTTGACGCTCAGAGCGGGGCTGATAAGCTGGCAGCTGCAATTTGACATCGATAAATACAAATAATGCACAATTGCAAAGACACCCTAAATGGTGCATATTCAGTAATAGATTTCAAATTAGCCAGTAACAGTCAGGAATTAGCGCATGGTGCTATTTTTGATAATTCAACTCAAAGATCATAATAGTTTTTTTTAAAAAAAAGAGGCAAATAGAGGATTTGGAAGTAGGGACAGGAAACCAAAGAGAAAACATCATTATATGATCCTTATCTCTCTAAAAGGATAAAACAGAAGTAAAAAAAATCAGGAATGATGAAAGGAAAGAAATAGTTTTCCTGTGAAAAGAGGCTCTGTGCACTGGGCCTCTGTCTCCTGGAAAAGAGATCACTAAGGGCGGATATGATAGTGGCCTATAACATAATAAATGACATGAAGAAGGGAGGAAATATTCATTGCTTCTATAATGCTTTCCTTCTAAAGGCAGGGAATTTTGGATAGAATTATCTGAGGTAACAAAATTAAAACAAAAATTTCACACAGCAGACTGA
The DNA here is from genome assembly GCA_013400755.1 of Pelecanoides urinatrix. NCBI lineage: Eukaryota > Metazoa > Chordata > Aves > Procellariiformes > Procellariidae > Pelecanoides > Pelecanoides urinatrix. The sequence goes on from VZTQ01004328.1 coordinate 181,115, forward strand.
AATTCATAGTCAAGGGATATTCTAGTTGTCAAAAGAATAAATGAGATCAAAACCAATTACAAAACCACATTAACAAAAAAAAAAATCCTGTAAGGGTTATTAACCACGGAGCTGAAACTCTGGCTCAGGAAGTCTCAAAGCACAGAAGCAGCCAGAAGCAAGAGACGACGCCAACAGAAGGCTGATTGCCTGTGTTAATATCTCAGTACGCTGTTGTAGGAAAGAAGATACCGGAGTAGGTGCTGGTCTGATCATTGGGCTGCTCCGAGAGGACTATTTTTGTGTGACAGTAGGAGCTGCAACATATGAATGTAAACACACTTTTAGCCCTGTATGTAAGGAAACACTTGCATGGCTCCCGTCAGGCATCTGATGGCTGTCGGGGCAGGCTCGGACAGACGTACCCAGGGAAATACCTGCCAGTCCCCCAGCATTCCTGCTTTGGAAGAAAACCTTGTGACTCACACTCATGCTCGGTTGGACTAGCTGGCAGGAAACTAATTGAACCACCACTGTAATTTGTAGTCTACAACTGAATATTGCACTACTGTAGCTAGTTTGGTATCTTTTTTTTTTTTTTAAATTCATTGCAGATACTTTTGTTTGAAAAGCTGGTCCTAATTAGCTGTGTTTAGTTATTTTAAACACATCCACACACTGCATTCCTGCTCGCTGGGCCACGCCACCCGCTCCTGCTCTCCAAGTGGCAGGAGAGGGTTTAGCCCTCGATTAGTCTCACCATATGGCTTTCTGGGGTCACAAAGGAATTTACTGAGGCAAGTAAAATTTCTAAGAGGTGTTTAAGCACCTCCTAGCATCCTAAAGGTCCAGTAAACGGAGCTCATAAGAATGAGGTTGTAGGCTCTGGCTGAGCCACGTGCCGTGCCACGACGGGAGGCAGCCAAGCCGTGTTGGGCTTCCATGATGGGTTTGAGCCATGCTACGCTATGCCCTTCTGCCCAGCACCGAGCCACAACCAAGGAATTAATGTGGAGGTTGGTTAGCCTGTGCCCATGTTTCCCCATCTACTGATCTTAAATGATGTCTTGAACTCCAGGGGCACAGCTTCACAGCCAGACAGCCCCTCATGCTGTTCAGAGTCCTGAGGTGCTCTCGTACGAGTAAAAACACAGAGGAGCTCTGGGGAAAGGACGAGACGTGCAGAGCTGGATGGAGAAACACTCTACAACTTATCTTTTCTGCCATAAATATCTCTGCCCATCTCTCTACAAGGGGAGGAAATGTCAGTCTGAGGCAAACAGAAATATCCAGACCAAAGGAGGTACATCTGGAGGCTTTTGTGAAATTAATGTAGCCAACAGAAGAAAGTGAACAACATCTTCCCCGACTTCCTTCCTATGCTGAGCTCTGTGCACCTCCTCACAAGAATTCAGCACAACGGGAAAAGAAATAGAAGCTCAAATAAGGCTTTACAGTCCCAGGAAAGCTGAAGTTCGGTCTAAGGTATGTGTGATTTGCTCCCTCAAGGGCTGTACATGTGAAATATAGCTTAGATTTTTATTTTTTTAAAATGAAAATCTAATACACTTCATAAACCTGATCTTCTCTTCAACACCTTACCAGCAAACCTGGCAGATTTCAAACAGCTTTCTAAATATGAAAAGTAGGGGAAATTTGTCACCTGAGTTCTTTTTGTAAAGGTAGACAATACAGCTGGTAATGTTTAACTTTACAGTACTGGGCATATAAACCTCATTTTCACTACTGGCAGGTATTTGTGTTTTCTTAAGAGTTAAAAACTGCTTTTCTTTTAGCCCAGGTACTGCCTGGTCTCTAGCATGTCACCAATCCCGTTCAGGGATACCTAAGGAAAAAAAAAAAAGAAAAAGAAATCTGCTCTTAATTCACTCCAAAGCTGTGCCCTGTTCCCCAAGTCAAAAAAGAAAAATTCCAATAACCAATCTTCTAAACAAACCCAGCTGGTTAAAATCTTTTCAGTGACTGGAATGAGACATGTATGTTTAGATTACAAAGTTGATCAACTTCAGCAGAGTATTCTTCACCTATAGATTCAGTTTGTAAGTGATTGTGTATAACTGGAAATAAGTGGAACTGTAAACTTCAAGTCCCTCAATGCCTCCTACCTCCTCGGTTCCTCTTGCCTCTCTCAACTCCCCCCTGTTGCCTGTATTTCACAGTTGTTGGTCTTTTATGGCCTCTTTATTTCAAGCCTGAAGTTATATTATGTGCTTTGCACCACTCCTGTTTTTAAAAAAGCAATATTTTGTATTACAATAACATGCTGTCCCCTTCCCACGTGCATAATAGCATTCTCACACACATCCCGACCAGCCCCTGCCCCACGCTGCCGGCGGCGCAGGCAAACGCCCCGGTGCTCGCCGCTGCAGTGGTACTTTTGAGAAAATTATTTGTTCTAGAGTGCTGAGTAATTTTTTTTGTTTGTTTTGTTTTAAATGAGAAGCATTTATTTAGGAAGCACTGAAAGGGCCTTAAGTTTGTTAGAAGGACATGGAGAAACAGGTAGGCCAACTAGGCAGGCACGAAGCAGCGCCGAGCCCTGGCCACCTCTCGATCAGAAGGGAGCAGGCATGTGACCACAGCGATTTCACTGCCCTTGGGGGAAGCAAAGCGAGGTCTCTGCAATCAAGTCATGATTGTGGTTTTTGGTCTTTCCCACCCAGCCCCGGTCACTGGCTAACAGAGAACCAAACGTGCCACATCTGAGGCAGATAGCACTACTTTGCAAGGGGCGGGAGCTGAGTTCTTGGTTGCCCTGTTAATCCCCAAGCGTGGCCACCTGCAGCTGGTTTACAGCCAAATTATCCCAACCTTTTCTTCTTCCCAGAGCTCCTTCTGTCACTCCTCAGATAGCTCAATAACTCTAGGAGGCCTTCCCATCAGGGATGAATCTGATTTTTCTACCCCACAAAAGGCCTGTTTGAAGCCCTCTTCATTCGTTTGTCCAGGTGGAGCCCCTGAATAGCTCTTCAGGGCGGAAAGCACATGGCTTAGGGGAGCACTTCGCTCCCCTGAACGTTACGGGAGAAGTGATACAGTGCAATGGTTTTGCAGTGCAGCAAAAAAAATATCCCAAATGCAGTAAGCCAGGTGTGAAAATGATCTTCTTGATTTCTCCTTTTAGCACATTTGGTTGCCTAGTGAGAAGGAGCCCGAGACGGAGTTAGCAGACGGGTCTGCAAGATCAGTGCTGGCAAATGTGGAAACTTTTGCAGCCTCTGGCTCCGGCCCCAGCTCGTCCCCACTTTCCATGAATGCCTAATTGAGACTGCCTGGCTTTTTCCACAGAGGTGGGAGCCAGTTTCCAGGCAGGGCATATGGGTGTATTCTGTAAGTCTTTGCCTTGTAAAGTTTTAGCACCCAAAAAAGCCTCCCGTCTCCAGTATGATTCAGTTGGCTGGCAAGGGAGTGGCTGACGGGCAGGGGTGATGGTTGTTGCTGTTGGCAGGAGAAACCAGAGGGTAGGAGTGGGGACAGAGCGGCTCTCTTTTAAAGAAATGATGCCGACAGCAAGCGTCTCATTCTGTACGGGGCATCAAACCCTCTGAGGGTACTACGGTAAAGTCCCTGCAAGACAGAAAACTCAGGTACAGCCGCAGCACAGGTATGACAGGCAGCAGCACGAGGGCGAGGGTGTAGCCATTGCGGCTCTTCATCCCTTGATGACACCTGTGGCATTTCTCCTGGTGCCATCCGTGAGCAGGGCACCGTCAGCCATCCCGTCCCCCAGCGCAGCGTGTGCCGGAGAGCACCTGCAGCAGCTGTGGGACCTCCCTGGCACCCCCACCCCCACTGCAGCGCCCCAACCTCTGCGCCACAGCCGCGCCTGCGGCAGCCTCCGGCCACCGCTGCTCCCACTGCTGCAGCCGCAGCGCTACGCTGCGGTTCGGGGGGGCAGGTGCCAAAAGAAGAGGCATGCCTACGTACCGCTGCACATGGCAGTGGCTCCCATGCCAGAACTAGCCTGAGCTGCTGTTTCCATACGCAGAGCAGCAAAGAGCCACGCAAAGCCATGGCTCAGCATCCGGGGAAGGATGGGGCTGCCCACGCCACGAGCTTTGCCTCTCCCCCTGATTTCCCGTAGATGCCTGAGTCAATATTAACTTACGCCCAGCCTAGATAGGGAGCAATCGGATAACACCCAGCTAGGAAGCCGTCTAGGCTCCCCAACATGCCGTGTTCACACTATTCCTTTCTCAGTGGGCCAGACCCTGCACCTGCCAAACATAACGTGGAGGATGGAGCGGCCTGGCCTATCACGGATGTTGGCGTTTTATATTAATCACATGGAAATCATTTTGGACAATTAAGCATACAGATGAAAGGCCAACTGGCTGCACATGTTGTGTGGGGCATGACCTAAAAGCAATCCTAGTGATTGAGATGATGTAGTGTGAAAGCTGGATTAAACAGGTCAAGTAAATTTGGAGCAGCTAAAATAAACCGAACTCTCTTCCAAAACATATGTTGTGCTTGCCACATAATATTGCTGTACTGTGGTAGCATGTCCCAAACATGCCAAAACTGGGATACGCTTGTTCCAGGGTCACAGCGCCAGAGGGAGAGAGCGAGGATGGTTACTTTGGAAAAAAGCCGGTCAGAAAGTATGAGAAAGTCACAGGCACTCCTGAATGAAGCCTGATAAGGTTTTGCACGTCTTCCCTGCAGCCAACCTGCCCAAATACCCCCAGCCCTAGGAAGGGATCCAGGCTCACACTGAGCAATCAGACGTGAATGAATGTTCTGGGCTTTTGCTCCCCTCTATAAACATTTTCCAGCTAGTCGTAATCTGTTTTGAAAGCCCCCAGCAGCTTGGCTGGGAGCTGGAGACATTTTACAACATCTGGGAACAATTCCCAAATCACTTCCCCGCATACACCTGTATTGAACTCCATTTGCAGCCAGTTTGCTGTGGAAAGCCAGCCTGCGCTGCCCATCCAGGGCCGGGGCCGGGAGTGCATCACCAGCAGCCAGGCCGGCTGGTCCCAGCCCAAGTCGGTCTGCGTGGGTCTGCGGCGTGGAAAGCAGGGGTGGTTAATGGCGTGAAAAGCTCACCATCTCTCTGTGCTGACCTCATTTTGAGCCATCACCGGTAACACACACGGTGCAAAATGCTTTATTGGAGTGCTATGGCCATGTAGGAAAATAAAACAGCCCTCACCCACTCATGGGCAAATTACCCAGGCTGGGCATTAATCATACTGGGAACACAGGGAGTCCAAAGTGAGTTGCAAAAGGGCTTGGATGAACTGCAGCCCTTGCCCATCACGTGGTCCTCCGTGGCCACCCCTGCCCAGGTCAGCGCTGCTCAGTCTTCCACTGTGCTCTTGTTTTATTTTCTTACCACTTAATTGCCAGATGCTTTGTATTATCTTTGTTTTTACTTTGTCTTGGTCATCCCAATCCTTCTGCTACACCAGATAATCAAGAGTTGTCAGCAGTAAGCCATTAGATAGTAAAACACAGCACTTGAAAGATAGGAAATGTTAAGGGTCGACGCTTCAAATTCTTCCTTGTATGGAGCCCTGCAACATGTAAAGGGTTTTATCCATCTTGAACTCATCACTAGAAAAGCATTTTTAGCTTGTATGTGCGGTTTTAGCGCTGTTCTTTTGAATGGCTGTATTTCAGTATCGTTATTAATTGCCAAAGCCCTGCCTCATTTGCACGGGCCGTGATGGAGTGTGCACATGGCATGAAGTTCCCAGAGTGAGAGAAGGCGGTAAGGGCACGCTGCCCCGGAGACAGCTGGACAACACACTCCTTTTTTTTTAATTTCTCCATGAGAATTTGCAAACGTACCAAGGTTCATGAGTTTGTAATTAATGTTCTATATATGGAGCATATAAATCCATGGAAAGCTTTGTGAAGGAAGAGCAAACTACTCGGAGAAGGCAAAAAAGCTGACTAGAAACTCGGTGATTCCCAACTAACCACATGTGAGCTAAGGGAGGCATTTGCGTTTGCCACACTGACCGGTTGTGTGCAAAACTCCTGGGTGCCTGAGCTACCTGCTCAGAGGCAGAGGGGAGGGAAAAGGGAAGGTCAAAAGATGAGGAAGGTCTGAACGCCAAACTAATGTGATCGTTGCTGGAGTTCAGAAATACCCTCTGGAAATAGGAAAGAGAGGGTGTGAGCCTTTGACTACAGATCCCTGGGGCTCCAAGCTGGAGAACCTGTACTCAGGTAAGAGGGGAAAAGAAATCTACTGTTGATATTCAAAGTTTTGGGTTCTGTGCTTTATTTTCTATACCTCTTTTTTTCTATACCTATTTTCTAGAAAATCTTGACCTGAAGGCTTACTAACCATTTACTTTGGTTTAGTGCCAGGCCTATTTACCTGGCAGCATAGTATAGAGAAAAGCAAGACCTGCAGGCAGCCTGGTGACCGCGGGGTATTTGGGCAGCGCCTGGGAACGTGCCCTGACCGTCTGTAGAAGATCAGAGCAGGGTTTTGTTAGCCTTTGGAGGAGCACTCCTGGGCTGACACAGGCATCCCAGCCATAAGGAGTGGTGACAGTAAAGCGCAACAGATAAAACCCAAAGCATTGCAGGGTATGTCATCCGTTCATTAATGATTTATAAAGCAAGTGTGTGGGGCTGACTGCAACATAACAACCCTCTGCCCTTCTAGAGTTACACGTGTATTTGAAACTGTTCCTTTAAAATAAATGAGATGGTCGGCTTTAGTGCAGCTAAAACTTCAGCACATCAAGCCTTGTTGGCCATCAGCTGTTTTCTCTGGATGAAGGGCAGGTACAGCCCCTATTTCTGAGCCCTGCGGACCAGTCCTACTCTGGAAAGGAGGTTGCACAGGTTTCACCAACATCAGGGTGAACCCAGCCAGGCTGATTGCTCCTTGGGTACACCGTCGTGCACCCAGGACGAGATGGAAAGGACACAGTGAAACACTGATGGCTTCCAAGAAACTCTGCCTGCCGCCTCCAAGGCCAGCCCAGGGATTTGCCTTCTGGCTTAGGTGTAACTCGCTGGCACACACCCAGAGTGATTCCCACAAGTCCCAAATGCCCCTGGACCCCAGGGCTGTGCCAGCAGCTTGTGCTGGTGCCGGGGGGCTGCGGGGCTCCCCGGCCGGCTGCGTTTCCAGCCTTGTTCCAGGCGCCGGTGCTGCAGGACGCCCCACGCCACCGACCGCAGCATTCATCCACTGCAGCGTGCATTGCGCTGCAGCGCTGACAGCGAGCCCTGCTACGTGTGTATGTGTTCACCGAGGCCTGATTTATTTATGTCCAGAAGTATCTTTTATAAAATCAAACATCTGAACAATGTCAGTGCTGCGTGGTTATTTTCTCAAGGCTGCAGCAGCGTGTTTCTGTGCTGTCGTGTTTCTCTAGAAGACTTTTGCCAGACGGCTGGCTATATGTGGCTGTGGTGTTACTGAGAGAGCTAAACGGACACCCGATGCAGATGTCCTCTTAAAAATGTTTGTGTATTTAGTTTGCCAGAAATACAATTGTTTTCAAGCTGAACCAGAGTTTTAAAGACAAATCTGAACTTTTCTAAGCATGTTAGAGCTTTTCTCTTTCTGAAAAATAAATGGGGGCCGGTGGCTGAGTACTGCAATGACACTGACAGGCTGCCGGGCTTACGCCAGGGTAACATCTATCATTTCGGTACGGCAGGCACAACCTGAGAAGTAACGCTGCAGCACGAGGTCAGGCCAAGGCTGAGCTTGCCGTTTCTCCATCCCATCAGCTGTTTCCTGGCCAAGGAAAGAGGCCCAGTGGGGAAGTTGGGGGATATTTTCAAGCTCTCCTGTGCTGCAGAGAGGAGAAGCGGGAAAGCTGTACGCTGGAGAGAGGCAGAGCACCAGGAATTACCTTTGATGGACGTCTTGCCATCTGGTCACCTTCCCCGCGGTTGGGATGGCAGCGAGGGTGGCTGGAAGCACAGCATCCCTGGCAGTGGGCGAGGGCTCCCCCAGCACCCCTGGGGGCGGCTGGGGTCCCTGCAGCCCAGGTCCCCGCACAGTGAGGGGTCAGGTCCCCAGGGTGGTCCCTCCTCACCGGCACTGAGGTGAGGCTGGCAAGGGGGACCCTGCTCCGGGCAGTCCCGGAGGCAAAATCCCCCATGGTCCTGCTTCTGCTTCCCTCTCCCTTTGGTAGATGATTCCCACCCCTGACAGGCCTTGCGGTATAAATAAGGGACCACTGCTTTGTGGTTGAGCATCTACAGCACTGACAAAGACCAGATTGCCACCACAGTTATTTCCTCTTGAAAGTAAAAGGGGAAAGTGTGGTACCTCACACACCTCTGGGCAGAAATAGCAGACAAATACCAACTTCTTCATGGCGAAGACTGCCGCTAATGGCATCTGGGCCCCACTTTGAGATGTTAAACTACTAATTTTAAATACTGCCCTGTGATGTGAAACGTATTTATAGTTGGAGCAGTCGGGATGTTTTGGGAAGACTTGCCTTCATAAATAACCCCCTGGCCTAGACGTTGACATGGGTTTTGCAGCTGCCACCCAGCTCCCAGAGCTCGAGGACAAGATCAAACCATGGCCCTACTCACTGGCCGGCTACTTCTGCAACACAAACACGCACAAATTAACATCTCCGGACATTTCCAGGAGCAATGGAAACTAATAATTCTTTTGGACAGGATGGATTTCCTGCTGAATTTAATAACAACAGTTGGAGACAACTGTCTGGATACTTGCTGCTTTGAGATAACCAGCCAGTAACATAACTGTGGTGATTTTCCTTGCAGAAAATTTGTATGTGACAGCCAGACATGTACTCTCTTATTTCTAGTCATCATTGTGTATATTTATAGAACCCCCATCAGAATAATGCTTAAGATGAAGGGATAAAACTCAAGACAGCCCACTATCAGCAAGCTTGCTTTTTATGAGGTTTTCAAAGCTACACCAAATTTCAGGGCTCTGGGTTGAGGCTTTCACAAGATCTGCATTTGGCACCCAGTTCCCTTTGAATTCAGATGAAGCTGGGAGTCTAACTCCCTTCAGGGCCTCAAAAACCCCAGGTTTTTGTCTGCAGTGTCATAATAAAAGCAGAGAAAGAGAGAGAGAGAGAGTAATTCCTCCAGGAACAGATTGAGAACAAGAGTAGAAAGAAATGATAAGGAGTGCTGGGAAGCCAAGATTCACATCAGGAAAGAGGGGTTTACATGCAGTTGGAGGCCAAAAGGGAGCATTAAAGCATCTATTCTGACAGCCCGTATGCTACAAGTCATTAAATCTCAGCCAGTTACTCTCATATTTAGCCTAATAACTCTTATGGCTCGTCTTCGAAAAGAGGCATTTTGTCGGGACTGGAAGACCCGCATCAATTGGTGGCTTGGTCCAAAGCTAATCATCCTCTGGTCAGACGTTGATCCTCATTTCCTATATTAATTTGCACATCTCAGATTCCAGGTGTTGTGTGTTTTTGTGCTTTCATATGGTAAATTAAGTACCCGGTCTTTTTTCCCACATTCCACTTAGTGTAATTAAGTCACTCTCAGTCCTTTCCTTCCCCCCCTTCCATTTTATTTTCCTTTAAGTTAAAAGGTCTCTTTTTATAAGGGATTTTCTTCTAGTCCAAATAATTTCTGTGGCTCTTTTCTGCGACTTGCCTAGTTTTTCAACGTCCTTTGAAAACGGTCCCTGAACCACACAGAGCACGCCTTTGTTTGTCTCTCCTTTTTAAAGGCAGAGCTTCCCGCTCTTTCTGCTTCCTACCCCCAGCAACCGCAGTGGCCCTTTTGCCACAGCACCGTAATGGAAGCTGTGCCAAGCTTTGCATCCACTGCAGCCCTTAACTCCTTCAAACATGCAGGTTTTAGGATGCAATACTCACTCTACCTATACATGCTGCCTCCGTGTTCTCAGCTTTGTAGTTGGCTACATAAAAAACACATTTGTAGACATGAACCCATCAAGTCACTCTCATTACTGTGCCAGACTTTCCTGGTACCATCATTACGTGGTTATGATCATTCTGTCCATAAGTTTTACCAGCAGTGGTATTGATGAAAAGAATTGATCGGGAATCTGTTTAGAAGTCCCAATCCTTGTAAAATGCCACTGAGTACACCCCCCCACATTCAGAGGAGCTATCAGGTATCAAATTCCAATTCACCTCTCAGGTGCTTTATTGAGGTTGCAATTATTTTTTTCTTAAATTAGAAAGCCATGGTGTCCTAAGTCACGTGTGTCACAGAAGGTGAAGCACATTATGTCGTACCCTTGGTTTTATCAGCCAAATCTACAATCTCTTCCAAGACGGCAGCCTGGATTCCCCAGGTTTTTGGTGCTGCTGCAGCAGTATGGACGGGGGAGCTTGGGGAAGCGTTTGGGAGCCACGCCAGGCCGCACAGCCTGAGCCATCGCTTTTGCCGCTTCTGACATGACGGCCTCGCTCTCCGTCTTCTGTGCACATCAGGACTGCCTGGACGTGACAGCAAGAGATAGCCCTGCTGTGGAGGTTTCACATCTCACAAGGGCCCCTTCACAAAGCACTGCCTCCCACTTCTCCGACGCTGCCCGGCCAGCTCAAGCTATTGCCGGAGGCACCGACGTTTCAGGCAAGCAAATCATGCTCTAAGGTTCAGTTGTGCCAATTGTATGATACTCCTGCCATTAATGAGCATTTCTAATTCATCTCACTTGTTATTTGCATGGGTATATCAGCTACTGGGGAAAAAAAATCCTGTCTTTGGGATCTTGTCACAAGCTCCTGCCCCTCCTGCTGCCTGCTCCACCTGGGGAGGGACAGGCAGCTGCCTGCAGTAGCACACTCCCTGTACACTTCCCGGTGCAATCGCAGTCTCTGTGCTCCTTTGGGATTGTAGGATAGGAAAGCTGAGCCGTTCCTGCTGTCCTGTATCTCTTTCTGGCAGCGGTACCAGAGCCATATGTCCCGGCAGTCCCTGGGCAGGGACGGATCAGCCTGTGCGTACCTCAGCATCGCCTGCTCCTTGTGGGGCCCGGGGTGGAGGTCATCTCCCTGGTCACAGCTGTATCTGGGGTGGGTGCGAGGGGCAGACAAGCCCATCTAGTCCTGGATATGTGACAAGTATGAGGTCATTAGGAGAGACTGCCGTTACAGCCCAGCCTTCCTCCTCCACCAAGACAAAGTCCAGCAGTACAATGTGCTGCAAGACAAATAAACCGGCTTCTCCTAGGAAAGTTTCTAAAAACTAATGGTGTTTAGTTGGGGGAAGCATAGCTTGAAGGAATTAAACTTGATTCCAACCTGACAGCAATCCAAAGAGAAAATTAATTCCATTTTTAAATACTAGTTTGTTGTTTGGTTTTTTTTTTTTTGGTTACTGAAGCAGGCTTTAAGCTGGATCACCATCTCTTTTACCGGGCCCTCACCCACTAGGATCAGAAAGATTGCTTTTACAGCTTTTTTTTTTTCTGACAAGGGTTACTTCCCCCTTGAACTTTCCTATGCTGATCTGCTGGAGCAGATTATGGGGAAGAAAAGAAAAAGAAATCTCTAGCACAGGCTGGCAGGGAACGCCAATAATAGAGGAGCACATTTTCCTCAAAACCAAGCACTTCTGCCAGGCCATTTAGAGACACCTTTGCCAAATTACAAACCCTTTGGGAAACCTCTGGGTCCATGAATGCTCTTTGGTCCATCTTTGGTGCAAAAGGATCTCACTAAATGAGGTCAAGAGAAAACACTGTTATTGCAAATCAAGGCTTATAGGTGTAATTTTAATCACTGCAAACCCTTCCCTTCGCTTTACAAAACCCATGCAGTAATTCAGCCGTATCTGTCAGTAGCTGCTTTTAGTTGAAGCCATTCATTTATCACTAGAGATCCCTATCTCTCCCCAAACTACCACGGCACCAGCAGCCTGCCCAGCAATGAAGCCAGCGGCAACTTATCTGCAGGAAGGGCTGGCCAGCCCTCGCTCACCCTGGGGCGAGACTTAGCCCAGTGCCTTACCATGGGGAAAAAATGACAACATATAAAGAGTGGGGAGACGCATTACCTCTTTTTAAACGAACTCTCTCTGCAGGAGTTGTAAACAGAAAAAGCAGCCATCGTTACGTGTTGTCCCAGGTGACCATCTCTAACCTAATGGTGAGGGTACGCTGTGGCAGGCTGGTGTGAGCGGTGCTCAGGTGGGGGTAAGGGCTGCACAGACCCCGCTCCCAGGTCTTGGTGGAGGTGCCACCAAGAGCAAGACCCTGGGGACAGCAACCTGATGGCCCAAAGCTCGTTCTGATCTGGCAGCTCACGCACAAAACCCAGCAGTGCACCAGCCTGGCATTACGGTTAGCAGGGAGCAGAGAGGCACAGGCAGCTCCTGGTTTGGCCACGTTGCAGCCTGGAGGTTTACTAACCCCTGGCAGCTACAGCAGGAACACAAAGCACAAAAAACAGCTCCCCAAAATGCCAAGTCAGCAGTTTTCTTATCGGAGGAGACTGAAAAACAGGGCTCTGAAATACACTGGGAGAGTTTCCCACTAAACATCAACTACCAGGCCTTTATTTATAACTTATAAAAGTAACTGCATTTCAAATCTGTCAAGGGAAAGAGGGGCTGCTTTGGGTTTTTTAAGCTATGAATTTTGTTACCAAAAAACTGCTGTATTAAGCATGAATGCTGATTATTAAAAAGCAAAGCCAATAAAAATGATCCAGAGGACAACATTCCTTAATGGAGACCATAAAATACAAGGACAAGGGAAGGACAATTTGGAATGAAGTGATAGGAAATTAATACCTTTTACTGCCGGTTAGTCTTACAAACAGAACAAATCACATCAATGGACTTAAAAAAAATAAAAATAATATACTTTCAAACTCATCATTGATCATATATGCTTGGGAAGAGTTTCAAGTGGGATTGAATTTTAATCCTCAGACACTGCTAACCACACTGGGCATTTTGCCTTTAACTTTAGTGGGCAAGGATTTAAGTTAACCAGGAACCTAATAGCTTTGCACATCCAGGTGCGAGGATTTTTGTCCACGTAGGAAACTAAGGGAGAAGAAATGAGAAGTTTTTTGCTGTTGTGTTGGGCTTGGTTTTGTTTTAAACATTAGAGACCAGTTTTCGAAAGCTGCAGGGTTTGGATGCAGCCATTCAGACATAGTCAGGCAGAGGTTTGGTCTAGGTCCATTCCCAGTTTTAATAAACCAGTGGCTGTAATAAAGGACAAGGAACTTGAAAATGTGCAGGGCTAAGATATAATATTTTATAGGTCATCCTGCAAGGCAGAAAGTTGATATCTCGCTAATGCATATTAGAGGTTGTTGGAGAGTTTCCAAAACTAAAGGATCTAGCTTATTTTTTTGTTTTTATTCATTCTGCTCTGTAGTCTGTGGTTTTGTTTTTTCCAGCTTTCCATTGCTCTGTGCCAGCTAGTACAAAATAGGTGTAAAATACTGTATGTCCCCATTTATGCCGATGGTCTGCTGGTAGCAATGAAGCAATTGCAACACTGGTACCCTAACACTGATACCCCAGCTATATGACTATAGAAAAAAACTGAGAAATAACTGGCTACAAATTGTTTCCCCAGGAGGAAAGAGTTTTGTCCTAATAAATTACAGTGGATTGGAATAGGTTAAAAATTTCTCTGATTGTAGGAGATCTGTATCAGCTTGAGGATCACACCATATGGGTTCAAGTGATTTCACCTGGTGTTTTTCCCCCCTTTGGGGCCACCACCATTTCCCAGCACATCCCACTTACGTGACTAAACAGCAGGGAATGAGCCAGAGGCACCTGGGGTGGGGACAGAATCAGCCTCAGCACCCGATCAGCAGGGAACCGGCTCGCCAGGCGAACGATGTCAAATACAAACCAGGTCAGAACGGCCACTACTTTATCATCCGGACGCGTATTTCTGCCGGGTTTTGAGAGAGTGCTTGAAGAATACATGTTGAAGCTATGACTTCAGAGATGGGAACACTGAAATAATAAAAGAGGGGGAAATTCAGGATAACAAATTACATCAGTGGAACTGGAGCAATTTGGGGTCTTGTTAAGCCCAGGACCTTAGTCAGCAATGACACGCTGGGCCAATATTATTTTAACCCTTTGACTCCTTGATACAGAGTTCAGTCTGCTCTTTGAGGGGCCCTACTCTCGAAGAACAACAGGGAACAAACCTACGTTATCTGCAGGCTGTTAGCAGCCACCGAAAACCCATCAGCTTCATTCCTGAGGAACCGAGGCAGCTTCTGGGCAGACAAAGCTGGCACAGGCTGCGCGCCAGGTGCCCCAAAAGGGGGAAATAAAGGAACAGAGTTCTCTTAGATGGGATAACAACGACTGCAGCTGCAAAGTCCCACCGAGAGCAAGGCAGCACCTTCAGGCTATAAGTTTAAGTTATATTTAAAGGCTTAGGAGGCAATGCTGCCACACGCTAACTATTTCTGCAGAAGCCTGTCAGCTGGATGGGAACCACCAGCCCAGCTCCCAGGGTGACCCCCAGCCCTGCCGGGAAATCCTCGTCCCTGTGGCTTCGTCCCAGCTCCAGCCAGGCAGGAGGGATGGAGAGGCTCCCACCCGCCAGGTCCGCAGAGCTCCTCGCTGCGGGCGAGCGGGACGGCTCAGGTGCAGGCTCAGGCTCAGGCTCAGGTGACCCCAAGAAACCCCTGAGCCAGCACTGGCAGGAGGAACGGGGACGGGAAACGTCGCAGCCCTGCAGCAGTTGCAGGTAGCTGTGTGCTCTGTTCGTGTCTCCTCCCCAGCTGCAGGCTCAGATACCCAGCTGATTTCCCAGCTAAGATACCAGTGCTCTCACCTTTTCAATTTTGTGGCTCCTAAAATACATTGGTTTACTTCAGTTTTTTTTTTTAAATACTGTGTTGATTCCTCTCCTATAGAAATAAAATATTCTTTTCTTCTGTATTCGAATGTCCTGCGTCCACACTGAGCTGTTTTGGTTTCAGAGTTGTTTCTGTTTCACTGACCCACCTGGCGCTTTGCTGCAAGTTACCACGGCTTTGTCTCTCTTTCATTTTGCACCCTTGCTCTTTCACCTGCATTTTGAGTTTAGAAAGCAAAGAAAATAGAAAGTGAAAGGAATACGTTATTCTGCCCCGTGAAGCAGGATGCTGCTGTCGCACCCCCCAAGGTGTGACACTGCAGCAAGGGATACCCCTCCCTCCACTGCGCCTCGGGCAGCGGCAGGTGGAGATGCCCCCTGCCACCTTGCTCCTCAGACATCCTCGGAAACAGCTATGGAAGGAAATGATATAAACCTCATTAACTGTGGCAGTAATTAAATGGGAGTAAAAATATCATCAGCAGCTGGGAAATGCTGCTGTGCTGCCTGCAGGCAAAGGTAGCCGGCCCCCAGCTCCCCCCGCGCCTGCTGCCTCCTCCACCTTTCTCAGGAATCAGATCTTGATGGCAGAGAGAAGCGTTAGCTGCAAACTTCAAAAGTCACATTTTTGAATGTGGCCAAGAAGCGGGGTTGTAAAATTAGGGGCCGGCCACAGCGTTTGGGTTTGCATGCAGCAGGACCCCACAGGAAGGGCATGTCATCCAGCCATCAGGGTACAGTTTGGCCGCCCTCTCTTGTGAATTGTGTGCTGAACCAGATGCAGTTTTATAACTCTGCTTAAGGTGATCTGGGCCAGGATGGTTTCTGGAAAATTATTTCATATTATTGTGAAGAGAAAAAAGCATTTCCTTTCATTTTGTCATGAAGAGAACAGTGCTGAAAAGGTGGAGAACAGCAAGATGTAATTATCTTCCCCGCTGTTCCACACCAATTTCTATGCATTTTGTAACTAAACATCATATAATCCTCCAGTTCACCCCAGAAATGAAGTCATCCTTACAACTAAAAGAAGTATCTAGTTTTCCTTCATTATGCGCTCCTGCATCTGTGTGCATGAATACTATTTTCCAAAATCCAGGGGCATCAAACCACTTTTCCAGTGGTTTCAAAACAACTGGAAAAGAAACAGAATAAAAGCACTGGAAAAATGCACTGCTTTGCCTTGACCCAGTGTCACACAATCAGTTCCAACAGGCGGTTTGTAACAACAGCTACCCCAGAGGTGGCCAATCCACTGGTGATCTCCCCTTTTTGCTGTCTTGCGTTTTGAGCCCTCAAGCTCTGTGTGACCCTGTTCACCCTGCAGTCAGAGGAAACCATTTAACAGAGAGTGTTTTTTTTTTCCAATATATTAAATCCTTGCACCTCTTTTAGCTACAGCGATTTGGGATTGATGCTTTCAGCCAGACAGATTTCCCACAGAGGGACGAGCCTGCAACCCAAAGGGATGCAGGAGTGCTGCTCGGAGCCAGGGCAGTCGTGTCCACCTTCGCCCTCCAAAGGCGGGTCAGTGACAAGAGCCCAAGAGCTGCAGCCATGCCAGGGGACCCCCCACTCTGCAAGGCGGGTGGGAGCCGCACAGGCTGAAGGTAGGTGCCCTGAGCCCCCCCGTCATCCCCCGCTGGAGGCACGGATTGGTGACAGTCAGCAAACATCGCACATGCCTGGAGTTTGGCTTCCCAGTCAATATTTGCCTTCACTGAGAGGTTTTCTGGAAAGAAGATGGTATTAAGGTGTGATTTCAGGTAGGTGGCTCACAGACAGCCGGGGGAACGGCGTGCTCTCGCTGCAGGCTAGGGGAGTTACTTAAGTACAGGGCAAGATAATCCAGCTGGGCACGAGAGGAGTGCATCTTCAGGCACCCAAATGCCCGCGTAAGGAAAGCACAAGCAGCAGCACGTGTGTTCACAGTGCCCCGAGACGACCTGCCCGGCTGCACCCGCTCCCGGTGGCAGCAGCACCATGGTGGCCACCATCACGTCCCCCTACCCGTGCCACACTGCCTGGCCCCAGCAGCAGCCCAGCAGCTGGGGAAGGAAAGCCAGCAACGGCCACAACCTCCACCTGGTGTCACCCCGTGGGGAGCAACACCTGCAAAGCCACCAGCCTGCAGCCCTGAATCCAGCCCTACCTTCAGAACCTCGCGGCTGTTGGTGCCACAGCTGCGAGCCTGCTGCTGCATCGGGAGGGGGTGTGGAGGACTTTCGGAGCAGCTCTTGCACGGGAGCTCTGCCGCGCGGGGGTTGTGCACACTCCCTCCTCACAGGGCACAGCAAAGCTCTGCCTGCGCCCTGCGGACCCAGGGATGCCACAGTCACGGCCAAATCTTCTGGCAGTGGGCTAAACTGCAGCCTCCTTCAGGTTTCCTCTGTGGGGTGGAGGGGGTAGGTACCTCAGGGGACTGAGCTGCCTGGCCTCAAATCAGGAGCTGAGGAAGAGTTATCTCTGCAGCTCCCTTGCTCTGAACTGTCCGTTACTTGACATCACTACTGTGCACAGAGGGGTGCAGGTGATGGCAAGAGCAAGGAGGGAGGCATCCGAGCCAAAGGGCTATTTTTTCAGGCTGCTTTGGGCCGGGAGCTGCTTGACCTGGTGTACGCACGCCGTCCCCTGCAAAGTCAGCCCCAGCTCTCGATATGAGGTCCTGCCACAGACCCAACAGCAATCTTGAAGACCTCCCTTGTCAGCCACGGGTAATTAATGCTCGTGGCGCCTGTGACGGCACCAATCTGCATTGTTTCCCCGTTGCGCAGGGCCAGCCTATTGTTTGCATACGCCAGTGAGTCAAGGGGCCAAAGGTTAGTGGGTTAACAGCTACGTAACGTCACGCTGCACTTAGGGTGGGGGACACGGGCTGTAGCTCTGCGTTTGGGTGTAACTGCATGCTGGCCCCAAGCTATAACCCTTTCACCCCTGCCTAGCCAGCCTGCCTTGGCCCCGCTGCACACTCCTCCCACAAGCTGTACAGCCCCGCACCGAAAAAGAATCAAACCAAAAAATGCAAAGCTTGAGCTTCTGCAGTTTAAGCAAGGAAACATTCTTTAAAAAATGCAGCAAAAGCGTTTATAGGATCCTGGCAACATAAGCAAAGCACGTGACAGACTGCGAGGCCGAGACTGCGTGCATGCATCCCCCAGTTTTTAATGTACAGAATCACGCAGCTTTCTCCAAGGACACTTTGCACTTTGTTTGGCCTTGGCAACCATCAAGTTAATAGCAACACTGCTTCCAAAAAAATAAAATCCTAACCAAACGCTGACTTTTGGCAGGGAAAAAAAACCCCTAAGACACTGCATCACTTGGAGCGTGCACTGTTTAGTACTAATGCAAAATTTATTGCTCTGGCAAAGCCTGAACACTAGCAGCTGCCGCCTCCTCCTCACACTCCTCTGCCTCTCTGAGGACCACCTCCCGTCAGCTGCGCCAGTGGCGGGGTCGGAGCAGCGAGCCCTCCGAGAGCTCCTCCTCGGGGCCGGGGTCCCGGCGGAGGCTGGTGTTGCAGCTGCCGCACATCACTAACAGACTGCCTTTGGCTCGCTGTGACAGCGGTTGTTATTAGAGAGAGACAGCGACACGAAAGCCTCTCTGGAGGAAACTGCAGCCAGCCGGGGATGAGGTACGAGCGGAGGGAGAGAGAGTGAGCGAGCAGGAAAACCACAAGACACTTGCGCCTGCTAAAAATGATTTCCACCTAGTAATTTTAGCAGCTCTTGTGTTCCTCTGCCTACCTTCCTGGATGAATTTTAAGTAGGAGGTGAGTGAAAATGAGAACAGTGACAGAGTTTTTCCCCCCCAAACCTCTGTATCTGCACATTTTTAACTTCTCCCCGACCCCATCTTAAAGACACAGTCAGTTATTTTCCCCGGTTACATGGTTTTTGTCCTGGCCGGTAAAAAGAACCGGGAATTCACACCAACGTTTCTCAAGGGTGGTTAAAAATAGTGATGCGTTGGAGGAGGATGGAGCCGCACCTGCACCCCTGGTCCAGCCCTGCACCCCAGCCCATGTGGCTGGACCTGCCCGCCTCAGACCTCCAGGTCCAGGATATGGACGCGAAAAGAAATGCAGCTTCCTAATAAATAACAAATGCCATGAAGCCATTGCTCCTTCCCGCCTGGCGAGGGACGGTTTCTCTCCGGCACGTGCCGGGGCAGATCTCAGCACCGGGCTGCCTCTGCGTGGAGGAGCCGCGGCGCAGGACGGGGGCTGTGCCTGTCCCCTCACCCTACGCCCCCTCGCTCGCAGCTGCAGCGGCCACGTTTGGCGAGGATGGGGGGAGGACGACTGGAGAAACCCTCTCTGAGCCCTGCAGTTAAGCAGGTGCTCTCCTGAAACACACACACGTCGAAGCACTCACAGCAAGGGCTGCTGTTCGGTTGGAGGTACGCTGACATTTACACACAAGCTATAACCTGTGTTTTAATTCTCAAAAATATATATGCATAGTGCGCATGGGCTAACATCAAGCAAAGTGCATGGAGTGCTATGAAACCAGGTGAAGAATTGCCCCCTCAATGGGGACAGGTAGACCGGAGCAGCAGTTTTAGAGCTTGAAGTCTGGTTACCTGCTCATTTATGCTGCTCTTTTCCAGGGCCTTTGGGACCTGAATGTTTTGCTGAATTCCTGAGAGATTATGAGGTGTGCTGCTGAGCAAGTTTTCCTCCATTCTCCTCAAAATTCATCAATCCCAATGATGACTGAATTTTAGGTTTTTGTTCACTTAACCAGCTAATAAATAACGAGCAATTTGGAGTCAGCCTTAACCTCTGATATGGCTGCACTGAATGCAAGTCAAAAACACCAGCAACATCTTATTTCCAGCTACATCCCAGGACATCTCCTTCACCCCTGACAGAACAGGCAGCAGGTGCTGACAACCTTCTGCAGCGAGGTCCCTCAAACCTTTCTCCATTTAGGCACAGCAACTGAAGTCAAACAAGCTTGTCCTCATTCAGATCCCCTGTAACAGAACCACCTCCCTCTCCTGCCACAGTGAGCTCTCCTGCCTCGTGCCATTGCCTCCAAGTCCCTTCATCTTCCACCGTTTATAGCTTGCAGTGAAGACCCTCCTGCATCCCAGCTCTTAAATCATGCCCTAGCCAGTCCCTGACCCTTGGCCTCAGCTCTAACAAAAGACAAAACGACCTCTTTGCTCCTGTTTGCCTCCCAGAGCAGAGTCACCCTCTTCCCCAGGCGCGGCCTTTCTGCCCTGCGGCTCCCCCATGCCCACCGCGCCAGGGCACGATGGGTGACCTTGTGCAGGAGCAGAAGCTCAAGCTCCTTCTCTTGGAGGTTTTGGGGAGAGGAAAAAAACACTGCTGATCTCCATCTGCCCTCACCCAGCTGGGTACTGCTGGGAAAGCACTTTTGCAGAGGAAACTGTACACGGGCCCCTCCCACGAGGATGGAAATTATGTGCAGGGGAGGGAGGCAGGGGCTCAGCCAGTCTGCGGCACGGCACGGCCCTGACGTGGGGCTCCCAGGCCTCGACCAGTGCAAGGGGAAAGAGGTTACATGGGAGAGGTACTTGTGCTTTCACGGTGCTGCGGTTCTTTTCTCTCCCACCATCTGGCAGTTCACCCCCGGCTAATGTAGGATGCAGGCTCTGGGTGGCCACAGCACCCCATGCGGCATGCCCTGCCAGATGTAGGGATTGCATGGAGGCGGGAGAGCATGGAAAAGGCGTATCCAGAGCTGTACTGGAAAAATCAGAGCATTGATAACTGGAGAAGGAACGTCAAGGCTCAAGATAATTGTTGCCAAGGTTCAGTTGTCAGTTCAACAGTGCAATAAATCGATGGTTTAGGCTGTGAAGATTTTGGGCCAAAATTCACCTGTGATCAACTGGTTCATACAATGTCTTTAACCAGAGTCAGACTCAATACAAAAATCTGCAGTTCAAGATGTAAAAGCTTTTCACTTGAAGGTCAATGTCTTTTTAGTCTGGATACTTCTAAATTGGGTAGAAAATGTCTGTTCAACTACAAATTCTCAGCAGGACATCCAGATTGTCCTTGAAATGTCACATAAAATTATTTGTACTCTACGTAATTAACTTCCTTGAGTTCTGATTGTTGATATATTGCTACCAGCAGTATACAGCATTACAAAAGAGAACAACATTTTGTACCTCAAATGTCTTGACTTCAAAGCATTTAAACTTTATAAACAAAGAGACATCGCCTCAGCCTAGCACCAAAGAAAGCAATTTATGTAAACAGAAAGTCTGGAACAAATAATTAAAACATGCGACTAAACAAAAACATTTGTGAGTTTGTTGAAACAACTTTGAAATATAAACTCATTTTTTCTGTGTATATTTATTTGGACTTTACCTAAGGGTGCCCTCTGAGTGTGTTATTTCTCACTTGTGTTGCATTTAGACGTACATCAGTGGTAGCCACCGTGGAGCTCGCTCTGCGGGCTCTTTTCCCGCTGTACCCGTGCCTCACCCCAGAGGCAGCCTGGATGTGCCAACCTCTCCCAGTCTGCAAACTTTTATTCTCAACATCCAGGTGAAAACCTGCAGTAGCACACCCGCCATCCCTCAGCTCATCTCAAAACCACAGCTCCGTAGTGAATACCTCTCGTTCTCTTCTGTGACCTACTAGAGTCGTGCAGGATTTCTAATCAAGTAGTCTCCCCAAAAACTGTGTCAGACAATATATTCCATTTTAACATCTTCCTTTGCACCTCAGTAAGCCACAGATCATGGCAACGTGCGGTGGCAGTTGGGAAAGACATTACTTTACAAATCTGTCTTCTCATCCCGCAGGAGCTGAAGCAGCCCCTCAGAGGGACGGCAGGGTTGAGACCCAGCAAGATGCAACTGCAGCTTCTGGTCCTTCAGAAGTAACTGCAGCTCCTCTCGTTTCAGTGGAGCTACAGGACAGTTTGTTACCAACGCCACTGTAATTCTACCTGCCTCTCACCTCAATTTAGCCGTGCTTTGTGATCCTCAGCCCCTTCGCTGTGGTTGTTAAGGAAAAGGCGCCGCTGCAGCCGCCAGCGCCGGCGTCACGGCGGCGGCCAAGCACGCCATGGGCGATCGCGTGGCGCCATCTCGTGGGGAGCGGGACAGCGGCGAGTCCCCGCCCCTGCCCGGCGGGAGGAGCGGCGGGGCTCGGCGGGAGTTCATCCGAAAGGACAGGGAGACACGGGAAGACGGAGGGAGCGCATCATTAACATCTGTGACCTGCCAAAGACAGCTACGGGCAGCAATTTATAAATTGCGTGAATTGCTACGGAAGTACTCAACCCACGGCGCAGTTTGCGACCAGTGACAGTAGCCAAGGATCAAACCGAACTGGACAATTACAATCTCACTACTGAGGGGAAAAAATAATTTCCACACTGATCTGTGGTGGGGAGATCTATTTCTTACTCCAGAAGAGCAAAGATTTGATCTAATCCTCTGCTACACCGAAGGCAGGGGCTCCCCGCACTCCAGGACACCTCAGCCAAGCGCCAGCTTTGCGGCTCTGCCCCAGAGCGGCTGGGCCAGAAGCAGCACCGAGTAACAGGTCACCGGGCAGGGGATGGAAAAATCACACTGTACTTCACCTTGTATGGCAGAAATTTTTCACAGTTCTGATATATACATGAATAACTTTAGTTACTCTGGGATCACTCAGCTGCTTTAAAATGAACCATGTTCTGAATTGCTTTAAGATCAATGCTTTTTACCAGCAGAAGACAAGGAAAGCATATCCATTTAACATCTAAATGTATTTTTAAATAATTTTGGGCAGTTTCCTATCTTACAGCTGAAGTAGATTAACTTTAGAAGTCCAAGTCCTTTTCTGTACGTGACAGAGCTGTGAGGCAGAGTTTATTGTTTCCATAACGTGTGTCATTTTGCTATGAAGGGGTACAAAATCCTGGAGTAAGGAAGTCACAAGCAAGTGGTGGCACTGCCTAACTCTTCCTGTTCTAGCCCATGATTTTGAAGCTGTCAAAACCATCAAGCAAGGCTGCAAAAGGAGAACCCTCTTCTCCTAGTAGCTGTCTGTGATATATGAGGGCTAATAGGAGAGAGACAGGTACTTAGGATCCTGTAGAAAATTAGATCCTGGCAGAGAATTACTAGCAAAGGCTGATTTCTGTGTGCTTACCCATGAACTGCAATCCTGACTTCGGATTCCATACGAAGTGTACAAGCTGCCCAAGATCGACAGCCGCAGGACCCAGAGGGCTAGGGCCAGCCATCCAGTTGCAGTGCCAAGGTCCTGCAACCCTCACTGTGGCATCCTGTGGAGTCACAAACACCTCTTAAAATTAGCTCGGGTATACTTAGTACAAGCTGTAGTCATGTATTTGCAGTATAGAAACACTGTTGCAATGCTGCAGAGTGCAAGACTTACACGGGAATAGAGCTCTGTGCCTTTTCTT
Organism: Pelecanoides urinatrix; assembly: GCA_013400755.1. Taxonomy (NCBI): domain Eukaryota; kingdom Metazoa; phylum Chordata; class Aves; order Procellariiformes; family Procellariidae; genus Pelecanoides; species Pelecanoides urinatrix. The sequence continues at coordinate 204,302 of VZTQ01004328.1, forward strand.
TTTAAATAAAGGGAACGGGGGGGCGGGGAAGGAAGAAAAAAGAAAAAACATGAAGAACAGAACCCCAGAAAAATCCATTTTTAGGAAGATACTTTATAGAAGAAAACTTTAAGAGATTGACCCGTTTAGTTTGTCAAAGCATTAAGACTCACATTACACTGCTCTAAGCACCCAGGCAGCAAAGACTTTCCTCTGGCAGAGAAAAGCATGCAGAGGACTGGTATCTGGAAACCAAAGCCAGCCCCATCGAGACACTGTTACTAATCACAGCAATTCTGCAGCTTTCAATATTTATTTTCTAGTCAAGACTGTGGGCCTTGATGGAAAATTTTGGTATTTACATTTCAGAAGTTAGGGCATAAATGCGCCTGTAAAAGCCACAGCTATATACAATACATCATTATAACATGCATTATGCTATTACCTATTTAAGGCTTAACACAGTTCTGATTTGTGGCAAAGCATCTTCCATGCGGCTTTCCAGTCTACAAATACTGCTGATAACACAGGAAGATGCTAAATTCTTAAGCTCATCTCTGTTCACACAGCAAGGAAGCAGCTTTTCCTCAATTGTCCAACAAAAAGCTGGAACTACCAACTTTTCAAAAAGGAATTCAGAAATTTAAAAAAACACCCAGTAAATTTACACTTTCCCTATTATCTCTGCAAATTGATGGAAGAAATCAGACAAGAGAACAGTCTCAAAACTTGAACCACTATCCATATATCAGGTATTTTAGATTCACTAGCGAGAGGCAAAGCATGGCACCATTCCCCGTCTCTTGCTGGCCGCATCTCTGAACGACAGCATGGCTTCTGAATACCGCTAGATCAGACCCATCGCAAAGTGGACAGAATAGAACAGCCCGAGTAAACACAACAGGTTTCAGCGCCTCACACTCCTGATTTCAAGTAAGCGTGAAAAGTCATATTTAAGAAAGGAACAGGCTTTTTTTGTGGTAGAACTGTGTTTAATTATTTTTCATGTACAAATTAATAGAACACACACACACAAAAATATCATTATTCTATCAAACTGAAATAATCCAAACCAGCACAACTGAATATTTCAAAAATACTACAAAGAAAGATGAAACAGCTATAGCGGAAAGAATAAAAAGCTTTTCAATTCCATTTTCTGCAAAATTACAGTCTGAATACTACCTCATACACACAAGACTGCAGCCCTCAGTGGAAAAAAAAAATCCAGTGCAAAATAGTTTTTAACCCACATATTATCAGAATGCAATGGAAGTAAATTCACATTTGAAGAGAGCCATCACATTTTTCTCTTCAGTAACAAGATTATTGCACAAAAACAGTCAAGTCCTTTCTCCCACAAGCATTAATACTTTACAGCTTTAGTGATTCTAAAAGTGATGTTGTGTAGTTCCAATGTTTGTTACTGCTCAAGCACTCCACATAAAACATAGCGGTTTATACAAACAAAATGTGTTTATCTGATCAGCTGAATTTTTTCCTTCTTGTGCATCAACCCCAACAATAATGATTTTGCGGCACCAATTAGTCCTGATTTCGTGGTGACCAATTTTGACTTCTGATGATGATGCATGAGAAGAAATCATAATCCAAGTAATACCCAAGGTGGGCTGACTTCACAAGACCAACAGGACAAAAAAGCAATGAAACCTATTTCTCACTCAAGCAAGCTCACTATACACTTATTATATTCTCAAAGTGCAAAAATAGGCTATCTATTGAGAACTGTGCTGTTTTCCTCACAGAACCGGATCTCAGAGCAGAACTGCACTTCAAGTAAGTTCACAGTTGCATAATAAAAAAGTCCCATGATCTTTGGCTAATTTGTGGTCTTATTGCCCAGCTAGAGCTCTAGTAGTAGACTAACTCAACCTAAAGCAATTTACTTAACCCAGAAGTCAAATCGCTCCTTTGAAGCAAGATAAGGTAGAGTTGAGTTTTAAACAGTGGTCTGAGACTACAAAAAAAAAAAAAGATTAAAACATAATTTTAAAAAACCTACAACCACACATTAATTCTATTGGATAGACTTAAATTGAGACACGGAACGAAAATGTCTGACAGTTGTGTTGCAGCTGTCAGCCTTGAGAGCGCTAGTTAGTATTTTTTTTTTCAAAATGGTGAGACAAACAACAGACTAGGTGTTCATTAGCACCGAAGGAAACATGGTATTTCTCAATTTATATCTAACCCACAACTACAGAACACTTAGTTGTCAACTTCACCACCGATTCTAATACCTGAAACATCCAAATACTGAGAACAGCATCAATGCTGCAGTCAGATATGCTCTGGGTGACGCTACTACTCCTTTCAAAACACAATGGGACTCTATCTACTAAATCAGTGTGGCAGTGTGACTACCAAGGTAGCTCAGTTAAAACATGTTTCAGTTATTGTTTTATGCTTTTAATCAATATTATTCGATATAAGTATAAAAGTTGGACCAAGTTAAATCAAAAGTATGGTTCCATAGGTGCTACTCATGGGATCAGAAATGTTTGCGTTTTTTAATGATTCATTTTTCACAGCATCGAAGTTGTCCTGAATGGTAGAGCAAAAGGCTAGGACAGCTGGCCACAGTCAGTAATGACAATCTTTTTGGAAGTCTTTCCACTCTTGGAACCAAAGCTCTCAATTTTTTTCACAACATCCATTCCTTCCTTTACATGCCCAAAAACAACATGTTTTCCATCTAGCCTGTAAAACAAATAAACAAAAGCAGTTTTACTTAAAGGAACACAAAGACTGAACCAAATCGAGCTCAGTGAAGGGATGTTAGCAGATCTTCATAGCTCTCACCTGCTGATCGACTCTATGGCAAAGGCACAACTGCTCTACAAGTGACATGAAATACTTTTAGCTCTGGACCTTAGAAGTATTATGAGGGACAGTGGCCTTGTTACCCACACAGCCCTTCCTCCCTCAAGTAGCACAGAACAATTTATTTTCCATTGTGAGTCAAATAATTTGGAAATTAAAAAGAAAAATAAAACCCCCAAAACAAACCAAACAAACAGAAAACCATCAACCCACAAACAAAAAAAAAACCCTAAAAAAACCCCAAACCCTCTGGATCCAGGCATCAATTCACCAGGTGAATATGCAGCGCTGAGAACCTACCAGTCAGTTTTTGCAGTGCAAATGAAGAACTGAGATCCATTTGTATTGGGTCCTGCATTGGCCATTGAAAGAACACCTAGAAGAGCAGCAGCAGCAGCTTATTAGATTGGCGAAACAAGTATGCAGTGGAGAAGACAATTCTCCTCTGCACATTTAGACTAAAGATGAACAGACAGAAGATGTGATGGTCTCACATTGTCTCCAAACGATTTCTAATGCCAGCTTCCTGTCTTTGACTATTCCCTCGAGCCCAGCCTCCCTTCTCTCCACAGCAAGCATGTTAGTAATACAATTAGTTGTACACATCCTGAATGTGATTAACGTCAGGTAATCTCTACTGTTCAACAGCAGCAGTAGTTTCCTGTGATGAGGAAGTAACAATCCGAAAAAGAGAGACTATTGAATTCAATCAGATGTACTTATGTATGGCTTTTCCTTTATTTTCTTGATTTAATTTGAGCTTAAAAGGACATGCCTGTGTTGTCCAGTAAACAAGAAATCCCAACGCAAAGACTGCTTTGTTTCACTTCTACAGTGATCATCTAAGTAAAAATTCCAGTCTACGACTTACAAAAGAGGAAAATAAAACCAGTAATTTCACTTTTGTAGAATTTGTATGTAAAATAAAAAAAACCCATACTTTATTTTCCACAGTCCCTTTTATAGTAAGAGCAAGAGTGACAATGTCACCCGTTACAGGCTGACTTATATTTGTACAGCAGTCTATACAAACAAGCACATGCCAGGGACAATGTATTGTTAAACTTCCTTGATATTTCTGTAACTACCAAGTGCCCCACACATCTAAAAAACCTTATTTTTTAAAAATACTACTTCATAAACAATGCTTCACTATAGGTTACAGTCATCAGAAGATAGAAAGAATATTTTATTTACCAGGTCCTACATGCTTAAGTATGAAATTTTCATCTGGAAATCTACTGCCATAAATGGATTTTCCACCAGTTCCATTATGATTTGTAAAGTCACCGCCCTGAAATAGAAATGGTTATTAACTTTACTAGCACACAAGCATTATTTTACATCAGAAGTGATGCTATTGAGAAAAAACTCACTTGCTCTAATTTAAAAGTAATAAAGTCAGCAAATGTTCTTCAGGTTAAGAATGAGTATGATCACACGAGGATTTAAAACCATATAACTAGATGAAGATACAATCAAGCTGCAAGTAAATTTCTGCTCCAGATATTGCTGATATTCTCCAACTGACATCCATAACTCCAACAGTCACCTTTCTGTGTTATCAGTCTTGCTCCCAAATGTGATGCAACAAATAGCAGTAATTTTAAAAAACACCTCAAAGGTCTCAAAACAAAGTCACCCCAATTCTTTACCATAGGCAAGACCTGAAATTTTCTTCTCCCCTTTCTTTTTTTCTCGCAACAAGTATAAATACTGGTCAGGATTTCCATTATTACTACTTGCTATTTGTAGGTTTTGTTGTTTAAGTGTCACACCTGAGCTATTTTAAACTTGCCTCAGCTACGTGCTGTTTGCTGGGATAGATGTGACCACCTGTCTTAGGCCAGACACACAAAACGCAACAAACAAAAAAACCCCAGCCACAGCAACTCCCAAAGGTGGCTACTAAACGCTGCTTCCAGCAATCTGCCATCTCCTCTCCCAGAAGTGACACCACCCATGCCGGCAAAGAACTCGTACCCAACAAGTATTTCATGTGATGTTAATCTTTCCATTCTCACCTTGAGCAATGCAAAGAACTCGTACCCAACAAGTATTTCATGTGATGTTAATCTTTCCATTCTCACCTTGAGCAATCTATTACAGGTGGTGTTACAGCTACTCCTACGCAGTCCCAGAAGTATGCTCTGCATGCTGCGTGCCATGTGGAGGCATCTGAATTGCCAAGTCCTGGGTATGGTGGCCTCCAATTAGGCTATACCAATTGCCTGAATCATATTAACGCTCCATCTCAACAAGTGGAAAGGCCTCTCCTGTTTCCTCTCACTTTAAAGTATTTGAAACCTATGACAATATTTCCACTTTAGTAATGACTACCAAGGAATTCCTAAACATCAGTTCATCATCTCATGGTATCATGGAGTCAACCACCTAGAATCCTCGTTTCAGGTCCATTTGTGGGGACAAAACAGGGCAGGCAAGGACAATAGACTTACACAGAACTTCACAAATTAGTGATAGAACTGAGAGTAGGATTTCTACTTTTCTTATATTTATATTCTTCTGATGCCAGCAAGACTTCTAAACTTATTCCCTTTGTCAATACCACAAAACCTTAGTTTGCATCTCAAAGGCAAGAAAATAGGTTCTTTTTAGCACACTTGACTCCTTTCTCTTTTTAGAAATAGGTCATAAAGATTAGGGCCTCTTGTTCTGACAGCCGTATTTTTAGCTTAAAAAAAGGAAGTGAGGAGTAGGGACCATCACAATTATCAGTTAATAAATAAAGCACGCTTACTATAACGTTCATCTCAAATTTGTACAGAGCCATTCTACCATGCAATGCTCTTAAAATGTAGCTTCTTTTAAGAGAAGACCATCAGCAATCATATAATCCAGTGCACTACAGCAGCTGAAATCCTGCTCATCTGCCAAGCACAGTAGAAAAAAGGCTTTCAAAAAGGCTTTTTCCTTGTTGTTGCTATTTAAGGAAAAAAAGCTAATGTGCATGGACTTTAATTCAGAATTTTGAAAAATTAATCCTTTAAATCAAAACAAAATCTATTTCAGGCGTGTCACCCCAAAAATCTACCTCAACCAACCCTTTTGGTTCCCTCCTCCCCTTCATATTAGGGAGATGTTCAGAAAAAAAATTTTTTTTTTTTAAAAACACATTCTCTATTGTGAACAGGTTATTCTACTAGGAATAAAGAATGGACAAGTTGTTTTCTTGGCTCACTTAGAACACAAGGTTGATTGTCATTCTACCCACAAATGCTTCTCCCAGTCAAATGCCTTTTTGCCAAAGATGCCCCACACTAAAGTACGCTGCTATACAAAAGCAGAAAGCCTTAAGCCATTTTTTTTTTTTAAGAGTCTACACATAATTTACATTTATTTGTACAAAAGATGTGCTAAGCAACAGCCATTGCAAAAAGATCAGAAATGCAAATCACACTGTCACTTCTTTATTTTGTAGTTAGCAAAGGTTAGCGCAGAGCCACTTAAAATGTTACTACTAGTCTAACTGGTTCTAAAAATATATAACATACAGATAAATTTAATAGCAAAAGTGAAAAAAAAAAAAACCACATTACCTGGCACATAAATGAAGGAATCACTCTGTGAAAAGTGGATCCTTTATACCCAAATCCTTTTTCACCAGTACAAAGAGCTCTGAAGTTTTCTGTGAAAACAAAGCATAAAGTATTATGTTGCCATATATGATACATAATATAGTCAAACACAACTAGGTTAATTATGTCCCAAGTTTATACACTTCAAAAATTTTATAGTATTTTTAAAGTATATTGATTTATTAGTTGTTTCCATGCTTTAAAAAACCTCTGTTATAAAGCTAAGGAAACAAAGCTTGTTTAGCCTCAGAACAGGGTACGAACACAACCCTTTTGCATCTCATCTCCCTTTCATTTTGCTGTTATATCTTAACTCCAACCCCCCCACTTCCCCAAACCCACCACTCTGGAGTCAAAGATTGCATTTTCTGACTTTTATGCCTTTGTTCTCTATAGCGAAGATGATAATTTTTTTTTTTTTTTAAAGAATATTCATCTACTGGGAACTGAAAAAAAAAATACAATTTTTTCAGAACCACTAAATAAACAGATGAGGAAGGAAGCACGTGATAAAACACAAAAACTTGGTAACGTGTGCACTAATCATCTAGTGACAAGGAAAATAAAACCCTATATGCTCTTTGGAAACTTTAAGAGACACCATCCCTTTGGTTTACCCCTTCCCATTTGCTTTGGGGTTTGATTTTAATGCAAACTAATGTGTTTTTAAACATATTTATTCACCACTGATAACCAAACATAGGGACTGTACTTCTTGGCACAAATTACAAAATGAAACTATTTGGAACAACAACAAATCACAACTCCTCACTAGCACTGTTCTAACAAAGATCGTATCATATTTCTCTATTTAACAAAGGGGGACAGAATATGGAAATAGTTTCCAAAAGGTAACAGAATATTCTTGTTCCTGAAAATCACAATCTAAACCTTAAATATTTAAGGATGAAATTGTGGAGATGCTGCCTTACCTGCTGTCTTTGGAACCACATCAGCTTTCAGCTGTTAAAGAAAAATAAACAAACAAATTAGTAAGTCAGCTTTTTCATACATACATAGAAAAACTACACAGGAAGCTTGTACAACTGAACCCTCTTTGCAAGGTAATGCGCTATCTGAAACCACAAGCCACCCAAAATTCCAAGAACACCTTAAGACTTTCCAAGCATTTGGCTAGTAATTAAAAATATCCCCTCAATACAACTTTTGGCCAGTTAATGAAGAGCAAATTGAGCAGTGTCTAAGGATTCCATTGATCAACACAATAATTTAGCAATAACTAAGATGGACCCCAAGGATCAAAGCCAGTTTGGATACAACTGGAGAGATCAAAGTCTCCCCAGCATAGGGCCATCTGTTGAAATCTACAGAAAAGGCAAAGGAAAAAGAAGAGCAGAAACTGTATATCAAAATTGACTCATGATATTACATACACATTTGTTACCAACAAAAATTTCTGATTTTTTATTAGTATGCATCTTTTTACTCATCCTAAAAATGTATGGTATTATAATTGCCTGGAAGAAGTGACATAAAAATGGCCATATCAAGTTAGACCAAAGTTTTATCTAGTCACACATCCTGACAGTGGCCAGCAGCAGACACCTAGAAACAGCATGGCTGTAGCAAGACGTTAGTGTTCCTTCCCTAGGATGCTCTCCTTGGATGCCTATAATTTGCAGCTGAATCTAACCACAACTTAGCCAAAGATTCAAGGCAAAGCTGCAATACATTCAGATATTCTGTAAATTGGGTACATTAACAATCTTTAACACGGAAGTGAAATGCTGCCACAAGAAATATAGTAAAATTAATACTATTTTTTATAATACCATCCAGCTATTTACTAAATTTCACTGATGAATAAGGAACTTGCAGAGCAATGTTTTTACCTATGACTCCCTCAAACGCTACCTCCTGAGAAGGTGAGAGCTGGTAGCACCCAATTAATTTATATGCTGATACTCTCAATGAAGAAAAATGAATTGGGCTCTAGCCTCAAGGGAAACCCTTTTAGAGAGAACCCTTATAAACTACATTTTAAAAAAAAAAAGAAATCTATCAATACAGACCCAATGCGGGTGCTGGAGGCAGAAGGCCACACTGAATTCCCTCAGTAGGCAGCAATTCAGAAGAACAGCATTCCCTTTCCAGCATCTGGTTCTGGAGCACAACCCTCATTCCTTCCCATACACAACACATTTATTCAGAGGCACGTGCCTGGCCCTAAGGATACGTGGTATACCACAATTAAAGTCTTGGCGCTTATCGTGCTTTTTGTAAGAGCGGAGTATACGGCAGTTTTCCTGTTCAGGCCTTCTTTAAAAGGCTGAGTATTTCAGAAACTGAGTTTTTAAATGATGAAGCTGGTTGCTAGCTGGCTATTGAGCTAGCTGCCAGTTCAAACAAGAGCTACGCAAACGCTTCAATGCACACGAATCAGGAAGCTCAAAGAGGCAGCACCTCAAAAAACTAAAAACTAAGAATCAAACAATAAGCACACAGAAAAAAAAAACAAAGAAAAAACAGGACGAAGCTGGAAGAGTGGCTGAAGACCTCCACGGGCGCGCTGCCCCGGGCACGCCGAGCCCTGGGCGGCCAGGCGAGGGTCCAGCCGCTCACTGACGCGCTGGGGCTTTGGCCGTTTCGTCGCTTCTGGAACCGTGCTTGTTTCTCTCGAGCGAGCGGTACCCTTCAGTAGTGAGTTTACTCTTGTTCAGTATTTCAACTTTCATACTGCGGTTCAAAGTTCTCATGTGCTGAGGCTCCCTGCCACAGTACGGCCCAACCTCCACCTCGGGGGCCGCAGCCACCCCCAAGCACCAAGCCCCACAGACCCGTCCCGCAGGGATGACTTTAGCTACGGACTGCTGCCACAGGCCAGCGTTACCGCGGCAAGCCGAAGCCAGATGTCCCGCTCCAGCCCTCTTCCGACCCCTGCTCGCCTATCTGGGAGGGACGCACCTCACCGCCCTCTCGCCCAGGGAGCAGAGCTCCAGGGGCGGCCGGACAGCGGCTCCTGCAGCCCGGCGAGGGCCGCCACCCTCCCAGGCCCCTCTCACGCCCGCATCGGGGGCGGCTCTACCTTCCCCGCGGCGCCAGGAGCCGGCGCTGGTCCCCGCGCCAGCCGCGCCGCCGCGGGCCTGCCCTGACCTTGCCGCTCACCGGCCGCCATGCCCGGGCGCCCCGCCGCCCTCGGCTCCCCGGGCGCCGTCCCCTGGGATCCGGCGCCAGCTGAGCTGCCGGTAGCCCCCGCCCCGCGGCAGGCCGGGCGCTCCTACCTCCAGCACGACGCGTCCCAGCGGCTGGTTGTCGGCGCCCACGTCCAAGTACACCACCGGGTTCGGCGGGCCGGCACCGGCCCCGCAGCGACCGCGGGCACCGGCCGCCGACATGCAGGCGAGCCCCGGCGGCGGCAGCAGCAGCAGGAGGTCGCCGGGCGGGCGAAGCAGGCGGCGGGCGGCGCTCAGCGCCAGCATGCCGCGGGCGGGCGGGCAGTCTCGCACACACCGGCACCCGCAGGGCACGCGGCCCGTGCCGCCGCGGCCTTTTATGGGCTCCGCCGCGGCGCCACGGCGCCCGCTGGGGGCGGTGGGCGGTGCGCAGAGCAAAATGGCGGCCGGGGACTGTGGGGCAGCGCGGGGAGAGGGGGCCTCGAGTGCCAGGGCTGCCGGTGCCCGCCGGCCGCGGTGCGGGCTCCACCGCGGGGTGCCGGTGGCCGGCTCCGGGCGGGACGGAGGGAGGGAGCCGATGCTTTCCCCTGACAACGGGCCGTTGCGGGCTCCGGCTGCCCTCAGGGCTGCCGAGCGGGACCCATGCTGTTCTTTTGCCGCCTGCCATTTTGCAACGATTTTTAGGGGCTCTTGGGCTTGTTTGTTTGGCTGTTTTAGGGTTTTTTTGCGTATTTCCTCACAGCCGCTTACCCCAGGGATCAACAGTGATGGGAAGTTTCTAAAATTTTGTAATTCTATGGAATACCTTTGGGTTTGTCCCGCAGGCCCCAAGGGGAGCACTTTGGCGGGAAAGGCTGGGCTGCCGCCATCACGCGTGTGGGATAATTGGCTGCAGCGGAGAAATGGGAGTCATGGGCTGCCCATGCAGTGTTACTCACTGACAACACCCAGGGAATTACGTCATGACACATGACAAAACAGATAGGGGTGCCTGAGCACATACCTGTGGTGTCACCCTGGCATCGCAGACCCAGGGTTGCCCATGACATCGTTTCATGGCCTGACTGACCTTGGCTTTGCCAGGAAACCTACCTGAGGGATTACAAAAGTGAGGTAGTAGTAGTCCAGGTTAAATGGTTTATAAAGGAAATATTGTTTATGTTCTATACGAAAATAACAACACTTATCATTTTAGTTTTCCCAACTTAGTAACTTAGATCAAAATACTTAGTACATATTTTGGTCATATTAAGATATTATTTTGAAATCCTCTTCAGTTGCCATCCTGATTCTGTATATAAAAACTTCCAAAAGTTTTTCAAATTCTTAATGTCACAAAATGTCTTTGGTTTGGTCCTGGACTGTGAGGTCAAAGAAAGCTCTTCCATCAGCATACCAGCAGCAGGACAACTCCTCTCATAAGCCAGTATACGTTGTCTCTAAAAAACTAGTCCTGTTGGGATATTTTACAATCTGCACACATTTTATTTCATCCAAATAATTAGTGGTGCAGTTCCACACTGCTAGGTGAACCACAACCTACCATTACTGTATCAGCAGTTCTTCAACCAGCAGTCATATCACTAATGCAAGCCCACTAGTATCAGAGACCAATTCTTCTTCATTGAAAACAAGCAGGAAAAGAAGTTCTGTTCTCCACGACAAGCTCATGCAAGTGTGCTTACACCTACAGTTCTGACCCACTACCCGCAAACAAGGGACACCCAGGATGCCTGATGCTTTTAATGTATGATAAACCTTGCAGTTAATGGGACACAACTGAACCAGAGTCTCTGCAAAATGAACTCTGCACATACATGACATTCTGTCTGCTTGCTCTGCTCTTTCAGCTTCCTAAATGGAAATAGGATTTCTATTAAGATATTTCTAAAAGGGATGCATGGTTTTATACAGATTTTTTTAAGGCAGTAAGTCACCAAAACTAAACAGCATTTAACCATAGCACTGCAGGCTACTCTTGTTAAACATTATAGCCCTTGAATGTGGGAAAATAGTTCCTAAAGTGATTCTTCAAAAAAAAAAGAAAGCCAAGGGTGATTCTAGTAGTTATGCACCTGTAATTTTCACATTCCATGTCTTATAAATTAAGTTATTTTAATGAAGGTTAGAGTAATGCAACCATATAATACAGTATGACAGAATCACACAAAGACAGGCCCTACGCGAGGAATAGTAAACTTTCAATCCCGCCTAAGTTCTTTGTTGTGAAGCAGCAAAGCGACTTCACTGAATCGTCAGAAAGCTGTCAAACAAGGATTACAACGTACAATTACAGATGCCTGAGAAATCCTACATGAACACCGTTTTTCAGGCACACGCTCCAGAGAGACCCATACTTCGTGCCCATTAAGTGGAAGGACATCAGGGATAAATTTAGCAAGTTAAGAGTTTTGAGATAGCAATTCAACATCTGGCGGTATTGTAGGGATGACTAGAGCACTTACCGTGCTTTATAACTACAGAACCCTATTAAGCTATGCCAAAGGGTCTATCTTGTCCCGAATCCTGTCTCAAAGGAATGCCTAAGGTAGAGTGAAAACAGGGGAGGGGTGTGTTACAGGCCAGTATGCTTTCAACATCCTACTGCTTCCACTTCAGAGAACTTCCCGAGTTGGATGCGACTTTGGTGTGTAGTAATCTTTTTTTTTTTATTGTGTACTTACGCACTCATTGGACCTGTCGTCTAACTCTTAGCATCAGCAACTTCCTTGGCAATGAATTGGAAGCTGCCCTTCCACAGGCCTGCTGCCCAGCGCATCAGGAATCTGTTTTGAATATTGCTCCCATTAGCTTCATCTAATGTGCCCTACTACTTCTACTGGAGGAGACAAGTTGATTGGTATCCATCTTTGTCATACTGTGCATTATTTTAGACCTACATCTTTTCCCCACTCATTCATTTATTTTCAAGACTGAAAAGTCACAGCCAACTCAATTATTATTTATAAGAAAGCTGTTCCATGTCTTTGGGATCATCTTTATTGCCCTTCTCTGAGCTGTTTCCACTTGTATGGATTTTCTGAGATGAGGGTATCTTTGCACAGTATCCAGATAGGGGTGAACAATGACTTTATACATACAGTGCCATGATGGTGTTTTCATTCCTTTACTAATAATCCAAAGGTGATTTTTTTTTTTAAACAGTAGCTAAATCAGTATGCATTTTCTTGTTGTATCCTTTCAGCTTCAAGTCCATTTTTGGAAATGATAAATTCACTTAATCTAAGCATCAATCTGCTTATTCTCTAGTGACCATAAGAAACCTCACTCTTTTTAATGTTGTTTTAATTGTAGTAGCCACTAGAATCCCAAACCAAAATTAGCACGCTTGGGTGTTAAGTTCTGTGCATACCTATAACACAGACAGTTCTGGCCCTGAAGGATTTATTATTTAATAAACAAGACAAAAGATGAGCAAAAGAAAATACCATCTTATTTCACATTTGGGAAACACTGGCAGAACAGCTTTGAACTGTTTTGCTAAGAGTTCACAGGCATCTTTGGGAGAGCAAACAATGCAGTTTTCCTCATTTGCAGGCCTTGGTGAAAAGGGCAAAACAACTCTCTTTCAGAGTGGTGTGTTTTTTATTTGGGAATATGGACTGAATTATTATCTCTAGACTTACACAATAAAGATACTAAATCACTCATTATAGTCTACTCCTGCAGTCAGATGAGTTAAAACTCATGCAGACAGCATGACTAGGAACTTTTGAGTTACAGTGATCACTTTCCAAGGACAGAAAAAATGCTCCAAAAACTCTGTCAAAACCCACCCTTGATCACTACTAAATAAGGCTTAGCGCTAGCTCAGCAAACTGAAATTATTTTAGAGGAGCTTTGAACACATCCGGTTGAAGATATGTTCGTCATTGAAATTCTGCAACATCTGGCTAGGAGATAAGTACATTTGGCTAGAAAACGAGGGCACCTGGCATCCCTGCGCTGTACAAGATAGGCAACAGAATGTGGAGGCACAGACAAAAGTCAAGATAGATGCTTCAGCAGAGCCATCAGGGAGATGGGTACCCGCCCTACAGATTTCATCATTCTCTCTCCCTTTCCCCAGTCTCAAAAGACAATATAGAAGTTGCAGATGGATAAACAAGGATTTGATATAAGGATTTGATAAACAACTTTATATTATAAGTTTCTAAATAGGTATTTTTAGAAACACACCTACTAAAGGACCCTTCTTATGTCCTAGCAGATAAATTCCTGCATAAGAAAAAGAACCTTAAATGATACAATAATAGTATTTCATATTGATACGTTGCTTACAACTTAAAAGTCTTCATAAACAAGACGATGAGGTAACTGAGTAAATATTACCACCATTGTGGTAAGATGGACAGGAAACAACAACAGTGGTTAAGTGACTCTTCGAAAGAAACAGAAGGAATAAATGCTTGAAACACGACCTAAATTTGGTGATTTTGATTTCAAGTGGCTTGAAATGGTGTTACCTCCCAGCAGACAGACACTGCACTGGTAAAAAGGTGATAACGCATTCGTGATTCTAACTGTCTGACTGCATGCCTACTTGTTTGTGACACGTGAATGTAGGTTAATTGTATTATTCAATCTTGGATTGCTGCTGTTGGATTGATGTTGGCAGTGTGGCAAGATCACATTTTACAACCTACCAACTGCAAGATGCAACTACATGCAACTCACCTTCGTCTGTGGCACACTTTGATATGCTTAGACCATGCAAATAAAAGCTCAAATATAGACTGCAGCAATCTACTATTAAGTGGGTTTCACATGAACATCACTTGATGCAGGGAATTCCCATGGTATTGATTTTAAGAACCCTTGCACATTTGGGACCTAATTACCTTAAGGACCCTGTTAATCTGGACTGTTAGTAAAGGGAGAGGTCATACAGGGACTCAGCTTGATTTTAAGTGGGGAGAGCACGAATTTGCAGTGGGCATTCCCACCCTCCACCTACAAAGCCTGGATGTGCTGCACTTCAAAACACTCAGCGTAATTTTTTCTTCAAGGTTTTGGCTAAGGTAGAAGATGAGTTGAGAGCTGGAAAGGATATCTGTGATATGCATTTATTTATGAATGGGGACTAGAGTGGGGGAGATGGTGAAAGACCTTTCCATTACACTAAGTGATTGTAGCGTGAAATTAAATCATACAAGAGCTCAAAGGGCATACTGTAGCCACACAGGTAGCATTTACAGATAAAAGGAAAAAATGCTAATAAATATTTCCCCCGGTCAAGGTTTCCTCTTAGGAACTTGTAGTAACCCAGCTCACAATGTGAACCTTCTCACCAGCACACACTGTACATAAAGGAGGAGTTTCCCCACATGACTTCATACTAATTACCTACAAATAGTCATACAAGAAAAACCTCAATCCACTCATGCTCTTTACAGCCGTGATTAGCATTTTCGTTTCACAAGTTCTGAGTGACATTGCTTCCTCGGAATTCATTACTCAATCTCCCTGCATAATGTATGGAAACTCACTGCTAATATGTCAGATTACACAGCACCTTTACGCAGTGCCCAGGGCACCTTGCACCTGCCTGCAGCTTCTCAAAAGATTGTCCATACACCACTACAGCTGGTCCATGAACATTTACGGATAGATCATAACAGCCTGGCGAGGCATGTAGGACATTTTAAATGTATGTTTTTAGGCTGCAAGAAAAATGCAGCTATTGCTCCCAGTGGACTCACCAAGCTTCAGGACGTCTAGGTAGGTGGTTTGTCTGTGGGTGGGTGGGGAGATGCTTTGCATACTCATGAAACTGTACAGCAGAAGTTACAGGAGCCCTTCTATCTTCTAAAACACAGAAATTTCAATTATAACAGAACTTGAAATTTATAGGGATCAGTTTATTTACTTGTGAAGTACCACCTCTGGTCTGAGGAACAAGTAAAAAGGTAATAGTATCAGAAATACTTTCAGAATTTATTAGTCATGCTATTTCATCTTGTATGAGTAAGATGAGTCTGGAGCTTGGGATGATCTTCCTGAAAATGGAATTGCCTGAGAATTACTCATCAGAGGAGACTCTTAGCAGCTCCTTCCCGGGGAGTGGAAGTCAGCACCGCACTGGCCCCCTCTCCAGCCCCAGAGGCTGTTGCAACACCCACTTGCATGGAAACCTACATCTGTTCTCTCACCACTGCCAGCTCCTGCCGTGCCTCGTCTTGTCTCTTGCTGTGTGACTCCATTGACCAGGTCTTGTTTCTGCGATACAACAAATATATAACTGATAAAACCAAAACCAGAGGAGTACTGACACTTCCTATAATCGCTCTCAAGAACGCTAGAAAATGCAGCCAGGTGAAAGAAAGGGGAAGAACATCACACATTTAGCATTCTAAGACTGACAGCGTGGTAATGTGACATTCTAGGTTGAGGTGCATTTTAGAAGTTAATTTTACTTGCAACTCAAGTGGGAAATGGTTGCAGTGTTCACAGAGGCACAGGGCCGTGTGGGACCCGTGGTCCCATGCAGCACATCACCAGCAGCACCCCAGATGCCCAAATATATGTTTTTCGTTCTCCGTCCCTCCTATAGTACTTGATTTTTTTGAATTATTTTCTCTCATGGGTCTTTGGTTCAATTTGGTCCCTTTTCTGATCTTTTCCCCTCCCCAATATTTAGCAGGTTTCTACACAATTATTTTCCTTACATTGTCATGTCTTCATGACCTTTCTTCTCTACGCTGTTTCTTCTGCCTGGTAAAGCCTTGGGTTTTCCTTGAATTTGTCTTGTGTGTAAATCTGAATGATGACTCTCTGAGGTAACAGCTGCCTCTGTACCTTGTACAAGATGAATTAGCCTGTCTGCACTAAACTAATTCTAACAATAATCATAGTTTTGAGACATGTTTTTTAGTTGTACAACTTCACAACAGGAGTTGAAAGCTAAAAATGGTCAGATAGCATCAGTTGGCACAAGAATCACCCAGAAATTAAAAGCTTCACAGATGTAACAACACTAAAAAAATTCCACCAGTTCTCCTAATGAACAATTCTGCTGGAACCAACCTCACAATACAGAATCTCTCAGATTCCTTTCTGCTTTTTTGTAATTTCACTACAGAAAGGATTGCTTACCATCGGCATATAACAGCATTAGCATTAGCTAGCATGGAACGTTATGACATACTTATATGACGTAATGGCATGTGACAATCATCTGAATACACAGTGTCCCACCAACTGAGCTAACAAGTTGTCAGATGCAAATTAACATGTGTCACGTTTACAATTGAAGAACATTTTTGGATAATGAAATGTTTGGTGAAATACTTAAAAGCTCAGGGTAAGAATTTCTATTAGCATTTAGAGGAGTTAGGAGTCTAGGTTTCCTTAACTTTGATTCTGTCTCGGTGTCACTCCTGCGCATTTTGCCATCAATTGACAGTGGTGATATGAAAGTAATGCTTCTTCCCAGGGGGACCATCATTCATAATTTAGAATGGAAAACTGCTAGCCAAATAGGATTTCTTGTGAAGCAACATATTCTGCATAGCTTTATGAACTGGGTATTTTCACCAGTCACTAACTAGGACAGCTAATCAGACAGGTACATGGGTAAGTCCAAAATTCACTGATTTTGCATGTCTTAAAAATGTACAAAATGTACATTCTGAGAAATACAGAAGCAACAAACAAGGAGAAAATGGCCATTGATTATAAATTTGAAACATAAGAATAGTTGGTGAAAATTTGAATAAAATTAAATATGCATTAAAACGCCAATAAGACTTTAACTCCAGTGTTTCATTAAATAAGTGGGAGGTGTTTCAATAGTTTGCTTTTTCTAGTGTTTGACTGTTAAAATTTATTAAAATTAACAATCTGTCTCCATGTTCACAATAATCCATGTGTTGATATGTGAACAAGGTGACAAATGAAACTAACTGTTCCAGAATAGTTCAACAAAATCCAAAACCACAACATAATGAAACAACTATGGACAAAAAGGAAAGTCTAGATTGTAAGATTCAATTAAAAATGTAATCGGTCAAAACTCTGACCTAGGGAAAAAACAGAATTGGTAATCCCAAAACTCTCAGAATGTCTAATAAAGCCAAAAAGTATAGAGAAACCAGTGTACTTAAAAGTTGTAGATACTAGTGTTTCTAGAGGAGCTAACTTTATTGTGTGTAACTGGATCTATCAAAAAATATGCTAATTAGAAAGATACTGGACAAACCAAGCAGACATACTCAATAAACAGGGAAAAATCTTAATCTCCTCTAGTCCACACACTTAGAAGGTTTTTAACAGAAGGATAGACTTAAATAGTAGAAGCAATTATGATGATTTAGGCAAGGAGTTTCTGGAAATACAGATGAACTATGTAGCAAACAATCCAGTAAGTCCATCTGTACCATGCTGTATGCTAACGCCTGTAGGAGTCATGACTAATTGCTGTCTCCTTGCTTTAGAAAAGAAGTTGCGTAATTGATTAGGTTCCTTGTAGACTATTTTTACTTTCCCCCTGGAAAATCCCCTGTAGGTTGATGGAGACAAGATACCTCAGCAAAAGATTTCGGAGGTCTGTCTGATACAAGAAAAACCCTGTGTTCCTTTTAAAGAGAACAAATGTGAATAGTGCATTGACACAGTGACAGACATTAGGAGTAATATCCCACATAGAGTCGGTAGGATTTCAGTGACACAGAAGGTGGAAAACTGTAATAAGGTGACATGCTGGTAGTAATTCAAAATGTAAAAAAGAAAAGTAATTGTTCATGACTGGAACTTCACAATACAGGAAGATTTGTACAGACTTGGAATTCAAGCAGATAAGAGGGAAGTGGGTTCTGGTTAAATATACATCCAAATAAAAGACTAGGTACACAAATGTAAAAATATGTTGATGAGTTTTAAAGGGAAACCGAGAGGGATAACAAATGAGAACATTACATATAGCATATCAGGTGAGAGTTGTACAATTGTTTTATATGCTGTCTAGCTTACTTTACAGGAAAGCAAGCAGCTCTATCTACACACAGAAGTCGCATCCCCATTGTCCAAGCAGAAAACAAACGGGGTCCTTCTTCCGTGTTTCTAATTGTTTTCAGTCTCTTGCTCCTGTAAAAGGCATGATGAAGTGCATGGCAACAGAATACAAAGGGCACACCGAAAATAACGTGGTTCGGAGATCCATACCGATTGGAAAGAGTAGAGAAAAAACATAGGAAATAACGAGTGTTCTGAAGTTGTTCAACAATTGATAAGCACACTGATAAGCAGAGAAGTCATAGACAGATACTCATGTAGTCGCTGCCTGGAAGCACACGCAGAGCGCACGATGCACAGAACACACTGCCAGAACGCGGGACGGGAGACAGCGGCATCAACTGGATACCCACATCGTACCTATCCTGGGGTCCTCAGGTGACATCTGGGAGAAACTCCGCTTTCAGAATTGTCGTAGCCTCCTCAGACTTCAAAGTAAGCTGGAAAAACATGCAGCGCTTAAGGACATCACTCGAGCTCTTCATACTTTTCTCCTTCCGTACAGCGCCAAAGCGGGTTTGCACAATGTTGCGCTAACACTTCTTGGAAGCTTCCAGGAAAACAGAACACCAAAACCAAAACATTAATTAATTATTGGCTGGAACGGATAAATATTTTTTCTGTTTCACTATCAAGTGCGCTGTAACTCAGTTTTATTACATTATCCTAAAAGCCCATTGTAATGGGTAGTGCCAGCAAGGAAGGCAGAAGTTCAGAGTCAGAAACAAATGATTTTTCCCAATATTGAGGAAAAAAATCTCTAGTCTACATTTTTTTATATATATCTGTATGTATATTTGTGTGTATCTCAAACAACAATAAGGACTTGCATCCTCATGGAGCTGTGGAGTAATTGCTGTATCTCAGTTACATGCTTGTATAGATACTCATATTCTGAAATGGTTAGGTTGTTCCGATGTATTTGAATGCATTTCAAAGGTGTGTTTAGACTAAACACTTCCACGAATGCCATATACAAATACAGAGATGCTCAGTAATTCTCTATCAAAACAAGTTCTCAGATGCAAAGACTGGCATCTGTGGCCAAGGCTCACTATGGGTGCAGAACTCCGCCGGGACAGGATCTGTGCATGCCACAGCTGTTGTTGATACGAACGACCCTGTGTGTATCCCTTGTGTCACAATTCAGTCTGCTTACAGTTGAACAGGCAGATAAATTAAGCAGACTTTGTAACTCAAAGGCTGCATTTTGAAACCAAGTCCTTCAACTTTAAGATGGGGATGCATTAAAAAAAAAAAAGCTCATTTTAGTCGTCTTCCAAGGTCACTAATTTCACTTTAAAGACGGGCTCCAATTGAAAGACACATATCAAACTCATGAGGGTTTAAAACAAAGACACGGCTAACCATCTACTGTGTTGGATGTTTAATCCCTCCACACGTGCCAACACCAGAGACAAGCCCTCCTTTTCCATCACTCATATCATGCGAAGATTTCATTTCAAAGTAACTGTTACTTGTTCAGGTGATATGCAGCGCCCTGCGTACTGAACTGCAAGTCACCAATACCTTGCTTGGCAGGGACTTTGCTCTATGTGACCCCGTGCCTATCAGTAAATTTGCATTCATAATTTTTTATTCTGTGTCTCTTCCAGGGTGGTTCACGCCTTTCCCTTCCTGCAGCAAGTCCCGCTCCCTGAAAAGGTACGTCCTGCGCAACTGACTTCCACATCAACACAAACCAGGGAGGCCAAAAGGGAAGTTGGTTGTTTCAGAAAGAAACTCAAAATTTACAAAGCAGCTGCCAATTAGCCAGACCTTAATTTTGCAAATTTATTTAGGAAAAAAAAAAAATTAACATGAGCAAATGAGAATACTTCAGTGTTACAACAGAGTATATAAATGTCTAGCAATAGTCAAATAATTTGATCTTTAAATACAAAATAACCACATGAACACCTAATATACAGGTTTCATCTGAATACATATTTATTAGATAAATATTAGGTTGTCACATCATCTAACTACATACAGTTTTGCAAGACTAAAAATCACAATTATTTTTTCTGACCAGTTCAAAGTATGAAATGATTGCATTGTACTGTACATACAATGTACAAACAAAGACAATGGCCATTTTTGCATGTTACTTCAGATTGTACTTTTTTTTTTTTTAATTCTCCTCTGATCGTGATATCAAAAATTGTATAAAGTATGAATTTGGTTACAATTTTTTTTAATCCCCTTATTTTTCTTCATTATTTCTGTAGCACCCTAAAAATACACAGGTGATAGACTAGTACACATAAGCTAAATATTACATGTAGATAAAACAAAACAAAACAAAGGATCAGAGTATATTACAGAAGTGAAAGTGAAACAAATGCTGAGACTCCACAAACGCTAACAAACAGGATTCATTTTCCACATAAGATGGAGCTTCAAGCTTTTTTTTTCCTGCAAAATAAAAACAATGCACATTCCAAGGAAAATGAATGCATTTCTGTTAACATGTCTCTATTTGTCATTTACATATGTACAGCTGTCCCTTGAGTCTCCGCTGCAGACATTGGCGTGTATCTGTCAGTCCTATAATAATGTCTTGGCAGCAGAACTGTAGATCTCTGTGGGTTCTTTCCCAGATGAACTTCCATAGGGAAACAATTAAAAAGTAAACAAAAAAAGAATAAAAATACTACTGGAATTTCATATAATAATTAAGCTTTAAAAGAAATGACTGTGATTACCCTATTTGCTAGGTTTTTTTCTCTAAACTTTAATACGGCAGTGAACAGATTAAAAAAATAACTAAATTTTCATTTAGAAGCTTTTTCATACTGACTCCACTATACAGTACCTGATTTTAGCTGACAGGTAAGTTTTAAAACTGTCTCAAATGTCCAACGTTTGGGTGATGGGTAAAAATTGTATTTTCTCTCTTAAGTTCTGCTTAGAAACCAAACGTTTCTGTAAGCTTAAAAATGTCAACCGTCCACTTTAGTTCTCTATTACTGTACAAAGCAGATGCAAACACTGCTCCAAACATATTGCTAATATCTATGGGGTTTTTTTCCCTTTATGCTTTCCAACAGGTACTTTTAAATGATACATTTTAAATACTACCAGTTAGCAAAAGGTCAATCCTTAACATACCTGGTTTAAAACACTAATGTTTTATTTAAGAGAAAAATCATTTCAGGTGACTAACTTAGCTGCTCAGGAATCAGTGGAGGGTAGAACATTAAATAGAATCAATTAAAAAAATCTGAGCAACCAGTTCCAACTAATAGTGAGAAATCTTCTTTATTCCCAAACCTATGGCTTAAGAAACTCCTCCCCCCTGCCCCCCAACAAAAAACCCCAAACTCTAAGGGCATAAAAAGTCAGTTTATCATTAGCCACCCCTGCAAATGACTTCAATACCTATATAAACAATGCAGCGAAAATACAGGGGGAAACTACTACAGTAAAATGGCTGCAAAACACATCTGTAACTGAAGAACGGTCTTTCCTACGAATTGTGTGATAGCAGCACCACACCACAACCATACTACCATGTAATACACCAAGGTATCTTTAATATTCTGCAGAGATCCTCTACAGGTTGTCAAGTCTACATAAGAAAAAAGACACTTCTAAGCAGAATAAAATATACTATACTGTTTCCCTCCCCCACCCACCAACCAACATCCCTAAGTGTTACAGTGCCCCAGTTTCAGAGACCGGAGCACCAGTATAGTGGTATAAATACGGTACCTTACATACTTGCTGCTTGCCTTAGTGCACCTTTACCTGTTCAGACAGCTGGTTCTAGGTGTTCTGCTCACTTGGGCAAACAAACATTACCAGCCCACAATCACCCGCAGTCAATGAACATTGGTCGGTTAGTTGGGTTGTGTTTTTTTTTTTTTCTTGCCCTAGGCAATCACTTATTAATATGTTTTCACGACAGAGCTGGGCCCTGATTGTCCAGGTACTGCCTGATGTATCAATTCATTCATCGTATAAATGGATATGAAATTTGGGATAATTTATCAAAAGGAAACAGGGGGAAAAAACCAGAAAAAAAACCAACTCCCTTATTCTGTTAAAGAACCCTCAATTTTCTTTTTTAAAAAAGGAACCATATTTTTCTTCAGACAAGGTATTTAAAAACACCAGCAAAAGTATAACCAGATCATGAAAATGTTGAATATTATCAAAGACGATACTAAAATATTCACAAAGATATTTACAATAGCAATTCTTAAAATAATTGATTTTGCATAATGAACAGCGCCTTTCTTAAAAAAACTTGAAACAGGAAAAATATAAGTGTGGGACCATCTCTACATAATATGTTTGACAGATTCAATACTCCTACTGGAAAATAAAAGAACTAAACCGCCATTTCCTTTAATATCTACAGCAAGGTGCTGCTGACTAGCATATATATATCATGACGCATGTACAGCAGTAGTGGGAAATGTTAAAAAGAGCAAAATAAAACAAAAACCGCAAAGAATTTACAAATATGACTTTGGTGAGGAAAGCAAATCCAGAGTTGTAAGCACAGAGCATGCCATTTACAGCATTGCAAGCTAAACACAAGGGCTAGGAAGCTATCTCGTCAAACCGACAGGAACAAACAAAATTTTGCCTGGCACTTCAGTTTAAAATGTATTGTGGTGAGCAAATGAAGGGTGTTTGATTGGATTTGGGATGAGGAAAAGGAGTAGGGTCAAATATGCTTTAGTAACAAAAAGAAATGAAACCAATAACTGTACAGTGAGCAAAAGCTGAAATGTTGCACCACAAGGGCAAAGTTGGCACACATGCACTTCTTACACAGCTACTGTACATCATTTATAAGAGAGAGAGAGAGAGAGAGAGAGAGAGAGGAAGAGCACAGAAATGGGCACAGAAGCAATAGGAAGCTCATGCAGGAGCAGCAACCACACGAGAAGCACAGATCACAGGGGCAAGACAGTGATTATGGCAGCAGGGTCTCTTGAGGGCAGTAGCAATCTACCGACAGTTACTTATTCTCCCCATGCCCGGTCCTTCAGGAGAAAGAGATCATCCCGGCAGCCAAAGTTTAAAAAAAGAAACTGAAGGAGGAGAAAAGAAAAAGGCTGAATTGTCTGTAACAATCACAAAAACGGAACGGAAAGCAAAATAAAAGTGAAGCTGTAAGATATCTCTCCAAGGTCAATGCACCTTCTCAAGCCGATTATTAAAAATAATTATGCAGATAGTGATGTTACTCTCCCTCCATCCTGCAATGATTTCCTGTCTGCCTTCAACCCAGCTTGTCTTAGTATGTATTGTGCAGTACAGACAGTGACACAAATGCTTGGGGCACCGAAGGCTGTAGGTAATAATCAGGAACAGTTTGGTTTGCATCCCCCCTCCCTCTCTTTTCTACTCCATATGGCATACATGGCAAAAAGATCTGTTACAGCAATCTCAACAGCTGGAGGTTAACACAGCCACAAACGGTACTGATTTGAAACCAAAACCACAAAAAAAATCCCTAAACATTGCAAACTTTTTTTAAAATTATTTTTCCTGGGTGTTTCCAATCTGTGTGTTTGGCCAGAGGAATCCTCTGCAAAGAGGTGGTTAAGATTCCTGCGCTTGCAGAAATACCAACACCCACGGCTGCAGCCTGGGAATTCTCAGGACTTGGTTACTGAAGTTGCATTAGCTAAACTGCTGGCTCCCTCCAATGGGCCTGTATGTCTTCCCTATCTTTGCCACTTGACTGTAGGATTTGTGCTTTTTTGAGCTTTGTATGTGTTTTTGGTTTTCTTTTTGTGTGTGGCCAGGACAATCACTCCAACGCCAACTTGTGGTTGGAGGGGGGCAGAGAGGAGGTGGGGTGGAGGGAGATAAGAGTTTCAAAAAAATGGAAGAACACACATTGGAAGGACACTCTGAGACGGGTCAATTAAAGACAGTTCCATTTTGTTGCCTTTTCTTCCCTTGCCAAGATTCGTTTTTGCCAAGATACTTCACACTATGTTTATCACAGAACTCTCTCTCTAGAGGCTGAACAACAAATGGGGTTTCCAATAGCTGCACAACTGTCTATGCTTCTTTGTCACGTGTAGCACGGCAGACTCGGAAATTACTGCATTTATTTATTTTTTGTATTTTTTTCTCCCGTCACTTCGGCAGTCTTTGAAGCTGAGAAAAGAAGTTCTGAGATGAAGAAAGCAAGGAGTGCACCATTGCATCAAGTTGTGAGTTTTTTTTCTTCTCTTGTGGAAAAGGAGTGTTAAGATTCCTCGCTGTGCAGCCACACACATGTGAACAAGTGAAAGGGATGGGAGAATACACATGGTTTCAGTTGTTCTCAAAGAGAGACAGAAGGTCATCATTGCTATTGCTTGGCAAATCAGGAGGATCCAGGTACGAAAGCAGCTCATCTGGATTTGTGAGTTCTGGAAGCAGCTATAAAATATAAAGATAAAAGGAAAATTACAGATAACAGAAACACAATTGAGGGAAAAAAGGGATTAAACACCACACATTTCTGGAAACTGTCTTTCTATGTATATATCCAAATAAATCGGAAGGCAGTGACACAAATCTAACACCCTAAGATGATGCAGTAGCCACTTGTTTGTGAAAGTCTGTATTGCTGTTTTCACCTGTGAATTACACTACCATCTCAGTTAGGGTTTCTCAATCAACCTGCCTGTCACAAAGTTTATCAATAAACAAAGCATATTTCCTGGCTAGTGATGCTGATGAAAAATTCTCAATAAATGCTCGTTATGTATGTTAGTTTCATGTAAAACACTGAATAAAAACTTGAAACATGCAGTTTGAGTAATACGTATTTGAGCTTTAAGGTAGATCAACAAAGACTGGTCTACCTGACTCGCACACGTCAGTGTGATGATCACCTGAAGGCTGCACCCCTACAGAAAGAGGCAGTCCTGTCCTCTCCTCACCCCTCAGTCACCCCCTAATGCCTCTGTGTGCTGATGTAAGCTCTGGGGCAGTGAGCTGGAGCAGGGAACTCACCCAGGGTTAAAACTAGCCCAGAAAGAAGGAAAAAAAAAAAAAAAAAAAAAGAGGAAAAAACCCAACTGAGACAGAGTACGGGGAGAGGAGTGGCAAGGCAGGTGGGCGAGTCCTTTTCCTTTCTGTGGCAGCGAGTTTACAGTGTTGGAAGTACTTACTCAACTACAGCATCACATGCCATTCCAGACATTTTAAATGGTCAGGGGCATAACACCCCATGCAACAGAAGATGCACTAGTCTCCACAATGTTTTAAAGTATCAAAAGGAATAGCTGGGGGGGGGTTATTTATATTTTTATTAATACTGTGTTTCAAACAGAAAATCTTGTTTTTCCAACTGTCACTCAGATTCTTTTTGATCTGACAGATAACAAGCAAATCGTAACTCCCGGGTTGTGTACCAGGCAATGTTTCAGCTTTATTCTGCATCTTGCCATATCCTAGTCAAAAGTAAAAGCGTCATACATAAAAAATGACAGGGAAGAGTTTGTAATACACTCCCTTTATATTCAGTGTTGTGTTAAAGCAAAGACAGAAAACAAACTTGAGAAATTAATTTTAAGTTGTTCTATGTTCTCAAATATTATAAAATTGAAAGCTTGACTGCATCACATTTAGCATGCAAATATTATATTTATATGCTTCTATTACTCCTGTGCAAATGCAGCTTCATCTTCTAATGTTATATGGATGAACATATTTTTCAATAAGCTAAACGTGAAATGCAGAAGGAAGTTTATTACTTCCTAAGCATTTTGAAAAAAATGCAATGTCAAGTTTACATAAACAGAATCTCCTAGAAGGAATGCTTTTCTTAAAATACCGCCTCCTTTTATTCATGGTAAAAATGCTATTGGCATAGACTAGACTAATATGAGGCTTTTAAATGTATTTCACCTGCTGTCATAATTTTTGAATGAATACTTCGTACAGAAGCCCAAAAGAAAACTGTGGCCCCACCAAATGTGTAGAAAGTAAAAAATGGTTGAATTTGTCCTTTGATTTTACAACTCAATTCTGAAAAATTTAACATAATGTCTCTGAGACTCATTCTTGTATACAAGGGATATTTTAAAAACTTTTTTTAGAAAGGTGAAAGTTTTAAACAATATGCTCAGTATCTCTGAAGATGAAGTCTTCTAAGTTGAGTGTGACCTCAGCTTGCCTCGGTCGGAGGGGCCAGGCAGCACAGCCTGCCTCCTGCCCAGCTGGTGTGAAAACCAGAGACCTCAGAAAGGCTTGCTGGGTGTTGAGAGACAGAGGAGCGCCAGGGGCTGCGCAGGAAGATGGGGGCAAAAGCTATGGGAATATGCTAGGCTTAGAGGCAGAATTTGGAGAAGTGCACCCAGTGCTCCTGAAGTGACTACTTGAGAGGTCTAACCAGTCATTTGAGTCTTGTGCCTTTGCTGTCTTGGGTGTAAGTGCAGATCAGCTGTATCTCTATCTATACACGGTATATCCTTTAACCCAGGTTAAACCTAAGACTGCATCACAATGAAGTCCTAAAGAATTAATGTGACCGTGTCAGCAGGGAGTGGACCAAGTTGCCCATGGTACAGTCCCCTGTTTGGTTTGCTGCATGGGACTTTATTCAGCCTGGTTCCATAACACAGCCACTGAAAGTTAAACCCATTAAAATAATTCATCTGATCATGACTGAGCTCACAGATATTTCAAAGAACTATATTCCCCACACTGTACAGCACTTGCCTCCTCATTTAGCTAAGATAACTTCAGCCTTCCATTGAGAACCCAGCATGCCTCCATCAGTGATAACCACAGTACGGTGATAAATGTACAGGTTTTTCTACTTTGCTTTTCACTGAGGAATGAGTGCCTGACCTGTAACAGCATACTTTATGTTGCTTAAATATTTGAAGAAAAAAATGACATTTTTATTTCACCTATTAATATTGCTTATATGGTGTCCTTAAGGGTTCAGAACTCTAACTGCCACACGAACTATCGTTCCCAAAGGATGTGCACGTAACTGCGTTGCATGACACGGCAGCACTCTGGTTCAGATAGAAGTTACTTCACTGAGCACTGTTCCTGTAACTGGAGCATCCATCCCTCCCTTAACCCCTTCTCTCCCCTCTGCGAGGCTACCTGCCGGGACAGTGCTCGTGTGTGACAGGGAAGACATAAGTATACAGCAACAGTAAATACAGATATAAATCTGAGGCACAGAGGTGAACATTTCTCTGAGAAAATTACACTGTGCAGCAGCAGACTTTAGAACAGACAGAAGATATACATATGGGAACGCACGACTCAAACAAAAATCCAATCCTAGTGCTAAGGAATTTATATTTCAGGAGGTAGGTGGTTAACCAGAGAGATACCTCAGATAATTCACTTCCGACTCCACTGAATGGATGGTAAAGAGACGGAATATTACTTTTGGCCTTAAAACTAGGTTTATCTTTGTTTAGTTGTGAGCTGTCTCCCATAGTGGCTAAGGAGGCAGGAGACGTCCTGGTTGTTTATTTTCCCATGTGGCACACCAGGAGGAAGAACTTGTGCTGCTGAGCTACCCGCACGAGTGGCTATGGATGGGCAAATGCTTTTGGCAGCAGGGAGCAGGGACAGTGCCACGGGGTGGGCCAGCACAGATCCCCCTCCCACTGGCCAGGGCATGCTGCAGGGCTCAGCGTGCAGCTTGCTTGGCAGAGCTCCGCCACAGTCAGAACCACACACAGCTGCGTCCTTCCTCTTATTCAGGCACTGTGATGGCTTCAGGGTCTAGATGAACACATGGGAGCCCCTGTCCAGCGATGAGGGGGAAGGTAGGAGATGGCTCCCAGCCTGGTACCTGAACTGCCGTCTGAAGAAATGCCTGCCGTGGTGCTAGGAAGAGGCTATGGCTTACGTGCCACGCAGCTGCTCAAACTGTTCTCCCAGCAAGCCAGGAGCGCCCTGTCACCTCGGTTGCAGCACCTGCACCCATGTACCAAAGCATGAAAGGATGGCATGTGCTGTGGAAGCGGCTCCCTGTCCCCACGCCCTCCCTGCCCTCCCGCCGCGATGCGAAGCACACGCTATGGCAGGCAGATGATAGTATGACACAGACTTACATCCAGCGAGGGCTCCGGCATGTCAGGTGCTCCCTGTCCACCAGCCTGACCCTCTAAGGCTGAGGAGGGATTAAAGGTCAGGTCACTGTGTGGATGGTTGCTAGAAGCGGCCGGGGGCGGCTGCCGGGACTGCTGGGTAGGAGGCCCGCTGTGATGTAATGGCTGCCCTGACTGGCTGCTGGGGTGAGGGACGTGCAAACCTTGCTGCATGGAAGTATGGGACTGATCAGTGCTGCCGGGATGAGGGATCTGCGGAGGAGGAAAAAAGCAGGAAAAGAAAGTGAGGCCACAAGGTACAGTGCTCGCAGTGCCTGACTCTGTAACCGCATGTTACAAAAAGAAATAACTTAAATAAATTAAAAAAAGACACACACAACAAAGAAACCAAAAAGACCCAATAAAAGAAATAAAAAAGCGCAATCGGAAAAGAAAACTCCATATCCCAATGCTGGAGGAAGCGTTTCAGCTCTTTGAAGGTTATCTGTAAGGGGGAAATAAACACATTGGATTTGTGCTGTTGGTTTGCTTCCTTGTGATGTGGGAAATGGTGCTGGAAGATGCAAAATAACGAACCCCAGAGAGGAGGGAAGGAGGCTTATGGGTTCTGCTCAGCATTAGCAAGGCAGATGCTTTTGCCCTAACAAATTCCAGGAATGAATGGAGAATTCGTTGAATAATGATGCCTACGCCAGGAAACTGATTAACCAAGAAAATGCATTTCTGCTCAGCTCCCTTATTGGGTAGCTTCCCGACACCACTGCCTACTAGTGCTTCAGCTCATTACAGACATCTTGCAAACACCAGCCTTTGCCCACTCCTCCCCTCCTTTTCTTTTCAGAATGCAACACCCCTTTTAAAGGCTGAAGATTTTCCTCACTGATATTCACGGGTTCTGATGGTTGACAAAAAACCCAGTCGGCTCAGCTAGCAAGCTCCCCACCCATCAGCAGAGCTGCTGTAGGTGGCTGCATACCTGCTGACTGCAAACTACAATGCATTAGCTTAAACCAAGCTCATGATCACACTTCTGTTTTGTATTCATGCCGTGGATAAGTTCTCTAGCAAAAGCTTAGTATTTTTTATGTTTTCCATGGGGAATAAACTACCAAACCACATGCATCTTCCAAATCCTATTTGGAAGAAACGGGGAAAAGGCTTTCTCACATGACAGAGAAGCAACAAAAATGCAGAAGCCCAATTCTTCCTTCTGCTGCATGTCACATTTAATGCTAGTGGATTCTTTGGGGCTTGACCTTGGTGCCATGAGAAGGAAGTGTCTGAATGCTTCAGAATCAGATGTCTCATGTTAATTGGGTATATGGAGAAGCAAAAAATGTAAACATTTTTTGAGGAATGCTACATATTGCCACAAAGTGGAGCTGAAATAAAAGAACAGATACATACAACAACAGCATGAAATTCATCCAGCCAAGCCAACAGAAACCAGCAAAATGCTATGTCAGAATTGACCCTTTCACATCACAGTAAACTGCAAGGTTATTTTAACCTTAGTCTTCAGTTTTGGAAAGCAAAAGGGAGGTTATTACGAAACCTAATTAAAATGTTCCCACAAAATTTCTAAAAATTACAGAAACAAGCATTTAAAAAAAATACATTTCACCACTCTTATGAAAACTGAAACCTGAATACTGATCCATTGGGACAGCCATACCGAGCTACATGGGAGTCCTTTTCAATACTGTGGTAGTATG
Source organism: Pelecanoides urinatrix (assembly GCA_013400755.1). Lineage (NCBI taxonomy): Eukaryota > Metazoa > Chordata > Aves > Procellariiformes > Procellariidae > Pelecanoides > Pelecanoides urinatrix. The sequence continues at coordinate 234,658 of VZTQ01004328.1, forward strand.
AAAGCTGGTGGAAACGAGCAGGATCCTATCTGCAGCACCTCAGCTGGGCCTCTTTCCCATATGAGAGTTTAAAGTAACTGTTAAAAAGTACTGATGCACACTCTTCTCTCTATTAGGGTCACAGTTTGACTAATTGAGAAGTATTCTGCAACATTACTGTTGTTACCTTAGGGGTAAACTTGTACAAAATCTGCGCACAGACCACATCTTAATGTAAATCAATCTGCAGCCTAAAAACTTTGCAGAAGTCCAAGTGAAAGCAGATGTCTACCCAAATAGTATTCTTTCCTTCTTCATTCATTGAGGACATGTGCAACAGAAAGTGTGGAAATTAAGAAAGCTTAATAATAATAAAAAGTAAAAAGCGATTTAAGACAGTGTTGCTAAGGTGGGAAAGCAGTTTCCAGAAAAAAAACCAAACCAAAACAGGATCTTGAATAGTCTCTTAAATTTATCCCGGAATGCACAAAGCAAGTCATACTGTCATGTTTATATCAATTATTTAAACGAAGAGGCATTCATATGTTCTTAGAGATATTTCAAAACAAATAAGCAGATTAGAAATTCTACATTATGTTTATATAGGCAAGTATTTTTTATATATATATAAAAAAAAATTTAGTTGATAAGGCACTATCTTGGGCCCTGAGGTAACTGTTGGATAGGGTGTAATTGTTCATTGTAAGATTGAGGGGCACTAGAATCTTAAACAGCCATCGCGAATTCAAAATCCATCAAACTTAGGCCACAGACTCCACCAGCCTACCTGTGAGAAAGCAAAATGCTCAGGACTTCCACATTTTTCTGCTTGCATTCAGCTAACTAATGATAAGTTTGCCGTGGTGCAAAAACATTCTAAGCAATACACTTCATGTATGTTCAGCTTTCATCTGCAACTCCCATCATTTTATTCTAAAAAAACTAATCCACACTATGAACGCAGAGTCTAACAAAGTTGCCTTTGTTTACATAGCAAGGTAATTCCAGAGGTGTTTTTAGGAGCGTAAACTTTAGCACTCTTAAAACATTTACAATCTATAAAAGAAAAGCTTATAGCAGACACCACTACATCTTCAGCTTAATAGCACAAAACAACTCAACTCTTTACAACCCCAACAGTGACCTCTACGAGTGCCAAGTTGTACAGCGGTAGAGCAACAGGATCTCCTGGCTGCAGAACAATATTCCTTTAATCTCAGGAGAAAATTGATAGTGAAAAAAAAGATCAGCAGGTTAAGTCGATGGTTTATATCTCTCTCCATTACTGGGGTCATAGTTTTACCAAGTCTTTTGCTGGGTTAGCTGGCAGAACCACTGAAAGATGCCATCCTGCCCCGCTGCTGTTCTCGGCCACTTTTCCCATTCATGCCTTTGTCATTGGGTGCATCCTTGCAGACATGCAGTGAACTCAACTGGGGAATTGACATGGATCAAAGCTAAACTCCCCCCCTTCCCCAAATTAATTTTCCATCACTACCCGGACCCAGATCACTTCATGGCTGCAGTAACACTTATGCTGGTGTGAGAGAGAGAAAAAATGAAAATAGAAACAAGAGCAATGACTTTTTACAGTGGCACCAGCTCATATCACCTCACTGTGTATATGAAACCATAAGTGTGATCATCCATCACTCTGTCATGTACCACTCCTTACACTGTCTGCAACAAGCACTAAGCTGAGCTAACTCTGAATTCACCTTTTTCTAAAACTTGTTTACAATTTCTGAAAACAAACGTGATGCGATTGTGGCAGCAATTTTGTAGCAATCTTGCACTGACATAGGAGCATCTGTTCTACAGTTCTCACAACACTTGACACTGGGGAGGAGGTATTCCTTCTAGCCACGTTTCAGGTCTTGATTTTTTTCTTCTTCCACAGGAGCAGAACAGCAGTGTTGAGAGAAGGTAGTTCTGATGATCCAGCCCTGGTTACTCAGCCCTATCTCCATTGGGCAAACGTTGGAGGAATCAACTTTCTCTGCCTACCATTACATAAGGGCCACCACATAAATCTTCGTAACAGGAAAATTAGGAACTTCCTCACCAGCATTCAGCTCCAGTTAGAGACAGACCTTGAGTCTAAAAGGACCAAACATCTGATCCTGACTCACTTTGTAAACACGAAGCAGTCAAAGTGAATAGCAGATGAAAAGAAAATACACCTTAAATGTGTAAAAAGGAAAGACAGAAAGCCAGACAAGAGCACAAGCAACATGTTAAAACCTTAGTTCAATTACACAATCTGATTTATAGTTATTTTCGTACAGACACGTTTGTCCAAAGACATTCAGCTACACAATTTAGAAATGTGTTAATGGCATGCATTTCTCTAAAAGCAGTAATTTTAAAGCTGCCTTTCCTGAGTGTCTGCTACAAACAAACAGTTAATTTTTGAAAGAGAAGAAAGGAAGAACAAGAAAAAGAGGGAAAAAGGGAAGCAGAGACTTTATAATACTGAAAAAACTATGTGGGAGCACTAACAGTCCTCAAATGTGACCTGAAGATTATGTGGCTACATTGACAAGGTCAATATAATTCCCTTGTGCTAATAGACTTGAAAACTGATCCTCATTAGAGAAAATCAGTCATTGACACCAACAAGGTGGAATCTGCTTTAGTGCCTCTTCCTGTTCCCAAACAGTATCGCTTGCGTATCATGATAGATGAAGGAGAAGTGAGGCAAAGGTTTACTTTAATTGCCAGCTATCATAAGCAAGTATCAGATTTGCTACAGACTGGCCCACAGAACCAAAAATCTATTAACATTTGCCCAAATACCCTCTTACAGCTCTGGAACATGCATAGCGTTGAGCAGCTTTCACCTTTGCTATCATCTGTAAGCAGTCCCATTTTCAGAAAGCCACAGATTCTTCGCTTTCATATTCAACCACTTCACATCCTACCACTTCAGCAATTTCACTGGGGCAACTACTGTAGCAAAGGTATAGCAGTTAACTGACAAAGCCAAGAGGCAGGTGTCAGGTAATGGGAGGCAAAGAATAATTCCCTGTGGCTTTGATTCAAAGGAAAGCAGCTGTGAGTGGTTCAGGTTGGTTGTATTTCCCCTCACTACTATATTCTAATACTGTATGGTTGGTTCTGATGCAGATAATTCAGACTGCTCTTTGAGCCGGGTATGTGGAATTTGCCAATGTAAAATTAAGTTTACAGCATGTTTGTTCTGTCCTTTATTAGCCCGTAAAGTGGTAAAGTAGTTACGGTTTCTGGTCTCTTCCTTTGCAGACAGTGTTGTTACTTGGGCTCTCTCCAAGCTATACTAAGAACTCTCTCTCTACTCTCTTCCTATTTCTCACCATCCTCCTTGGAAAACCCACTGCCAGCTAGAGGAGACACTGACTGAGTAGGCTTTTGCTGAACATCTGCTACCACATTTCCTCATTACATTCTGAAATTGTACTTTCTAGTATTCACTAAAGACACGGCACAGATGACTTGTCAAGTTAAACATCCTTCCTGTGCAATAACAGCACACTATAAAGCCCCTGCCCTGTAACTTAAATGAACATAAAAGGATGTATACACCCCCCCCTCCCCCTGAGTTAAAATAGATGACTAGCTATGCCTAAGAGCTAAATGCTGCTGGTAGCTTTTCTATCGCCTAGCTGCTGCAGTACTGCATTTTCTGGAGATATATAAAGTTCTGTATATAAAACTCAGTGCTCTGAGCAAGCTGCTTTTCCAACACGCAGTTCTGCCTCTCCATCTGAGACCCGAGGAACCTCCATTTTTTAGTCTTTTACACTGATACACTCTCAGACCAGTGGCAGCATCTCTCCTTGAAATGTACAGGCTTGTCCTATTGTCCTATTCCCAACAGCTTAAAGGTGCCTTTCACGCTACTTGGGTAGAATTCCCCCCTCAAAATGCTTTGATGCAAATTTTGCCCTCAGGGACAAAGCCAGGGAAGATACTGTCCCTGCTCTGAAGTCAGTCAATGTCTTGCTATAACAAGCTGTCCGCTGAAGATGGATATTCATGGACCCTGCTGGCCTAGCAAATGACGTCTAGTTTTTTTCAGGTGTCAGAGCAAAGCACAACGATTAATACAAGCACACCAAGCCAGGCTGTCGCTTTCAGATAAACAAGCTTAAGTGACAATTCAAAATGCTCAGAAATGCTTCTCCAAAAACTCGAAAAGACCAGAAACTAAAAATGGCATTTTTGGCATTTCTCAGGACTACTCTATTTCACAAACTTCCAAAGTGAGGAATCCACAAAAAGTAAAAGCAGTTCACAAGGCAAGTCCATTAGCTGGATGAGAGCTCCTTACCCCCAACAAAGGAAAATCTAGGTCCACAGCACCATTACTTACAGATTCCTGCATGGGGTGACTGAGAGGTTTGTCGAGAGCTGCCATGCTGCTCGGCATGTCTGGGGGATGTGACAGCTGTGGCCCATGCATGAAGTCATTCATAGACGTGCCACCGGGATTCCCATGCGGGAAGTCAAAATTGCCATGACCTTGGTAACTGTTGCCTAAAAGAGAAACAGATGTGATATGAAAGAAACTATTTGTTTCCCAACATTGATCTCTTAGAGTGTCTTGTAAAAGCTGTGCGGCATGGCATCCTCCCTGCACAGCACAGGGCAACTGCCATGCTGAACGTGACAACACGGTGCTCCCCACTGCTGGAGCGAACTGCAGGAACAGGGAGGAAAAAAGGGCACTCAGCTTTCAAATACTGGCTGCTGTAATAATTCATGTACACGTTGTATCTAATTGAAAACTGCTGACATTTTGAAAAACTGTCAGGTATCACATAACCTTAACCAAGTCGAGAAATGAAAGGGATATTAAATTCTATGGAATATTTGCATCTGGAAGCATCTCAGTGCAGCTGAGACTGACTGCCCAAATCTAAAATTTTTTATAGGACGGCCTGCGTTACTTACGTCTATGCTTCTACGCACTCAGTAAGCTAATTGACAGAACAGTATCAGGAAGATGCCACAGTATCAGTTCATAGCACAGCATCTATTTTACCTCTCTTCTGCAGTATAAACAGGCAACTTCCATTAAGATAATGCAGAAGAGGCCTTCATGTTTAATAGGGGTTTGTGATGTAATTCTCCTTGCTCCCGCAATGCCTAATAAAATTCACTTGACTGTCTGCAAATACAACATCAATTTTCCCCTCTCCTCATTTTCAGAGTTACAAACTGGCTGCCTGTAGCCTGTGTTTCAGCATGTGGATATGCATGCTCGTAAAGAAAAACTAGTGGATGTATGAAATCCATCTATCTTCAGCCTGAAACGATGTTCTCCAAAGCACCAGAATTTCACGTCAATTCCAAATAAATGATCTGGATTTACCCCCCCACATCTACCATCTAGCAACAAGCCTGGAGTCCCCTGCTGATCTGCAGGACAAGTACTGTATGACCATCGTCAGTATGTTTTGATCCATCCCACCTCAGCCCAGTGATCTTCACTTGAATTCTAAAGCAAGCATGTATCCCAATACAGGGATTTTACTCTCCATATTTTTTCTGTCCAGATCCCTCTGTCAACACTTCCAACTGAGATACCCATGCTGGTGGCTTATTTGCTATGAACAGCAAAAACTGAACTAAAGCCACTCAGCTATTTCATATAATCAACTGAATTGGATGACACTGAGCTCTGAAATAATAGAATAGCTTTGGAGCTTGCACGGAGAGCCTGCAGTTCGTCAGCTGAAGTACAGCAGCTTTAAATGTTCAAGTCAAGAAGGGAGTCTGACAAACTGAAGTAGCTGCATCATTTGCTCTTCAGCACAGCTTCACAAGCAGAAGTTTAATCTCAGAGGAATAGAAGTCATTAGCCACGTAAGAGTATTTCTCAAGGAAGTCAGGACTTTGATCTATCATGTAAATACTGCAGAGACTTACTAATTCTCATTTTGTTAATCTGCAGACTGGATGAGTCTTGCCTTGCTTCTCAGGAAAGGTTTAATAGCAGAGAGCTGGAATAAGGTCTTGTATTACTGAGTACTTGTTATATTTGCAAATTAAACTTCAGAATGCTTACTGTCAAACCCAAATAAACAAACCACAGTAGTAATACTACTACCACTACTTTGCTCTAGAGTACTATTAATCAGAGGACATTATGTAATTCTTAACACTATGTTTCAGCACATGTATTGCTGGAGAATGCAGGTGCAAGGCAGTATGCCCGGGGAGTTACAGCCGTGCAGCAGAATGCCCTTCTCTGGGGCAAGAGTTGAGCCACATGCTCAGGGACAGACCTATAAAGACATTTAGGATAATCTGGTGCTCTGCATTGATATGCCTATCGCAGAGGAAATAAGAGAGAGTGGGTTTCACCTGCCATTGATGAATCAGGGCTCTGAGAAGCAATGACTACCTCTGCTACAGGATCCACAGGGGAAGGCAGGGAAATAACAGTCTAGGCAGCAATCGTTACCCAAACCCTAAACCCCACTTTACGTGACTACACTGTCCGTTCCTGATTATGAGCTAGAAAGATGATGAAGAGTAGATGGCTCTGTTCTCATGCTCTGACTGCACTTCACTCCTACTAAACGAGTGAAAAATTTGTGATTCAGTGCTCTTGGCTTTGTTATAGTAATCATTCATCTGTTTGAAAACCTAAGAAGTTTTATCATCTGTCATCAGTTTTGCAGTCATTGGAGCAAATTAACCACATTTTGCATGCAATCTATATTTTTCTTCAAACGCCTGCAAAAAGCACATATATCACCTTGTAATCAATTTGGGGATTCTGATGGTGTGAACAGTTGGTCTTTTCCCAAAGCTGAACTGAGTCATATCATACTACTTGCAAAAGAAACAGTCTCTGGTTTCATATTTTCAGAATTGTCACTATTATTGAGTTATTCACAATATACCAGTCATTTGAAAATGTATCTCCACTGCCTGTATTTAGTTCCCTGTTTCTCAATCTGGCAGCACATGGGCACAGGAACTCAAAAGTAATTTTCTAATGCAAAGGTGTTTGCAAAGCAGCTAAAATCTCTTTAAAAGACATCCACTTTCTGGGTGGCTTACCAAATGTCACCCACCTGGCCACAAGTTAAACTTAGTGGCCCAAGTAGCAGGTTTAATGGGTCAGGTTCTCTACTTTGTAACTTACGTAGCACTAGGAGCCTTCACTTGAATGAGAAGGGAACAGAAGGAAAATGGACAGAAAAAATGAGCAAAGATGTATATTGTGGCAGGCCATGAATATGTAAGGTAACATACAATGTTTGTTGATTCAGGGAGGGCTGCATGGCAATAAATATGACAAGCACCAATTTCCTTACTAAAATATATTTTCCTCTAAACAGGTGAATCTTAAATTAAGAGACTGATGCAGAATTTCAGAATTGCAGCCATATAATTTGCTTTCCTTATGCATCTCTCTGAGAAGATGCACTGACATACCTGAATCACAAAGCTGACTGAACCACTCACTTCCAGAGTGACCACCTGGGTGCGCAAAGCTGTAAAACTAACCTTGGTTACCATATTCAGTGGAGTTGTTGCCTCCTGGAGGAGGGGGTAGGGATGGGTAAGGTGACGGGCCAGGACCCAAAGCTGCAATCATCTCCATCACATTTGGCATGATCATCTGGCTTGGACTCATGGTCTTAAATCTTTTTGAGGGAATGCCATCTGGGTCATCTTTGATGTGAATATCTGACTTTATAGGGACCGGCCTCCAACTGCAAGTTGGATCAATGGTAACTTCTTCAAACTCTGAGCTGTAAAATAACGTCAAAATTTTAGCACATTAATTGATTTTTTTTTTTTTAATCAATTCTGATGAAGTTTCCATAAGAATCTGCATGGTAACACATGTTCTGAAATGCTCTAGTATAATACAACCTCAAGATCTTTCACTCCTCAAGTGTGTGCTGAAAGCAAGTTTTAAAAAAAGCAACTGTGAGAGCACATTTCTGTGTTTATCCACACAATGAAATCCAAACATATCTATGTGGTTTGCCACATGCGAATCAGAGGGACTACTTGTAAATACAAGAAAGCATTTAATCCTCCATTCTCACTCTTCCCTCTGCTTCATTGGTTAGGTTACCATCAAGAGATAACCCAAACATCATCTATTAAGTACATGGAAACTGATTCACTGTATCACTAGCTCCACCAAGGAGCCATGAAACAGAGTATTCAAGTTCAATCACTAAGATCTACTTTGGCATGACTATCTCAGTACTCATTAACATATCTCCTAGTTGCTTAGTCTTGGATATCAGAAATGAGTAAGTTCACTTACTTTTGTATAGCGTTCAGAATACCCCACATATACTGGTCAACTTCCAAACCCTCCAGCAAAGCAGTTTTACTAGAAAGGAAAAAAAACCCCAAACCTCATGTTAGAATATTGCTACACATGTAAAAAAGGGATGGAAGAAGGATAGGTTAGTGATGGAATCAGCAGACTGGGATCCACCAACTTACTATCTGTCACACGTAATTTAGGAATGATTTGGGACAAACAGTTTTAGTTCTACATCTGCATTACTGGGATAATACTATTCTACATCAAATAGATGAGATAAGGATACATCTACTTGTGTGTGTCCATAAGCTGTTCACATCCTTTAAATCATTTTTTTTTAGTGAAATATATTGCGAATTTAAAGGCTTTTCAAACATAGCAGATCTCTCCTGTGAACATCAGCTAGCACTATTTTTTTTTTTTCAAATTGGATCTTTCTTTTTTTGAGCTACACAGTGATATGGTTTGAAAGTATTATAGCTATTTTACTTAAGATCACCACAGATGGGGACAGAACAAAACAAAAACGGAAATGATTTAGTTATGTAGGCACTTAGATCTGAATGAAGGTGCTCATAGTTGGAGAAATGGGACAAAAATTTTGGCCTGGATATATGAATACATAAATTAAGAAGCAAGACATCCGATTCTTGTGCTATTTTTAGCCTAATTTAGAAGATAGAAAAGATTCAGATAGTTCAGAGAAAGCACCTGCACTTCAGGATATGTATCAATCATGGATAATCATCGAAACGAGCTCATCTCAATCCTGCAATGTCCACAGAAGCAGACAAAATGGACAATCTCCACTCCTGTTTATTCCTAACATTGGCTGGCGCAGCAGGGATTGAACTGGAGACTTGCAGAGATAAAGTACAAGCTGCTACAGCTGCTTAAGCTAAAGAGCCCTGCCTCCTCAGCTGAGGCTGGAACAAACTCGTAACCCTGTGGACTGAGCACAGTAGGTTACAAACACTGAACTGGCCTGCAGATGTTCTGAGATTCTTTCTGCCCAGTTAAACATAAGAATGGGCAGTCTGTAACCACTTCAAGGCTTTTTGTTCCATTTCTTCTGCAGTATACTAGCTCTCTGGTCAAAACATAAGGTTGAAAGTATGCCAAGGTACCCCTCTTTTCCTTTAAGCAATCACTCCAAACTTCTGCTCCTCGGGTATGTTTTACCTTTTTTAAAATCAGCCTTATTCTGGACTAGAATCCTTCCTGCTTTCTCATCTCACTTTAATTTGCACTTGATGTTAACTTTGACCTTGGAGGATCCAACTTCATTTCCTACCTAATTACTGGGAAATGTTGCAGTCTCCAAAATACCCCCTCTCCTTCAACACTGTCATTAACTGTCTATCTGTGTGACTCAAAGTATAGTACCTGAGACAGTTATTTGGCATCCTTACTTAATGTTCAGCTGAACACTTTAGTATCTACATATTTCAAGTTCAGTAATTTGGACATTACAACATTAAAATTATACAAAAATAACTCTAGAATAGACTATCTGTTCTTTTGCCATGGCATGTTGTTGTCTGGTAGTTGCTTATACTTCATAATCTAGGGGAAGACAAACTCCCAGTTTATTCATTTATGTAGATATCTGTCTTACCAATATAAATATTCGAGCTTCCTTTGAACTCCACACAACCCTTTGATAACCTGCAATGAGAGCTTGCAGATGATGTGTTTTGTGAGAAAATATCTGTTACTTGTTTTTAAATTTCAAATAGTCCAGGGTGTTCCCTCAATTTATGAAATATTGCAAGAATTCTCATTGGACTTTATGCTATCAGGTGAATGTAATATATACACCTTATTTCCCAGCACTTCCTTTTTCTCCCCTCCATGACCTTATATATGATCTGAATTTGGTCAAATCGTGTACAACTGCATTTCACGTAGCATGGTTGCACTTACTTGCATACTGGACACCTCCAAGTTCCTCTTTCACAGTTCAGTTGCAAGTAAGATTCCAGATCAAAGCACTAGGTATCAGAAAGAAACAAAGAAGGAAAACAAAACACAACAAACAAACAAAAAAGAGGAAATCAAGGGAAAATACTGTATTAACTGAATCAGTTCGACAAAAGTAAAACTGCCATGAAAAAAGCCTGCTAGCACTGAAAACTAAACCAAATAGCTTACTTCCTCCCCCTACATTAAACATATTTTTTTTTATATATATATATATATATTTAATTATTTAGGTTGATAGACCCAAAGAAATCCCATTTCATTAGGTGCTCTCATACGATAACCAAGCTAAAGGTACTGTAACAACACATGGCTGAGAGAATGCTACCAGGCCACTGGCATCTACTCACTTGTACATGCTTGCAATCGTGACCCCTTGCTGGGAGTTGAATCCGCCGGAATGTGATCGGACACTTCAGAGACACTTTAATAGCCGTTTGCTCTACTCCATCTTCCCCATTTAGTGTTGCGTTGCCAGAGGAAGCTGCTACACTACTGAAGTTCCTCTTTACTGTTTAGGAAGAAAATATATGTATGTGTGAGAAAACACAAGTGTACTGTAAATTCTAATGTAGAAATCTGAAAGACCAACACTTCAACCTTTAAGGGCCAATTTAACGGACAGTTTATCCATGTAGGTGAGTTCTGTGTAATTTAGAACATTCTCCTGAACAGACAAACCATCACACACATGCATATCAGCTATACCCTCAACTAAATATAGTGCCATACAAGCACTTAAAGCAGCCCTAAATAAATAAAGAATAATTCTACACGGGACTTTTAGGTAAATTATCACAACTGAACATAGGCATTCTGGAAAGTCATCATCCACACAAAATGAAAACTCACTCTTAGTGATACAATGTTCTGCTGGGAGGAGGCGTTTCTTTAATAGACCTTGAAGTACGGAGCGAACTGATGGCCGGTGTACTAACTGCAACACGAACAAGTGTGACTGAAAGAGAACGCATTTTGTTACCACGAGAACCAAACACACACGGTAAATACACTGCTGAACAGAGCTGCATTCTTCCCTTGGACACGTGGCTTCCGTAAGAGCCTGATGCTTAAATAGGAAAGCTGGTTCTGCTCTGCTGCGCACATGCGCTCCCTTAGGGATATTCTGCACGTTGCGCAGTATGTTGTTCCATGCTCCAGGAGCGTAACATACACAAGGGCTTTAAAAAAAGCAAATATTTTCTGCATTTTCTCCCTCCTTAATATTCAGAATACATACGGCTGATGTATTAATCTCTGACATGAGAGTTTATTTTTAAAACCCTGGATTCTTTGGCACAGCCTAGCCTACCTGCCTGCCCTCAGACTATGTTGGAAGTTGCAAAAACGATTTGCTACTGATGTGTCTGGAACCAACTGAATCTTCTCCCCCAACACAGAGCTCGTTGTGGATTCACCCGATGCTGCCCCTGCTCTTAGCCTCCAGATAAATGACATTATGCAGAGAAACATCAGTGTGAAAGTGAAGCAAAATAGGTGGATGGCTTCTTGTTGAAGTGTCTCACACTGCGACCTTGGGAGAGGTAGCAGCTTGCTTTCTTGTCAGTGACAACAGAACAGTCAAAAGCTCAGACTGTATGTGTGCAACAGTCTGCATTAAAAATACAGTACTTGTCCCCAAGAGTAACTAAACCATGAAAAAGGAGAGAGGGGAAAGTTGCATGGTCTAGACTGCATCATGGAATATGAGTTTTTCATCTGAAAAGCTATTTGAAAAATCATCCCCACCACCAATGATGATGGTGTTGATGTTCTCATGTCAAACCAAACACAGTTTAATACCCTAAGTAAATGAAATTAGTACCGGACAACAGCCTGCATCACAATAATCTACTTCTATATTAATACACGTTAGCTGCCTTGTTACACAGGCACATGCTAAATAGGTAGGAAATCAAACTCCCTTCCTCCCCTAGACTACAAACCTTTTCAGAGACATCGGAACACCACCACTACATTCTGCAATAATTCAGCAGCAAAAATTTCCATATTAGCACTCTGACTGTCTCAACATCATCAAACAAGCACCTTACCAGAAAAATGCATGGAAAAAAATGAGACTAAGGCTCTTTCAGCTAAGGCAACATTTGCAAACTGTACTAAATAGCAAACTCAGAATCAGCAGCTGCACCCGAGAGCTCAGTGTACTTACACAACAACATGCTGTGACTGTAATTTGAATCGTGTTTCTTCCTGGCTGGCAGACATGCTTTAGGTGCAGAGGTTTATGAGATGTCTTGTTGTCACCACGTTCAATGGTAAGTGGGGTTGCATTAACGCTGACCTGGACTGAAGCTGGCCAGTTTGTGTTCATTTGTCTGTCTTCATGGTGATAGCACTTGAACTGTAATTCCAAGTCAGACCTGTACAACAACGAATAAATCTTCCTTTAACTTTGCTTTCACATTGCAGAAGGAGGTCGTTTTGACGCTAGGAACACTTTTTCTTTATCAATCAGATTATTTTTCTAGAATTATTGCCAGTAAAAGATATAACATACTTTCTTCATAAAAGCCCTTAACAGAAGCAAGTCATGATGAACTAATGATGCAAGCATGCCACAGAGTTGTTGTTAATATTTTACACTTATAAAGGCATTTCCAAGAGAACATCTCAAACCACTTTGCAAAATTAGACCATGGAATGATCCTGCAGAAAGAAAAATGTTAACATCAGGTAGGTCTCTCCTGTGTGTTAAGAGTTAAGAACAAGAAAGTGATATGCTGCAATGGGTTGTGTGGGAAGACTCTGGATTCTTCACCACTTCAGAGCATTTAAAAGAGGATTTGAATGAACACTTGTCAAACAAAATACAGGTACAGCTAATCCTGCCTTGGAACAGGTAAATCAACTAAGATAAAATGACCCCTGTATCTTACCCCCTGTATTTCTGTGATTCCAAATTAACACAGCTGTGGATTAAATCTATCCAATTTAGACCTTCTTTCAGAGCATGAATTCCTCCCACCTCTCCAATAATAACTTCCACACACTATTTAGCTCCTCAAAAACTAGTTTTATAACACTTCCAAAAAAAGGAAGAGGCTGAGATTAAGTTAATCACTAAGTGGGTAGAGACTATGACTTCAATTTCATACATGGATGTTAACCTTGTGTTAGGAATGAGTGATCTGCAGAAGAAATTTAAAAGAACATGAAGAACTGAACTGAAATGTCAGCATTCTGCTGCTCATGACAGTAAAAGACAGCTGAATGTTTATCTTATGCTTGAAAACCTAGGTGCTCATTTCTTCATTTTGCCTGAAGGAAGATATCTTTGTAAGATCCATGAGCAACAGCTCATTCAGGAGATCCTCACCTCAACTGCTGTTTTCCTTATCCAAAACCAGAGATTTCAATTCTGACTTAACATCATCTTTTCCGAATTTCAAAACATCAAAATTTAGCACTGGATAGAAACTTTTTTTTTNATCTTTTATGCTTGAAAATCTAGGTGCTCATTTCTTCATTTTGCCTGAAGGAAGATATCTTTGTAAGATCCATGAGCAACAGCTCATTCAGGAGATCCTCACCTCAACTGCTGTTTTCCTTATCCAAAACCAGAGATTTCAATTCTGACTTAACATCATCTTTTCCGAATTTCAAAACATCAAAATTTAGCACTGGATAGAAACTTTTTTTTT